>MU167227.1:308286-333128 GCA_015951145.1 Cronartium quercuum f. sp. fusiforme G11
TCACTCCCTATCAAACCTGACTGATCCCTTGACCAATAGCTTGAACAATGCAATACATTTATTATCTCAAACATAATGGGATGAAAATGCCTGATTGGCTGATTTCCATCAGGATTCACAAAGTCATCAAACTGGATGTAGTAGACCATCAGAACTCATCTCCCTCGATTTAGAGTAGTGTTTTGAGGATTGTACTTTTTGGCTATTCAACTGTGAAGTCACAACCTATGGTGATTGCTTGTCTGAAGGTCCTTGACTGGGGGCCGTTTGTTGGCTATGAAAATGAAAAAGTTTTGTACATACTATAGTATAGTGCTCACTACCACGATTGTGGAAAATTTGGAATGTGTACCACCAAAGTTACACCAGCGGGGGTTTAGTGATCACGAGTGTGAAAAACTGGGCTTCACCAGGTGGTGACTCCTAGTGTAGCACCACGTAGTGTAAATTTGGTGCAAAATTAGTGCAACGGCTGCAGATGCCCTTATACCAGCATGAGTATCACTCACTGTGGTGCAGTCAGGACTCGAGATACCAAAACTAAAACACAGCGAAAGTACTTTTGGACTCATCCCAGCCATAAATATTCACACGCATCTTACACAATTAATGGTATATTTTCATACATTTGATTTATCCCAACACACCCCACATGTTGAAGTTCCTCTGACTTCCAGCCTATTGAATTGCTAGGAAGGCACTGATAAGTTGAAGCGGCAGATAAGCTTGGGGTTCTGCAAAATCGTTTCATGCGACCAAATCTCACCACCTCATTTTACTCGCCAGCACCGGGCGGCCCAAGCCTCATATCCAGCAGTGCCTATCAGCGTAGACCAAGTACACGTGAGCCAAGCCAGATCCTCATCACCCTCATAAGACCCAAGCCGACTCACCTGATCCTCCAACCCATCGAAATAATCCTCTCCGTCGTCATCCTCCGCCACCCCATCACGAGTTCCCGTCGTCTCAATCGCTAGTCGCTGCTGTTCCTGTCGCGCCTTGATATCTTCAATACCCCAGAGCGAGATCCCATCTTGTCCAATCTCAAACGGCTGGGCCATGGACCTTAGGAACCGCTTCGAAATGACCATCGCCATGTCCGTAGCTTTGCCAAGCAAGGGAGAGTCAGTCATTGAACAGGTGGCAAAACTGTCGGGAAACCAAGAAAAAACAAGCCAAATTATCTTACATAAATTTGTGGCTGTCTCAGTGATATATGCATTAATCCATTTAGGTAACTTGGCTCGTTTATCAGCCTTTGCGAATCGCTGGTATCACACCACATCGCGTCGAAGTCAGTCCCCCTAATCGAGTCACGTGTAGGAAGTGAAAAGCTGACCGACCTTATCGGCAAAGATCATCAGCCCGTAATCTGTCTTTCCTCTCAACACTCTTCCCACACACTGCGCCGCGTGCCTCATCGCATCAAACGTTAAGTAATCATTTTCTCGAACTGTTGAGTCAAACAATGTAACAACATCACGGAAATACCAACGAATTCCAGTGATTTCACATGAGAATATGCTACGAGAAGATGTCAGGTGAGAGGGACTGACTTCGGTAGTTATCTCGGAGAAACTCGAGCCGAGCCTTAAGAATCCGACTCTCCGTATACTGATACGGAATTCCGAACATAATCACCGCTCGTCCGTACTAAAAGTCGAACAACCAAACTTGAATGCCAGCTTTGACAGAAGAAACGAGTTACAAAGGAAATCAACACGCAACATTATGATCGAAATCGATTCCTTCCGACACTTTACCCCGTGCGACTGACAACAGCACCGCGCCTTTACCATTATCGCACGCCCTTCTATAATTCTCCAAGGCAATGCTTGTCTCTACCGCATCTGGTGTCTCGACGAAAATCAGCTTGTATTTCCAAACCTCTTTCAGAATGCCCTTTTTTGAATGAGAGAAGTCAATATCTATTCTTGATCTGCTGAAGAGGGCATGGCACTTACCATATCATGCCAGGCGGCTACGATGGACTCCATGTAGAGGTAAGATGGAAAAAAAGCAACAATGCCGTCGGGTACGATCTTGCAATAATCGATCAGTACTGTCCCAAAATTGCGCACGACCGAGGGATCTGAGGGCAGGAAAGACCTTATTGTAAGTAATGCTAGTGAAGACACAGGGCGAGGCTGACAGGTACCAACCGTTGCGAACTTCAAACCTGGACGAGATGGCCACTTGATCACTCCCACGCGTGATGACCAGCGGCAAGAAGCAGTTCCGGGTGAGTGTCATAGCATAGGACTCTTGAACAGCGGACTCGAAGCCGAGCATTTTGGGATACATATCTAACGGGCTGATGGTACCCGAGGTGATGACCACGCTACTGAAGCGCTCAAAGACAGGTTTGATGGCTAGTGAGGCATCTAGACAGCTGATTCGACGCACCCAACACTTCAGGCATCAGGCAAATTTTCGCAAGGGATATTCATTGTTAGGAGAATCAAAAGACACATGCAGCAGACGTACGTTAGATGAAAGACTGGATTGGGCACGGTAGCATTATCGGTCTCAAACGGCTCCAAGATTAACAGAAAACCTTGGCCAGGCTCCTGATCAGTTTATTGGCCACTGAATTCATATTGGTAATCTGGAACTACAGTAGTCAAAGAAGTGGCACCAACCTTTTTCATATGTTGCCACCAAGGTCGCAAAGCTTGCGACTTTCTGCAAAGCACTATACTGATCCAATTGAGTAAGCTCAAGTGTGCGGATCAAGCTCGTGAGGCGCTCGGAGCAGAATCGCAACGGCTTGCGGTCGATAAAGGTGAGGTCTTTGAGGTGCTGGAGGAATGACGGTGGGGTCTCAGCTACTACGTGCAGCACTCTCATTCGCGTCTGAAGAATGTGAATTTGCATTAATACAATATTTGGGCAACAGTTGAAATGAAGCGAACTTACTTTGAGGTATTCAACAAAGCGGGTCAGGAAGGCTGTGAAATGTTCAGCGCGTCGAATATTGCCCGGAATAGCCTCCTGTAAGAGATCATCTGGCAAGACTTTGGACGTTAAAGAGGAAGTCAGAGATGACTTTTTGAAATCTCATAATCGAAACCAAGCTCGCACCTGGCGTAGCAATGATTCCTGCTTCATCCTCATCTTCGACAACTTCAGAATTCTGTAGTCCGCGTACGAGACGCTCATACTCGCTCTGCAGCTTTCCCGCATCCGTCTGCTTGATCACTCGGATCTTGTCTTCTAAATTCACAATGCTCCTCCCCGCGTTCTCGAGAATGCCCTTGTTAAGATCTATAGAAAGTGACTCGATGCAAACGTTGTCGATGTTGTGGGCTTCATCGAAAACGACGATCGAGTTCGGCGAGATCTCTTTGGAGACTTGGGTTGCTACTTTTGGGTCGAGTAGGTAGTGAAAGGAGTATATCACTACATTTGCGTAAGTCAACTGTGCGCAATGATCAGTGTGAAGCTTGGCTGGAGAGTGGTAAGGAACTACTTACCATCCTTCTGACAGCGAAGTATGGACAGATCCCTTGCTGATGACCGTAGTTTGTGATCTCATCCAAAGTCCACACCCCACGTGGGATCAATTCACCGGGTTCTAGTTCACCGAGTTTCTGGTAGATCAGGGGCGTACAGGCGAAAATTCGTTAAGCAAATGCCATCCACAAAAACTTCGATCGCGAATGTGAGACCAACTTCGTGGAAGTCACAGAGAGGCACGGAACCAGGATTTGCGCGACCCTGCTCACACGCCCATGCAGATGTCAAGTCACGGCAACGCGCGTCGACGACTTTGCCTTTCTTCTCCCTGGAGACCTATGCAAAGAAAACGAGACCGAAAGCCAAGCCAGTCGTTATGTGGCTTTAGGATGAGTCGGTGGGAGGTCAAAGAAGACTTGTGTAATGAAATCAAGGCGAGGCTCACCTCTGGATGAATGCAGAGGTTCTTACGACTCGTAAGACCGATCCCAAGGAAGTGTTCCTCGGCCTCGGCGGCTTTCGGACCGCCTCGGAGTCGTAGTTGGGTGGCACGGTAGGCCATCAGCCGCTTCAACTCAATCAGTGCCTTCTCAATTTCTGGAACAGTACGGGAGCAGTAGACCAGTTTGCGTTCCTCGGGATAATGTTGCTGGTAGGCCACAATGAGCGAGAGAAGGGAGATCGTCTTGCCTGTCCCTGAGGGCATCTCGAGCACGCAGTGACCGCCAATGTCAAGCGTGCGTTTGAGATCGGACATCTGTTTTATCATCAATGGTAAGCTATTTAAAGCGTTGAAAGAGCTAGGTAGGCTCGCACGTAGGCATATTGCTCTGTCCATAAGAACGTCATCGTCAGCGATTGATTGATAAACAAAACCTCAACTGAGTCTCATACCTGGATAAATTTTGTCATACGGAAAAATAATCTGACCCCGATCCAGTTCTCCACCGTCAGCGCGATTCTGGATAGGCTAGGAGGAGGGAATAAAATCCGTACCTCGAGGTCATCGATCTGGAAAATCATCTTTGAGAGGGGACAGGACGCAGAATACTCGACCCGATCTCAAGACCATTTCTTCGCTTCGAAGCTTTGGCTCGGGCCCGAGGCTCCGTGGTTTTGGCTTCGCCCGACCCCCGCGAGTTCCCCGAGACTCTGAACCTGAAACTTTTTCTGGTTTAGAGGATAGTACTTCTCAGCGTGAGCATCAATCTAAGCTGAGGAACTCAATTCATATTCCGCCTGTAAAGTATTAGTTTTTTTCTAGCAGCCGCAAGTTCATGGGGTATTGGTTTCTGATGTTTGTCACACCATGATGTGGCTTCTGCGTATTCTGTGAAAGTGTGCAAAATGTTAGAATTGGTGATCAAATGTTTGTCTGAAGGTTTGAAAGTGCTTAATTACATCTTTTACAAGCCTATTTATTTATTTTTACTGAATTACAAAAGATAACTTGTTTGGTCTGATGAGAATGATTGTGGGATTGATTAAAAGTCAAGGAATGTAACTCTGGTGGTAGTGTAACAGATGATTCATATATTTGATCATTGGTATGATTTTCAGGAAACAAATAGCAACGTTGTCGAAGTCTTGTTTCTTGGTATTTTTGGACATGTGTTTTTTTGTGAGATGATGGCCTGATAGGTGACATTTCAGGACATCTTTGTGAGCTTTTGGCATTTCTGAGTGGGCCTCAAGAGGGTTGTTGACCCATAAAAGGCCAAAGGAGGTTTCAGTGGCGGTGGCTGATCCCACACTGCGGGCCAATACACCTGCTGGTGAGCGCAGACTGCGTCCTCATTGCGTCATCAGCTGTATTATGTTGTTGTGGCCAGGGTGTCACAGAGGTGTCACGACTGCGGCACAGTCGGCTTCGAGAACTCTTAACCCGGAACGGAAGGACTTCCACCTCATCATCAGTTGAAGTCCATCCCGTTCCGGTTCCCGAAGTATCGCCGCTGATACTTGGAACTTACGTACTCGCTGCTATATATGTAGCCTGTCTGAGGTCTTGTTGTGTGTGTGGCACATTGATTCAAATTTCACATGTCAGAATGCAAGCCAAAGTTACGTAACTATACATGTAGTAGGTGGAAGTTTTACTGTCTCTTGGTACTTATCATAATGCGCCAGTCACATTTTTCAACTTGGTAAACCTTACAGTGGTAGCTTAGGGGCATGAAAGGATCAGCCCCTGCCCATCATCTCCCAAACATGCAGACAGGCATTGAAAACTGTTGTAACTAATGTGTGCCGACGGCGTTCGGAGGCACAGTTAGACTCAGAATCTCCATGTCCAGGATGACGAGGAAATTCTGGTCCCGCCGTCAGCACAGCTATTTATATGTCTAGGGCTATCACGAATATCTACAACCTTCTTCTCTTTACACATTTCTTCTCTCTCCTACATGTTTCACACCCCACTCTCACATGTCTCATCTTTTCCTACATGTTTCACATCTGGTTCTCACACGTATCACTTGTGTAACACCTCCCTTCGTATGAGGGGATAGTGTAAGCCTCAACACAAACCACAGGCCTGAAACACCTTACAACCTGAGTCTTCTACTTGCTATAAAAAAATTGCGCTGGAGTTGTAATCATTCTTGAAGGCGAAGATCAACCATCAAAAAGGATTCCCTCGAACCGGGTTCGAACCGGTGACCTACAGATGCGACTACGCACCCACAGTTGCCTATTACAGTCTGTCGCTCTTCCAACTGAGCTATCAAGGGGAAAGTAGTGCTGGGAGTGGGGTTCGAACCCACGCAGGTTTCCCTACCAGGAATCATCGAGCACAAAGGCCCTACTTAAATCTGGCTCCTTGGACCAACTCGGACATCCCAGCGTTGTGGGGGGCCTCGTCACAAGCGATAGAGCAGAAAAAGAATGTTACGTATGTATGGTCGAGGAGAAAGTCACATATCATGGAACCATGTTATCAGTGACATTTTCCAAATACTGTAAGAGGACTTTCCAGTGTGCCATAAACGTCTTCCTTGGGGCCTGACTTTCGAGGGTGTGATCCTCGTAAAACACCAGGTAAAATTACATTCTGGGGGCCGAGTCGAGGATATAGCCCCAAGAAATCTGATTTTGAATTTACGAGTGGGATCAGCATGTAAGGCAAAGTCATTTGTTGGTGCATGCAGCGCGATCTTTGTCCATCGAATCTTGCCCTATCTTGCCCCAGTCGTTAGAACTGACGGATCGATCGATTGTAAGGCTTTATTAGACAGGTTTGGTGGCAGCCTTACAGCAATGCGAATGACGCCAACTAACACCGTCGTCGGTCATGAACATGGTGTATACATCGAGGCGTCGGTCGTCGTGTGGAAGGGGCGGTTAGGAAGAAGACATGACGTGGAGCAGTACTATGTTATGTACTTAGTGTGTAAACAGCGAGATAAGACATGAGAAACCACAACTCGGCCGGTCAGTCGAGACCAAGTGGCACAGACCACCTCTAATCGATTACAGTTTACACTCACACTCCTTCCTGTCTCTCACCCCCCCAATTTTGACTTCTTGACCATGGGTGTTCGAGGTTCGGTGGTCACTCGACATCCATAAAAAGCAACTGAGCAATCGTGGGCCTGGCAGAGTCCGATCCCCCCTTCCTTTGCCCTTATCTTCGCCATTCCCGTCCGTTTTATAGTGCTGTTGTAGCATACGCCTCCTTTAAACGACTCAGTACAGTTACACCGCGCGTCTCTGGCTTGAGGTTTTAAACATTTGCGCACGCGGTGCCCTTTTGCTCGCGCATTTCCCTTCTAGTCTCTACCCTCATCACGCCCAACCTTTTTCCTACGCTCCCCGCCCCCGCCCCTGGCTCGGTTCATCTAATCAACCAACCAAGCTTGTTTGCACATGCTCACGGGATCGGTGTGGGCCTGTATTGGTACCTACTCGTCACACACCCCTTTTCTGCCTGCCCGCTAAGTTCCCCTTCTCGCGCGCTATTTTCGGTCATCCAAGGAGGGGATACATGGTGTGCTTCTTGCTCATTTAAGATTTTAATAATTATCAACCCGGTCCTCCCACCCACGCAATTCCCATCCAACAGACTTCAACCCTACATACGCGATTCCGACCACACCTGCGCTCGATCGCCACTCAGACCAACACACCCAGTGCTCCGGGGACTTGTCATAAGGAGCCTGGTCATTAGCAAATCACCACGTCATCGCCCTCCTTCCAAATCTAAGCGCTAGCTACCCCACCCTTGACTACCTTGCCCGCAGCAGCGGGTCTTTCTTCGATTTTGGTAATAAGAGCCATATAACAGATACACCTGTTACCATGACAACCCGGTCAGTTCTCACCCGACCCCGGCCCGGCCCGCTCAGCGCTCAGCTATCCGTATCTTACTCCCCTCTCGTTGATGGTTTTTTTTTTTTTTTCTTCATTCGTCTGACCTGAGTTCTCACCCTCTATATACCCAACCTTACAGCCGCATATACTCACCTCTCTCTCTTCTTCTCCTCTCTTTCACACTTCCGTCACCCACTCAGGCTAGACCGTCTTTTGCTTCTTCTCGACACCGGCTCGACGCCATCTGTTCGTCTCACCGCTGCCCGCCAGTTGGGTCAAATTGCGGCACAGACCATTCAACATGCTTCGGCTCCCACAGCTGCCTCTGCTTCGACCTCTGCCCCATCTGGATCGACCACTGTTCTTCACGATTGGAGGGGTATCGATGGGCAATGGAATGAGATTGTTAATCTCCTCAGTCGCGTGCTGCCCTACCTCCGCTCAAAAAACTGGGAGACTCGGCTAGCGGCTGGAGAGGCTGTCGGGGCAATCGCCAAGGCCGTTGGTATATGGGACCCGACCGCTAGCGAGACGGAGGCGCTCGATCAGCCTCGATCACCTTCCTCAAAATTGAAAACGTCTATCCTAGACAACCCTAACCGAGCAAGCGCCAGTCGGGTCGGGCTTTCCTTCGAGAACTTTGACCTCGACGCCGTCTTACGTGAAGGAACCATTCTTCTCTCGTCAGCCGGAAAGGAGTTCGATCAACGATCGGGCCATGGACGCTCCCGCGAGTCTCTCATGGCTGCTAAGCGGGATGTGGCCAGCAAGCTCGGTTTAGGTCTCGGCTGTTTTGGTGGGCTGGACATGGACTCAGTAGGAATGGACGTCGGTAAAGAACTCGAAGATGGTGCCGATGGTGCCATGTCGTTTACTCCCGAACAGTCACCTCGAATCCCTCTTCGACCTGGTCCGTTGATGGAACTTGACGAACGCACATCTGAAACTCCACCGGCCTTGGTATCATCTTCTTTACGCTCATCCTCCAATTCGCTGGCTTCCATCTTCCCTCCTGCCCTCGACAGTCACCATCCACAGCAGCAATCTATACAAAGCCCCGCTCTTACTGATGAAGACAGCCTCTTGCCGTTTCGACAGACCCCAACTACTGTCAACATGCCTTTACCATCACTCAATTCTGCCGACACCTCTGAACCTAATTTGGAGGGACTCTCAGCTCGCGAGCGCAACGCACTGAAACGAAAACGTAAAGCTCTCGGACAAGCTCCTGTCGCCGCCGTTTCCTCCTCCGCTGCTTCCAGTTCTCTCCCTGCCTCTGCCAACACTGCCACGCCGGTCGTCCCTTCAAATGGTGATGGCACACTCACCTCTGGTCCCGCTAAGCTACGAATAATCGAACAAGCTGGAACTCTACCAGGTGAAATCGGATCGCGAGTGGCTGTACCCGCTTTACCTCTCTCTAGTAGTGCCGGTCATCAAGTTGGTCCTGGTTCCGACCAAGACGTCTTGCCATCACCTGCACTCCCGCCAATCGGACTTTCTAGAGAGAACGTAGTGATAGTTGATCCGGGTGCGAAAGCTAAAGCGCGTACGGCAGCCGAAAATGCTAAACAGAATGGCGGTGGCGAGGTGAACACGTCTGCCAATGGTGCCCAGTCCGAGAACCGGTTACAGTACGTCGAGGGCGAATGGCCGTTTGCGTCCTTTGTGGAGAATTTGATGATCGATATGTTCTCATCCCAATGGGAGTACCGCCACGGTGCTGCCCTTGGTTTGATCCCCATCCTCAAAATTCAAGGCTTCGGCACTGGTAAATCGATCGGAGCCACCCAAGCTTCTAATCACCATCATCATCAGATCTGGATGGAAGACCTCGGGTTGCGATTGGTCTGTTTGATGAGTCTGGATAGATTTGGGGACTACGTCGGCGATCAGGTGGTGGCTCCGGTGAGGGAGACGGGTGCACAAGGGATCAGTCTGGTCGGAAGGTGGATGGATCGAGATCGGTTGGGGCGGATGTTGGAGGTTTTGAGTGGCATGGTGGAACAGAAGCAATCGAAAATGCCGGGTCAGCGAGGGTATGTGTGGCAAGTCCGGCACGCCGGTCTCCTGGCTATGAAGTATCTAGTTGCCGTCAAAATTGCTGTCTTGCGACGCGACTTCGCCGACCCGGATCATGTCACTCATTTGATTCATTTCGAGAGTGATGGGACGTCCGACGTCAAGCCCCTGCTTCTGGGAGCGGTCGACGAAGATGAGAGCCTGGAAGAGAAGAAGCTTCTTACTGATCCCGTCTCTCACCAAACCGATCCATCAACTTCCGCTAGTTCTTTACCACCCGCTTCCACACCCTTTCCCAACCTCTTGTCGATCATCGTCAAGTCTTCGCTTATCGGACTTCGGGACCAAGACGATGACGTGCGCGCTGCTGCATCAGGAACGCTCTTGCCTGTCACCGATCTCATTGTCAAGGGACTTCCGATGATGCTCACAGAACTACTCGATGTACTATGGGACGCGTTAGGCAGCTCGAAGGACGATTTATCAAGCTCTGTTGGCAATATAATGGACCTGTTAGGTAGGCGACGCTCCCCTTCTGTTCTTTTTCCGCTTAATTTCAATTCACACTTGACCTGTTCTCTTATATAGCCAACCTGATCACCTACCCCAGTGTCTTGGCTCAACTTTCAACCCTCGGCGGTCGCACTCTTCCCTCGCTTATTCCACGTCTATTCCCCTTCTTCCGCCATACCATCTCTAGCGTCCGGCTATCTGTCGTCAAAGCGCTCGCGGTCTTTCTCCAAATGCCTGACCTCGACATCGGATCTTGGATTGACGAGCGAGTCTTACGGCTTTTGTTTCAAAACATGCTTGTCGAGGAGCGAGGCGAGATTCGCTGTCTTTCGAATGACGTATGGAACATGGTAATCGACAAGCTAATCGAGAATTCGCCAACTGTCGAACTTTTGGTTGGTATAGTTCGCTCTCATGTTGAAGGATGGCTTCAACTCGTGGCAACGCCAAGGACAAAGAAGTTGGACCCCGCTTTCTTCTTTACGGCTGTCCCAAACTCGAAATTTATGGCGACCCAAGATCTGAACTTGGTCCACAATGTCGACAAGTCAATCATGGCTCAAGATCTCTCGCTGGTCTCAATCGATGACATCCTGCGGGGCCGTCTGGCGGTCTCGAAGGCCTTGGGATACCTGATGTCGAGCCTGACCCGTTTCGATCAACTTCCGTTGTTTACCAAACACTTACTCAAGTTCCTCGACTCAGAATTCGCTCTGCCTCGAATGATTTCGGCGCTTATCATTGAGGATTGGGCGTTGGCTTATCGTGCCTCAACAGATGGCCCGCTTCCGGAAGCTAACCTAGGTCAGATCGAAACTATTCAGCCGATCTCGATGAAATTGCGATCCTCGTCTCTCTTCACTGGTCCGAACATCACCTACGCTGAGCTAGAGCTCTACCTCGCCGGTACCAAGAAAGACTCTGAGGGTCTCTTTGCGACCTTTGCGAGCTTGGGAAAGGTACCGTTGGAAAAGATTCCCAAGTTACCTGTCACAGGTTTCACCATCGAGGCGGCGTTGAAAGTCGTTAACCAAGATTACCCCGCTCTCTTGCCGCTCCTCGGTCGGGGTTCGAAAAAGGTAGCGATGGCGAGTCTGGAAGATAGACGAAGGAAGCTTCAACACGTGATTAGTCTCTACGAGAAAGACAAGGTGATTTTCGATACTCAATTGGACGCGGCGGTTGCTTCAGCTGTGGTGGCCTTGAGAGAGATTCCGGGTAAAATATCCCCACTGATCAAAGGCCTGACCCACAGCATCAAGGTTCGTCGCTCTCTTTCGCCTTTTCATCGGACTTCTCATTCACGTTGCTCGATGCTTACTGCTCCAACATTTCGTTCCATAGAATGAGACGATCGTCGATTTACAAACTCGATCAGCCAACGCGCTCGCGTCTTTCGTCGACATCTGTACATCACCCAACTCTCCCGTTAAGAACGATCCCACCGATAAAATCATTGGCAACTTGTCTACTTACCTTTGTCAAGACGAGTCTCAAACACCGACGTTTATCAAAGGCAAAAGCAGCAAGCGTGGCATTTTCCTCGCCCAAGACAATGGCATCCGGCCTTCGATGAGCGGTAACGATAGTTGCGAACCGTCATCGGACGAGGCCAGTGACCAACCCAAGCTTCTGAGACGGGGTGCCGAACTAGCTCTCTCGTCACTAGCTGCTAAGTTTGGAGATGACTTGATTGATCGAATCCCCAAACTCTGGCAATGTATGTCCGAGCCCCTTTTGACGCTTTTCAAATCCGGAGACGTGAAAGCGGCCGATGACCGAATGGGGAACCAGATTTCGGAGCCAACACTAGCTCAGGACTTACTAGATTGTCTCACCGTGCTTCCGGCTGTTGCCAGCAGTCTTCCACTCTCGTCTCACCCTCGTCTCGCGACGCTCTTCCTGCCACTCTGTCATGTGGTGAAGAGTAAGTTTGCTGTTGTGCGATACTCGGTCGTCAAGTGCTATGCAGCGCTATGTAGTTTCCTTCCCGATCAAGGCCTTCTCGAGGTCATCACACACGTCCTACCGCTGATCGGAGATCCTCTTAATCTGGCTCATCGACAAGGCGCTATCGAGATGATATCGAGTAAATTCTTTTTTTTGTCGCTTTGATTTGGTTTTCGTTGTCCAGCCTTAACACTGAGGCGATATCTCTGCACCCCAATTTTTTTTTTCTTATAGGATTGGTGGAAGTTCTAGGGATCAAAATTCTGGCCTATATCATCTTCCTCGTCGTTCCCGTCTTGGGACGCATGAGCGATGCGGATGACGATGTGCGATATGTGGCCACGCACACATTTGCTTGTCTGATCAAGCTGATGCCCCTGGAGCTTGGTGTGCCTGATCCCCCAGGTTTCTCGCAAGAAATGTTGCAAAAACGTCAATCAGAAAGACTCTTCTTGTCTCAACTGTTGGGAGGTAGTAAAATCGAGCCTTATGAGATTCCGGTCGAGATCAAGGCGGATTTACGGAAGTATCAGCGTGATGGGATCAGCTGGTTGGCGTTCTTGGCGAAGTATCAGTTGCATGGCGTGCTTTGTGACGGTACGTGTTCGAAATTAATAATGTCATGTGAATAAAAAAAAGCAAGCTGAAATTTGGTCGTTTTTGTAGATATGGGTCTTGGGAAGACCTTGCAGTCGATCTGTATCTTGGCCAGCAAGCATCATGAGCGGGCAGAATTGCATCGACAGACTAAGTCGCCAGACTCGGTCCACTTACCCTCTCTCGTTGTCTGTCCACCTACCCTCACAGGACACTGGGCTCACGAAATTAAGACGTACGCTTCAAAGTTGAAACCTCTACTCTACATCGGCGGGCCACAGGAGCGATCAGCGTTGCTGAAGAAGATCAAGAAACACGACGTCGCTATCATGTCGTATGATATTGTACGGAATGACATCGAGCAACTGTCAAAGATTTCTTGGAATTATTGCATCCTCGACGAAGGCCACATCATCAAAAATGCGAAGTCGAAGCTCTCAAAGGCGGTCAAGCTCTTGAAAGCCGATCATCGCCTCATCCTCTCCGGTACACCAATTCAGAACAATGCGCTCGAGCTATGGAGCTTGTTTGATTTCCTGATGCCCGGATTCCTGGGCACTGAGAAGTACTTTAACGAGCGCTTCGGGCGGCCGATTGCCGCGAGTCGAGACGCGAAAAGTTCTTCAAAGGAGCAGGAGGCAGGTGCATTGGCGTTAGAGGCGTTGCACAAGCAAGTCTTACCGTTTTTACTTAGGCGGTTGAAGGAAGACGTGCTAGACGATCTACCGCCGAAAATCATTCAAGATTATTACTGCGATTTGTCGGCGTTACAGAAGCAACTTTATGAAGACTTTTCCAAATCTCAAGCGAAGACAGAGGTGGTCGGGGTGGTCAAGAAATCGAAGAACGGTCCTACACAACAAGACCCGTCTTCGCAGCATGTATTCCAAGCCTTACAATATCTCAAGAAGCTCGTCAATCACCCGGCACTCGTCATCCGACCGGATATGCCACAACATCAAGCAATCATCAGCAAGCTCGGTCCGAAAGGCTTTCGAGATATCAGTCATGCACCTAAGCTCTTGGCGCTTCGCCAAATCCTTCGAGATTGTGGCATTGGCCTATCAACCGCGACGAGCCTGATCGAGACCGTGACGGAAGACGGGGCAGGGACGACGACGAGCGGAGGAACGATACCGCAGCATCGAGTACTGATCTTTTGTCAGATGAAACAGATGCTTGACATCATCGAGCACGACCTGTTCAAGAACCAGATGCCGACGGTGACTTACATGCGCATGGACGGAGGCACGGAGGCTAGCAAGAGGCATGAGATCGTGCAGACATTCAATGCCGATCCCAGTATTGACTGCCTGCTCTTGACGACGCATGTCGGTGGGCTCGGGTTGAATCTGACTGGTGCGGACACGGTGATCTTCGTGGAGCACGACTGGAATCCGATGAAGGATTTGCAAGCTATGGACAGGTATGTCATGATAGCTGCTTTGTGACTGCCATGCGTTTTATCAAGTGCTGATAGTGTCTTCGCTGTAAATTTTTTGTAGAGCTCATCGGCTTGGACAGAAGAAGGTTGTCAATGTCTATCGCTTGATTACGCGTGCGACACTTGAAGAGAAAATCATGGGGTTAGTCTTTCCGTAATATCCCCTTTCTCGCTTTAGGTACTGATTTTGTGATTTTTATTGTGATCAAACAGTCTCCAACGGTTCAAGCTCAATATTGCTACTTCGATAGTCAATCAACAGAACTCAAACCTTTCCTCTTTGGACACCGACCAGATTCTCGACCTCTTCAACATCTCTTCGACGGAAGATAAGAGCAAAGAGGTGAGCACCAGTGCTAGTGTCGGCCTGGAGGGAAGTGGGTTAAAGAAGAATTTGCTGGATGGGCTTGAGGAGCTGCCGCCCGAGAGTGAGTATGACTCGCTTGATCCAGCCAAGTTTGTGGGCTCGTTGTGAATAGATCAAGGAAGTAGCAAATTATTGGGTTGTATGTCTGTATTACATAGTTGATTACAAAGAAGTGCAAGCTTTTTAGGGTGTAGAGACCCAAAATTTCAAGGTCCGGGATACAGAGATGATGATGATCTTGTTTGTGAGCGGACAAGGAACAAAAATGTAGTTATTGTCAACCATTTATTTTGTTGGCTTTCAGACTTCTTTGTTCTATGATTAGAATGTTTTATTATTTTCTGGTGGATGATTTGATGTCTTTTGATGACATCCTTTAGTGCATGTAGGTACACTCTTTGCTCTACTCACAGTGCACGTTTGGCCCGCCGGCGTCGGGGGCCGTTGATGGTACAAAGGGGAGCCACGGCCCCCGACGTTAGGGCGTGCTGAACAGGAACTGTACTGTGTAAAAACTTGGAAGCTTCAGGCCAACTCACAAAGCTATAGGTTTGAATGAGCTTCTGCATATCAGGGTTAGAGGAAAATGTAGTTTGCTTAGCAATTGGCTTTTTCTTCCTCCTCATGTGAGAAGAATGACATTGAGTTGTAAATTATATTTATCATAGGTTATATAAGTTTCTCTTTAACAGATAGGATACAAGTTTGATTTTTTTTTTTTTTTTTTTTTCAATTACTGTACTATCTTGGAGAAGATTTTTTTTTTTTTTTCATTCTATAGGTTCTCATCTGAATTTCAACAGTGTATTTGACATTTTATACACAAATTGATCTCGCAAAAGCAAAAGATTTCAATGACTTTTCAAATTTGATTACTGATGGTACTGTTAGGTGTAGATATAGTCAAAATGAAAGAAACCATGGGGGATTATCTTGGGTTGACCAATTACAGTTTTAAGGAACATAGTAGTGTTGTGACTTCCTGATGATCCCAGAATCCTTTGCCTGATTCAATTCAGCCTGGCTATACATGAGTTGAATGAAACAACACATTTAGGCAAAGACAGCACGCTATTGCAAACTCACCATTACAAACACAAGCTCAGGAAAATTACGAGGCTCAAGATTGCAGTGGCACTTGTAAGAATCGCAAAATGCTGATATACCTAGAGTTACGGGATGATAAACACACGGTACAACAAGTGATAGTCGACATGACAAGGATGGCCCGATCAGGAGTGGTAAAGAAAAAAAAAAAAAAAAAAAAAAAAAAAAAAAAATTACAATGTATGGTCATCTCCCTCTTGGAGGTGGAGGAGGTGGAAGGAATGGTAGCGCACCACTTGCTCCCGAAGGTTCACCTGAACCAGCTAATTTCTTCTTTTGGTTTGACGATCGACCACCCAATGAGATTGAAATTGTTTGACCTTCTTTAAGAGAAAAATCTCGTTTGGGGCCTGAGGGTATATGCGGAGAGCTTGTAGGTTCAAAGTTTTCGGTGGTAGGATTTATACGTTGACGCCTGAATCAGATGACCCATTGAAGTAGATCAATAGCCAAAAATCCAGAAGCAGATCAGTAAATCAGAAGCTATGAAAAGATATCTCGTCATCAATGGGGTTCGAAGAAAATAAGAAAGATAGAAAATCTGAACCAACTGACTTGACCCAATCTTGGAGCGCGACATTGAAGTCAAAACTATCACTCCGCTCAGGGAATCCCATCCCCAAGAACGCACGTTGACCGGAGGTTGCATCTTCGACCCTGATCACGTAATATCGCGAAGAATCTAATACAGGTTCCACGCCCTGGCCGTCGGGCGTATAAGGGCAATTAGCAAAAAGGTCACCTGTTCCAAAGGATAGAGGGAATGGAAAGGTGAGGCGCCAATGGCTAGGAGTCAGTACAATGCCGTTTCTCTGATACCGGACTCAACAGTGATGCCTTGCATACCAGTATCGAGATCCTCAAATCTGATGCAACAGCTTGTAGTTTCCGTGCCGGGTATAGCAGTTCCCCGTTCAATAACTCGACATCTACCCTTCCACAAGAAAGCCTCCATATCACCCCACTCAGCAGCCTTGTACCCAGCCGTAGATGTCCTATGGGCATCAAATAGATTGCGTATGAATGCGCAGAGGGCGAATGTATGCGGTCGTAATGGAGCCGAAGCAGAAGAGAGACACAGTCGTGATCCGTCAGATTTTCACTTTCACAAAATGTTTCAATTACCACGAGAGGCTTGATACGTGGAATGGATTTGAAGGCAAGTTCTAACCGAGGTGGAAGCCTGTAGATGTAACACTCTCGTCCAACCCATAGCACGGATTCGTAATCGTCGAGGACATCCATGAAGGTCTGATGGAAATATAGGCCTGTTTGAAGCTGATTGGTTATCAGAAATGGGAAAATGAAATGATGATGATGATGAATTCTTTGAAGTGAATGAAATGAGACCGAGTGAAGGTGCGATGGGTCCAGTTGAGGCAGCCCAGGTGCGGCGCTCGACACCCTCGAGAGGCGCGCAGCAACTTTGAACCGAGGCGGGCTTGTGGCGGTCCAAGCTGTGTGATTCAAAATCTCTGAAGCTGAACTGCCAAATCACAACTAGAGTACTTCGAAGCTAAACATTTTAGTGGACCAGTTTGAGTAAGAAACGCACACCAAAGAGAACAGACCTACAAGTCTTTCCAAAGTTTGAGTTTGTACAAATTGCTTACCAAGCCAACAGTTTGGAACCCTTGTAGTATTATTGCAGATACTTACAAAAAGAAAAGAAAGAAAAGAAAAGAACAAGCACTCTTTAAATTGGGCTAAAATTTCAATGATTAAATAGTAAAAATTGGAGAGTATCAGATCTCAATCATCAAAGACAAGATAAGATAAAACAAGAAGACTATATTGTGAACTCATGGTCAGCCCTAAATATAGATTCAAAGCAATCACAGGCCTACAGAAAGCTTTGTATAAGTATTGAACAACACCAATACACATCTTTATATACACACATGCATGAGACAAGAAACAAAAAAAACTGTAAGTTTTTGAGAAGGTTTTTGGAAAAGTTTCTGAAAACAGGGAATGCTATTATTGAATTACAAGATAAGTATGTGTCAGCCTACCACCTGGCTGGAGATGGGAATGACTGAGACCAATGAAGGACTCAGGCTCTCAGTGAAGGAAGTACTATCAGTCTGTACTGGTCCCCCAATTGTGAACTACAGCTAGTTGACCTCTGAGAAGAGAGTTTGAAAAGAAAGGAAAAGGTAAGGGAGCTCTTGAATGAGCTATCCTTGTCAGAATTGGTTTATAGAGGGCCTTTGAATAGGCTGCCCTGTTGTGGGTGTTCTCAAAAAGAGTTTCTTTGAATAGGATAGCCTTTTCCTATGAGAACAGAATCCTCACAAGGGTACTCTGAGTAGGATGAGCTTGTCTAGTGAGAAGTAAGCTGGTAGGTTCCTTTCAATAGGAGAACCTTGAAATAAAATATAAGAGGGGGGAAGGTTAACCTAATACCTACTTACACCTGCTGGACTATGCACTGTTGAGCAAAGGTCCTATTTATAGGTTGATCTTCAATGCTATGCTATTTGTTCAAGTTAGACAGTGGTGGTAAAGGTGAGGCTGAATGGACCAACTCCTGAGAGTGGGAGGAAGGTTTACATACCCTGTGTTCCATTGGTTCCCTCCAAACAAGTACTATGCATGAAACCTATGATACTTAATAGTACCACTAACATTAATCATGTTAAGTGCCTCCTAGCATGATTTAATCATGTGGCTCTTGATACTGAGCCTAAGTTGTATGTACCTACTATTACATTGGACTACATTACATATAACACCCTGTCCATATGAAGGTGACTTGTTGATGAGAGCACATGGTGTCATGTTTGAAACCACCTCAGAATCCCTCTCAAATCCAGTGCCTTAGTATCTGGGGGGTGGTGGCCCAAGGGCTCAAGCCCACCCTTGTTACTCATGTCCATTCAATACATGTCACTGATCCATGTTCATCATGATGTCAGCTCATGAACATCAGTATGATTGTGAACTGTGCAGTGATACACAGGCATACACCGCCAAGAAAATTGCATCGCATAGAGGCATGCTATGTCACATAGCAGGCCAAGATGCGATGCAATAGGTCTATTTTCCAAGGTAAGGGACCTTGAAAAATGGTCCATAGTATCACATGAAGACATGCTATGTTACATAGCAAGCTTCCATGCGATGAAAATATATTGGCAGTGCTTGTAACCTTTCCCAAGCATCCCCCAATCTAAGGAAGGAGAAGGGTGGAAACAGAGGTTTGTTTCTAATCCTCCGTCAACACTTCCCTCCAGTCCTTAAATCCTCTAAATCCCTCAACTGTAGTGTTGAGGTAGACCTAACAGCAGTCTAGCCTTCACACTATGTAAGTCCCAACCAGTCTCTCCTTTTGTATTTGTTCACCAAATCAACATTTCCTCTTTTTATTACTCACTACTCTCAACAGAGATTCATAAACTCTCATTGACTCATTAGTGTTAGAATTATAATAAGCTTTCTTTCTTTGTTCATATCCAAGTCACAGTTACAGTACTCACAAGGCAAGGTTAGCCTTAGATGACACTGTAGCCTGACACTTAAAATGTTAGCTAAAGTGCAAGACTACACAGGAAAATGCTTTTCTCAAGCCATGAAGTATAGCAAAGAGAGATGGGATAAATCTCACAAAATACCAGGTCTTAAAGTAGGTGATAGTGTGCTTATCTCCACAATGAATTGTAAAAACTTGCAAGGGCCCAAGTAATTGAGAGATTCTTTGTTTTGGAACATTTATCATCATGAAAATTCATGGCCCTAATGCAGCAGAAGTAGTCTTGACTGGAGAATTTTAAAGGAAACACCTGACAGTCTTCATATCATTGCTGAAAGACTTTGAGCAGAAGGATGATAATAAGAAAATAAATCTGCAGGAAGTTGTTGTACCATTTGAAGAAGAAACACCTAAGGTAGTGCATAAGGTCCTACAAAAGACAAGAGTTATGCTAGAAGGACAAGAGAAGTCCATGAAAACCAGTCTTATGAACTTCCCTTGAAGGTGGGGAGTGTCAGCCCTGAGCATAATAATGCCACTATAATAACAAAACTCAAACATTCCTCAGAGATCAACTTTAGCTGTTTTAGAGTGTGTATCAAATGGGAACAAATGAAGTATTAAAATTCGTATTAACTAGAAACACATGAAACCAAATGATCAACTCCCCACACAGCCTATGAAAATCAACTTGCACCATGGTACGGTATGGTATGAGAGAAAAAACAAACACATAGAAAACAAATCATTGAATGATGGAAAGTATCAATTATTCACTATCTTGTCTGATATTCTGTCATCTTTCTAATGAACATGGGCACCATGAGCCTATCTTGATGAAAATTGGGAACAAGGAGAGCGTCGACGAAATTTGCTCACCATGCAGGCCTGACCTTGGCAAGGTTCTTCCAGATGTGTCGAATAGACCCCAGAGGAAGTTGCAAGACAAAGTTTGCCAGAGAGGCAGTCCAGAGATCCCACCATGACTGAGCCGCAAAGCTCTCGAAGCTCACTATCGGTTCTGCTGTTTTGAATTGTTCCTCGTCTAATCCAAACGCTCCGTCTGGATCTAGTCCGCGGGCAATCCAATAAACCCGATATGTGAAGCTGCCTGGCTCTGGCGGGCCCCAGTAGCCCTCTGGGTGCAATTCCCCCCCCGCCAAGATATCAAGCCGTTGACGATAGAGAGGCCCATTACGATAGGGTTTACCATTGACCGCTAAGGCTTCCGGTATATATGTCACCACCTTCTTCTCAGAATCGGGGAGTGTGGTCATCACAGAATCGGGGAGTGTTGTCATCACAGAATCGGGGTGTGTGGTCATCTTAGATTTGCGGGCTTGGGTCCGTCTGTATCGGACCCATTCCACAGGATCCAGAAACTGGTACAACATTAAGAATGCAGCATCACGCTCCGGACGTTTCATGATGTGAGTCTTGTCATCAAGCCTGAGCGCGTATCCCACCTTGATGATTTTGGAAGGGTCCCAGTCCGTATGCTGGATCCATTTCTCCATCTCACTTGGCGTCCACCAAGGCTTTCCGGGGCGGTCGGGATCGATGAGCGTCTCAAAGACTGTCAGCCGGCGAAGGTACTTCTCTTCCCCAAGTCGCTGCTTGAACCACAAGATGATTTCATAAATCTTCGAGCTTTCCGAGCTGGGCAGCAAGAGCCACCGAACCACGTACTCCAGCAAGTTCATTGAGTCGACGCTGTCTAAGAAGTGACCATCCATGCCCAATACCCGGGAAAAAACGAGGACGTCCTTAGGATCGAAGCCGCCCTCCCTCCATTCGTTGCGGTCTTTCTTGTTAGCCCACTTCAGCATCATTGTTTCCGCCTCGCTTTCCGGTCGGCCAAAGAAGTTTAGACGAAGCCAAGCCTTTCGCTCATCGGCTTTCTGCGTTGCACTAGAAGCGATGAATGAGGAGAAATTGTCCCCAGTGAACTTCATGAAAGCGCTCATCGTTCGGACCGCAAGCTTATCTTCCTGATTTACCAAATTTAACAAGAGTTTTACTTCTGATATGTGAAGATTTCGGCGGTCAAGGGTCCGACAAGAGATAGGATGGAAAATACCGAGGGCCGGGATAAATACTCCAAGGAACCGGGCAATCGAAGAGAATCCGAAGAATTGTAGCGGCAGCAGTCCACCAGCTTCGACATTATACAAGAGCTGGAGCGTGATCAAAAAGCGGAGAATGAGTCGATGATCAATAAACGGTATTAAGAATTTGAAGCGCATCACGAGCCCCAACCCAGATCTTTAATCCTACTTTCTCCTGCGTCGACGGAGGTTGGAATGTTACAAAAAAAGGAAAGAAAAGTGAAAAAATCTGGTTGACTATCTTGTTGCGTTCTGATCTGCGTGTAGGTCCAATCACGAAGGGATCAGGTTCTCAATAAATGCCAACATAGCCGGTGTGTTTATCATCTACCAATTTTAATCAGGAGCCTTCACACACGTCGGGAGTCAGCTTTTGTCTAAACCCCCGTTGATTGAGCCACGATGCGTCTGGCTAAGCGTAGACTAAAATGGACTAAAGAAAGGGAAGCAATTCGGACCCAATCCAGTTTCAGATATAAGCACATCAGGATTATATTCAGACAAGCCGCCGGACAGTCAGAGTGGGTTGAGTTTGAATCAAATACCCCCCCCCCCCATGTCCATCTGACTTGCATCCAGAAGACCGCCCAACTGCTTGGCAAGCTCGGAGTCCTGGAGGAAACGTGTGGAACCAAATATTTGAGTCGAGTTCGAACCCTCAACGGTTTCAGTCCAATCTCGTCTACCAACGAGTTTGAATCGAGCTTGAGCTACAGTATCTCCGTCTGATACCCTTTCGGCACCAGTATGCTGTTGCATAAAACTACACAGAACCGGATTACCCTGCCGAAAAGGGGCTGATGAAAAGTTTTACAAGGCAACCTTCTTGTCGCCACAGCCTCTTCCTTCAAAGTCATCCAGCATTTGGTTTAAATAAGTCCGGGCATATAAAATTGGTCACAGTCATAACTCCGTAAGTCCATACATTTGGGACACGGTCTAAATGATGGGTTACAGAGTGGCATGGAGAAATGAAAAACCTTCTTAGGCCTTCCAACCTGAATCTCCCTCACCTTCCTCGATCACATTCAGCGTAAGTCACCAAGCTCACTCATACTCGAACATGAAAACCCAAGACCTGTCCATCAAATTGTACTTGGACACTTTGTTTCCTCATCAACATTCCTAAAACACACACACACACACACACACAACATGCTACAACCAGAACATTCCAAACTGAATATGGATTTCTATCAACTCTTTATCCCATTCGATTCAATCTTGTTGACTCACGTCATTACCTCTTCCGTAGGGAACCAAAATTAAGTCACTCATTAATATAAAAACCATCTATTCAAAAAAAAAAAAAAAAAAAAAAAAAAAAAAAAAAAAAAAAACACTGATGAAAAAATTCATGGTAGACAATTCTCAATCTCATTGTTAAAGTTTTGTCTTTTATTTTATTTTTTTATGTTTATATCTGTCCATGTCTTATGTACAGTTGAGGGTTCTGATTGATTTTTTTTTTATAAAAAAAAAATAGGGGAAACCTTAGTTGGAGGTACGTCGATTATTCTCACATTTGAATTGTATTAAACGTAAAAAAGAAAAAAAAATCTAATGAATGCGGATCTTTATTCTATATCATCATATTACTTCATTTCAATTGAAAAAAAAAAAAAAAAAAAAAAAAAAAAAAAAAAAAAAAAAAAAAAAACTTATTTAGAATTTAGATCATTTTCCAATTCGGATTATTCATATTGAATGTGAACAAGGACCAGAATTATCACAATAATCTTTATATAGTTTAATTAAACCAATAAGTATGTAGCATGTTTCTTTAAAACAAAAACAATAAAATCAAAACGACTCAAACATATATTATACTGATGTTCTCTCTCTCTTTTTTTTTTTTGAACAGTTTGGTAGAATGAAATAAATTGAAATTTTAAATTCAAAAGAATTAATCAATAAGGTAGTTAAAATAACATTAGATAAACAGAAGAAATGCTACTATTATTCGTAATTGTTTACATGGTTATAAATTTGAATCAACTGTTTGACATATATCTTATGCGTAAGTAATTTTTAAACGAAGACACTTTTTCTTTCTTGATACTGATTTTTTTTTTTTTTGTGAATTCAGGCCAAGGAGTAAGCAAACATATTTAAGAATTGGATCACTTCTCATCCACGTATATCTTTGGCTTTTTTTAGGTTTATTATTAGGTGGTATTAGTTGTATTTTTTTTTTATCAAATCCAAATTGTAAAACAAAACCCCCCCCAAAAAAAAAACTTTTGATATCCAAGTTAGGTGGATGTTTGACTGAGCTTGAAAAACTTATTGAAAAGATCCAAGCTGGTGTAATGTTAGTAATAGCAGTAGAAGATTCTTTTGGACAAATAGTTCAGTTATTGATTGCATGTATTGTATCAAGATTTATCTACTTTATTGGATGACAAGGTTTTTGATATAACTTTGAAGTGATTGAAATCATACCTGTTTTTTGGTTTTCTTGAGAGAACACAAAATTGAATGAAAGATTAGCTGAAATTGACAAAGACAAGAGAGGGTTCTAGACTTAAAGATTTGAAACTAGTTTTGTGAGGTGAGCAATTGAATTGTTATGCCTTGAGTCTTGAAAAATTTATTCAGAGTCTGCCAGATGACTGGAGACATTAGTTTTGGCTCGGATGTCATGTTGGGTGTGCAACCAATCAGAAAGCTGAAAAACTTTGGAGGATGCATTCTCAGCAAACTGAGATTGGTCATTGTTGAGGTATATCAGTAGTTTGTAGATAAGTTGAAGTGCTTCAGTGTTTGTTGGTGTGAGGGGTAGACTTCCTTTAGGTCTACCCCAACACTTGGACTGAGTAGGAGGTTTTAGGAAATTAGTCTGTGAGAGGAGAAACTTGCACAGACTACAGTTAGATGACCTCTTAGAAGAGGATTTTAGGTATAGGTTGGACAATGCAGATCTGCTTTGATTTTCTTGATCAAGTGAAAGCTTGCTTCAGCTTTTTTGTTCAAATTTGTGGAACCTTGTGGACACAGTAGTCACCCCAGCTCAGGTTGGTTTAACCCCTTGTCACTATTTATCTTGAGGAATTCTACCCAGAGCCTATTGATCAAGATAAAGAGTCCAATCCATGAGGAAGGACCGGGGCCTTGTTTGTCAGCCTAGCTTCAAAAGAAAGGGTGTAATAACCAAAAAAAAATTCATGGATAGCTACTAAGGAATAGCTTTTGTGCATGAATATGTTCACAAGCTTAAAGGTCAAGCCTTATGTCAGCCTTGAGGACTGCTCAGCAGTCCCACAGACTGTCAAATACCAGTTACAGAGAGTACTGTAATAGTACACATGTAAATACAAGTGTAACACAAAGATTACACACAGTACTAAGAAGAATACATATGTAATACCAAACCTGAGGAATGCTCAGCAACCCCACAGAGTGTCAAACACATTTTACAGAAAGTCCTGTAACAGTAAAGAGGTGTAAATAGCAATGTAACATAAGATTACATATAGTACTAATGAA
>MU167227.1:377047-395635 GCA_015951145.1 Cronartium quercuum f. sp. fusiforme G11
ATATTGCAGTGTAATTCCATCGCACCTAATCCTACTGACACTGCATCGCATATCTCGGGGTGATAGAACGTTGGATAGGCCCATCCGATACAAATATCTTGGCAGTGCCTGACACCTGTTATCACATTGCCTCTCCCTATATTATCACAGCTGTCAATGGTTCTCAGAATGCATCAAGTTTTCATTGACCATGCTCATGTACTGCCTATAGCCAAAGGTGCTCCTTTGACTTGAGAGAAAGGGCACAAATGATTTGAAATGGAAAAATGAATTCATAAGACAAACAAGACTATTTTTGAAGAAAATAATCTATAGGGCTTTCTTCAGTCATAAACAACATACTTCCAGAAAAAGACTTGTATAGGTACAACAGAAAAGAGGAGCAGTCATAACCAAAGAATACCCCCCTCAAAAAATTGCCATGAGCCCAGTATATCATCTTTGTTTTGTGATTCACTCATTCCACAATCCAAGGAAGGAGGTGACTTAAAGTGAAAAATGTATAAAGACTGCCTGTCTTAGGGCATCTGCATTCATTTCACTAGCCCCCCTCATTACATCAAATTTGATGTAATACAACCTGGGTTTCCACACTTGTGCCCAATTGGGGCTTCATTAGCTGGTGATTCATCAAAATCACTAAATTTTGCATCAAATTTGATGAAAGCCTACTGATTCACCAACCAGTGACCCTCTCATAACCCATACTTATACACACCCTTGACCACCTTTGGATGCACCTTCAACCTCACTCAAATATACCCTCAACTACCTCTACCCCTTCATTCTCTCAATCCTACCTCACTCCAGCCTCAATTGCTCCACCCTCAATCCCCCTCATTCCACCCTCACTCCCTATCAAACATAATGGGATGAAAATGGCTAATTGACTGATTTCCATCAAGATTCACAAAGTCACCAAACTGGATGTAGTAGACCATGAGCACTCATCTCCCTTGATTCAGAGTGATGCTTTGAGAATTGGATTTCTTAGGTATTCAACTGTGAAGCCACACCCTTAGGTGATTGCTTGTCTGAAGGTCCTTGACTGGATTCCTTTTTGTTGGCTATGGAACTGAAAGAGTTCTGTACATAGTGTAGTGTAGTGCTCACTACCACGATTGTGGAAAATTTAGAAGGTGTACCACCAAAGTTACACTAGCGGGGGTTTATTGATCACAAGTGTGGAAAACTCGGGTTCACCAGCTGGTGACTCCTAGTGTAGCACCACGTAGTGTAAATTTGGTGCAAAATTAGTGCAACGGCTGCAGATGCCCTAACATGGATAATCTTCGAGTCAATTGAGCTGGCACAGTCAGAGTATTAGCATGTAATGGGTTTTAAGAATACACGCCTTACAGTATGTATACTGCACACGGTGTGTGACATGTGAGTGTACGGTAACTGACCTGACCTGTCGCGATCAATGAAGTTGAGAGACAAAACGACGAGACGGGACAAACTCTTCGCCAATCGATCGTCTTCCAGAACTGCTATCACACTCTGATTGTGACCAACTTTTGAACTTATCCTGTATCTATGGCAGACGGCGAAGCCTCGGTGGGAGTTACCTCAGCTGGTTAGCATTTTCGATCACTCACTCTTTCATTTCTACTGTCTGTCTACTCACTTTCTTGTATTCTTCACAGCTCAAGAATCGCATGAAAAGTCCCAATGGAACACTACTGAAGGTGAGGAAATAATGAATATCATCCATGAGCCCAATTAGAACCCATCTGAAATCGATTTTTTGGTTCATTAGTGATCGAATCATTCGGCCAGCCAGGTGATATTAAGCCAAGAGGAAGTGGCCGTGGTCGTGGTCGCAAGGGAGGCTCGAAGGCCACCACTGGTCAACAAGACCACACGGGAACCCCAAAGGTTACTCGCGTTGCAACTGGACGTGGAGGACGTGGCCGCGGACGTGGACGCAGTGACGATGAGGGTGGTCGCGGACGTGGACGAGGCCGTGGACGCGCTGGTGGACCTGAACGACGCCGGGTGAAGGCGTCAGAAGATGGGCAAAAGAGCCCGACCGAGTATCCAGACAGGTCGGTTTCAGATGACAAGAGTCATTCAGCTGGTGCTGAAAGTGAGGACGAGGAAGGCGATTCGACAGGCGATGAAGAAGATCAAGAAGAGTCGGAAGAGGAAGGAAGCCAAGAAGACGGGGCGGAAAAGGCGAACGGGACCAAACATCGCCCTCGCAAAGCTGCAAAGACAGTCGAGACGGCTACTGATGGTCCGGATGCTCCTGTGGAAACGTCGACGGAGGTGAGAGAGAAGAAGCAGCCGTACGTGCGCCAAGTTGAACTGCCCAAAGTATGTCTACATCTCTTCATCCAATTATTTCCAAATGTCGTCAAATTCATGCTTCATGTTACTGTAGGAAAAACTCTCGGCAGCTGAACTAGAGGCGAAGATGGCTGCAATGGCGTTGACAAATGCAAAACTTTTGGAACGCAAGCAAGCGGCCGACAAAGATGCCGCAGAATACCAAGAAATTGAGCGTGAGAGTTGCAAGAAGGTGTGTCTCAAACGTTTTTCTATCGTCTTTGTGTCCCTAATCATCTATCCCCATCTTAAAGCATGAGGCTCGACGGCTCCAACAAGCCGAAATCGATGCTGCTCGTAGGGCTGCAGCCGAGCGCAAGATGGGCAAAGTTCAAGGTCGAGAATGGGACCGCGAGAAGACGGATGAGGTACGCGATCAATTTCTCCCAAACCACCTTCAAACTCACCACAATGGGTTGTTATATATAGGATTGGGATCGAGCGCGACCGTATGTGGACTCGATGACGAACCCGGACGCGGGGTATCGAGGTCGTGATCATCGTGGGCGTGGGAGGGGTAGCGGCAGAGGTCGAGCAGACCGTGCTCGCCCTTCTCGCGGGAGAGGACGAGGTGGACGAGGCCGCGGGTCAGGTTTCGCCGAGAACAATCATCTAAACCCTGGCAATGGTGAGACCCAGGATCAAGAATGGGACGCCGCTGCCGCCCCAGATGCAGGTCAGGCAGATGGAGGTGCGCAAGGTTGGGGTGACGAGCCCATCAAGACGCACGGTGATGAGGGTGCAGCAAACGCCCAGGCCTGGCGTGCGTGGGACTGAATACCTGAATGGATCTCGCTCGGCAAGCAAATCAACTAGGATCAAAGTGTGACAGAGCTTCGGCCTGGTAACTTCGGCTACTCTCATTTGACTTATGTCTCGGGCCGAGCTGAGATCGGACAATGTGTGAGTCGTTGGGCTTCTTGAGTCTGAACTACACTTTGTCCTTGATTAATCATGACCGCCTTCCCATCTCCTTATTCTGAACCTTGGATCTTGCACCCCTTACAGTCAATAATGTGTATAAAAAATTATGGGGGTTTCAAATCCATCGGCGTCCTTCTTTGAGTACTCTATTGCCAGTTGCTATTCTTTGCTCAGGTCCATTCCATTTCTTGACCCTGATCTCTCATACATTCAAATCCTTCTTGCTTAAACTTTCAACTAAGATATTTCATCCTTTTTTATTTGACCAACACAGGTGTGAATGGGAGCCGGGTGGTCATGAGCAATTTCAACTTCTTCTTCACGTTGTTTTCTCTTTTGGTTGTCTCATGCTGCATACTGGCAACGCTATGCGTATCTTAGCTTTGCTTTAGCACCATTCACTTTTTACTGCCCTCCGAAGAATAAAAGAAGTGATTGCAACAATTTGTTTGACCAATTGACTGTTAGAACTTTGGGAAGACTAACTTGCATCTACCTCTAAGCTCTAGTAGGCTAATCCATCAAGTCATCAACATGTAGCCACAGCTTTTGTGCTACTCTTTTGTAGTACTGCGGTCACTGTTTGCAAATACTCTGGCAAGCTGGATTGAGGGACTGTCCACTATGTGTCTCTCATGAGATTTCATGAGTTGGAGGGTGGCAGCTACATGCATAGTAAACTGGGGCCAGATCCTGAACAATGAATAGATAGTCAAATAAATTCATTATTGGGTAAATAATACATTTGAAGATGTATATCCACTGTGTCAGCCCTGAGGACTGCCCAGCAGTCCCACAGACTGTACCACATATTATAGGTAGTGTAATAGTTACAGTAAACAACATATGTTTAAACATATACACATTAAGTCAAAAACTACAACTCAGGGCTCAGTGTCAAGAGCCCATATGTACACTACATAATATAAGTAAACATAGGTTAAGACACATGAATACAGATGTAATCATAAATTACTATAAAAGGATATAGTGACCAATGAGGCTGTGCTAGCATGAAAAACTATAAACAGAAATAGTGACCAATGAGGCTGTGCTAGCATAAATACTATAAATAGAAATAATGACCAATGAGGCTGTGCTAGTATAAATACTATAAAAGGGAATAGTAACTAATGAGGCTGTGCTAGCATAGTATAAAGATAGGAGAAAGGGCAATCTTTCTACTGAGAATCTGAGGGTATATAAACTCCCTTGTCAAATCCTCTTCCCTTTCCCCCCACACACATTTTTACACTGAACAGAAAAATAGACTTAATCTTCATAAAGGAATATTTAAGTCTTCTTCTCAAATTGGGATTTCTTTGCATTGACTACAAAAGGTAGTCTGGTGCACTATCCCTCTGAGAACTCATCTCTGTTTCTTACTTCATCTTCTGTATATATTTCTGTACAAGGCCTTGGGTCCTTCTCCATAGACTCTACCCTTATACTGATAGACTCTGGGCTGAGAGCTTCAGGATAAGGTGTGACAGGGAGTTAAACTCAAGTGAGTATGGATAAATGCTAGGTTATAAACTCACCAGAGTACAGATAACCACTGGGTTATAAACTCACAGAATCTAGGGTGACTACTGTGTCACAAAGATTCTTATTTTTGACCAAGAGTGTAGATAAACACTCAATAGCCCAATCCATACCCTAAATCCTCTCATAAGCAGTCACCTAACTGTAGTCTGTGCTGGTTTTACCCTTCAGAGACTACCTTTTCCCCTTCCTTCCAGTCCTTAAATCTTCTGAACCCCTCAACTGTAGTGTTGAAATAGACCTAACAGCAGTCTGCCCCTCACATTCTTGCATGTGGTGTCTATGTAGTATGGTGGGTAGCAAATCCAGTCTGGATTTCCTCCTGCCCACTCTGCTGTATTCAAACCTCATGCATGTCCCCCACTTTTTGTTTTAATGCATCTTGTAATTGATGTGTACTGGTAATCTTTAAAATATTTGATTTCTATGTATGTATAATTCAATTTAAGTGTACTAGCTGTGATAATTAGCAATTTTGGGGTGTTTAATTGGCAAAATAAGTAATCATAACAGTATAATGCTTTATGCTTACATCATTAAGGGTATGATGAGCAGATGCAGACTGGGATGTGTGCAGTTAAATGCCCAAGTGGAATGGTGAGGAAAGAGATCACCTTCTACCTGTCTCACATCCCAGATATCAGACTGAGCTTATCACTACAAGCATTCAAAGCCACTAGGCTTGCTACTACATGGTACAACATGTCAACAGGGTATTGGTAGAGGTGGAATGCATGATATTGGGGTTTATAAGGTGGAAAAGCATTATAATCAGCAGAAAAGGTGGATAAAGGGAGTATTTAGGTAAAAGGGAATTCTACAGTGGCATTATTTTTTACCCAGAGCACCCAAGGAATTTTATTAGTGGTCACAAATATACAAACTCCTCATCAAAGGACTTGTATTACCACTATTTTGGCTCAAACTCAATATTTCAAGTCTATGTGAAAATCTATCTCTTTCAATATTGGAGATGTGGGCCACTTGCTTCAGTCTGGCAAATGACCTCACTACTGGTCTGAGAAAAGGTGTGGGCACAAAGGCCAAAGGTTGGAAATGGGTTCCTTTAATGCTCAAATGCCTCAGGAACCTCTTCTGATGGCAAGATGAGTACTGGTCCTATCTAGGGAAAGAACTAAATGTCCACAGGATCAGCAGAGCTTTACACAGATTCCTTTATATCCTGTGCTGTCTAGAAGCTGGCACACTCAGCTTTTATCCTCTACCACTATGCTACACTCTTGAGAACCCCTCAGCAAGAGTGGAGCAGAGGAGGTCCAGGAGGAAAGGTGCTAGTGATGAACCTTGGATGAACAATGAAATAAAATAACCGATGAAGACCAGTAAGGAAACTAGACTATTTCTTTTAATAGAGAAGAAATCACCAAGGTTAATTGTATATTAACCAGTGACTGAGAATCTCAGAAGAAAAAGAAATTCCAGAATATCCTAGAGAGGTATTCAGACTGTTGAGTTTTATTTTATTGATGCTTCAGAGAGGGGAAAGTGTCCAGGGAGGTCTGGTCCTCTTTTATATTCTGAACCTTCACTCTTCCTTCTCTATGAGCATATTTACTCAGTAGAAGGTAAACCTAACTTTGTATGTGTAAATCTCTTGGTAATAATGTGTTATTACCTTCACATTTTATGGCTATGGTTTACAACAGGTTGTATCATGTATAGCTCTTGAAACTGAGCTATGAGTTGTTTCCACTTATAATTACAATACCTTTGCAGTCCCATGGTACTTGCTGAGTACTCAGGGGCTGACAGGAGATATCAAATTAATTTAAAACAGAGAGTTTTGTGTAATCATAATAAACTCAACTTTCTTTAACACAGAAAATAACTTTATCAATAAACTAAGAAGAAACTCTTATACCAACATGGAAAAAGCATTTAAATCTATTTTATAAGCCTGTTAGCTCAATTTTCAAGATAAAAAAAGTTACACTAGTGCATTATACTTGTGGAAGGCTCAGCTACAATATGTTTCAGCAAATTATTTTTATTGCATCAATAGTCTAGAAAATAGCAATAAATATAAGGGGTGGAATTAAATAGAAGAGTATTTTAAATAGGTGCATGGGTATTGGAGATGGATTATTTTTGGAGGAGTGGTGGTATGGGTTGAGACAGAGGAGATGTACTGGTAAAGGAAGAGAAGAGAGGATTAGAGAGAGAGGTGCTTTGATAGAGAAATGACATCATTCAGGGAATTTTGTGATGTCTATCCAGGGTAAATGGGATATTCATATATGATCAATTTTGGAGTATAGGCAAAGAAGATGAAGGACTTACATTGAAGCTTAGCAGTATATATTAAAGTTTTAGGCTAGAAGGAGGGCTTTCTAAATATGAGGGTCTCGACATTTCAGTACAGGAAATGAAGGAGTTACATGGCTTTGAAGTTGAGCAAGCTATTTTGGGGGATTTGATGGATTAGGATGGAGCTATTGGGAAATTCTATTAATAAACAAGAGTCTTAATTTTAGTCTGGATCTGATAGGGTTTCTTTCTTTGTGCTTTGAGGTTTTTGTGTGGTTCTGTGGCTTGTGTGAATGGTTATCTGTATGTTCCAATTGAAAATAGGTGGATTTTTGTGGTTTCTTTTCATTTGGAGGTATGCTGTGGAGGTAATTGATTTGTATTGCAGGGTGGACACTGTTTTTTTTTCACTTTTTTGGTTCTCAGGCTTGTGGTTAATCCCAGTTGTGTTCTCTTTGGTTGTAGTGGGATTTTGTATAAGAGGAAAGGGGGAATTTTAAGCTTTCTGTATCCAAGTCCTTGAAATCTGTTGGTGAACACCTTCTAAATAGTTAAAGACTTATTAAAAGACTCATATTCAGTTCCCTTCTTGGTTTTTAGAGATTGTAGTTCTCATGATAATCACAGGTTTTTGCTGCCTGCAAGAGGGGCTGATCAAGTAGAACCCACAATTGGATCACCCCTAGTACACTCAAAAATTATTAAATGCTAGGGTCAAAAACACTTCTCTTCCATTGGTCCAGACAAGGTATTGGGAACTAGCTGTATTTTTTTCAGAATAGTAAAGAAGAGTAATAGTATGCAACAATTGTTACAATTTAATTGAATGTATACCCCCATACACACAATTAAGGTATAAGTAAAGAAATACAGCAACTCATTTAAACAGCTCTCACCCCTCCAATCCCTATTCTCTTTCCTCATCTGCAAAAAGAGAACAGGTACATACCCCACAAACATTATTCAATCTTTTCTATCCATATGGCATATCCCCCAAACCCTACTTATCTAACTGTGATACTCCCTAGTCCAATCTCACACTGCCAAGATATTTGTATCGGATGGGCCTATCCGATGTTCTATCACCCCGAGATATGCGATGCAGTGTCAGTAGGATTAGGTGCGATGGAATTACACTGCAATATGGTGTCAGAGCATTAGATACCGATAGTAATTCCATCGCACCTAATCCTACTGACACTGCATCGCATATCTTGGGGTGATAGAACATCGGATAGGCCCATCCGATACAAATATCTTGGCAGTGTCATTCCCAGGTCATGAGCTAAATTAAGCTTTCATCCTCTTGCTGTTTTTCTTATGCTGCACTCTTGAGGTCAGCACCAAACCTTTGCAGGTCAAGAGTGGTGCACTGAGGACTTATGTCACTCATATCAATTATTGGGTACTTGTTCACTTATGTTCTATGCAATTCACTCCTATCTGTGGAGGGAGAACAGAGTCCAATTTCATCCCCAGGTCATGAGCTAAATCAAGCTTTTAAAACTCATGCCATCTTTTTCCACACTGCATCTTTTTAGGTCAGCACCAAAATATTTGCAGGTCAGGAGTGGTGCACTGAGGACTTATGCCTCACTCATATCAATCATCAGATATATGGTGATAGAGGGTGTTCTGAGAACATCCACATTTCTTAGATCAAAAGATACAAGCAAATCATGCTATTATCAAAGTGTGCACTGTTGCATTTGCATAAAAAAGTACTTATCAGGGGGTTTTGAGGCTATCGTAAAATTTCAGGACACTTCCTAGGGCCCACAAGTGTACAAAGGCAAAAATGTGCTCATGAGGCATAGAGAAAAAAACTGCAATAGTACAATGAATTCTGTCAGCCCTGAGGACTGCATAACAGTCCCACAGACTGAAACCAGACATGCACATATGTAGAAACATAGTGTAATATATGAATTACATGTGTAATATGTGATGTACATATTTAGGAATGTAGTAAAATTCATCTACTCAGTAGTGCAAAGGGTTGTATGTGTTGAAATGTAACACTTCCTTACACATCTCCAAGTATGTTGTATGCCTTAAACCTGTCAAGATGTAACACCTCTGTTGCATGTTTAGTTTCTTTTTCACTTTCCCACAGGGAAGCTTCATGGAAAGCTTACTCATCCCAGCTTTCCCTTTTTTCTTTTCTCATCAAACACTCTTCCTTGCATAACTGTTCCAGAGTGTTTGCTGACTTGCTCCCCCAGGTTAGTCTTTTTATTTGTTTTCTTTTTTTTCTCTCTTCAAAAGCATGCCTTTCTTTGCAATCCAAGCTTTCTGATTTTTTCCTCACCAAACACTCTTCCACACATAACTGTTCCAGAGTGTTTGCTGACTTGCTCCCCCAGGTTAGTCTTTTTATTTGTTTTCTTTTTTTTCTCTCTTCAAAAGCATGCCTTTCTTTGCAATCCAAGCTTTCTGATTTTTTCCTCACCAAACACTCTTCCACACATAACTGTTCCAGAGTGTTTTCTGACTTGCTGCCCCAGGTTGGTGAAAGTGGATCACCTTGAGAGTAAGTGTATCTAAATAAACATCACCACTTAGGTTGGTAAACCTCAGAGTCTTGTAGACCCTTTGTCAGTGAAGACTACCAAAGGCAGAGATAAATAACCTAAAGCAGAAATAAGAGCATCTGCTTGGGATACAGGGACTGGAGTTAGGCAATTGTTGTGCTCAACTGTAGCTTTTCTTGACCAATAACCTAGCCTAGAACTACCAGTCCTCCCAAAGCCTCTGATAAGAGGTCATCTAACTGCAGTCTACACTTGGGTGTACCAAGTGCAGACTAGATTTCTAGCCATGAAGTGGCCTGACAGAAGTCACTCCCTGAAAAATTCAGTATGAGGTCAGCATCCAAGTAATCCTCAGATTCAAGCTGCTAAACTAATCATATATCGATGGCTCCATTTATATGATGGTTTTCCAGCAACTGCACTTACAATACCCCAAAGTTTGGCTTCCCAAATCAATAGCACATCTAAATGAGTCTTTGATCTCATTTTTCTGTGTCAAACAGGTTCTTCTTCATAATTTCACTGAGACCTTCAGAGTCTCACCACTTTCTGTGCTTAACTTGCTTTTCCCTGTGAAAAACAGGGCATAAAATTCTAGAAGTGCAACACCAACATCAAGGTTTCCTTGGGTGCCAAAAGTGATAAAGTCCACAACTCAGTGTGGTCTATTTTTGATTACACAAGGAGACAAAAAACTGTACTATCTGACACACTGTGGCCATGGAGCAGGTCCCCTCAGCTCACTTGCAAAAGTGTCTCAAATCTTCCTGGGAAAGAAAAAGGCCCAAACATATAATTTGAGCACTGTCCAGTTTTTCAGAATGGCCAAGCAGCACACTCAGGAATAAGTGGGCTGAGGACAAGCCTGACCCCTCATCTGACTCATTCCATGAGCAGAAGTGGGTTCTTCCAACCCTTGACTTTCAAAGAACCTGCTTTTGATCTGGGCTAGAGTCCTGTCCACTCTGACCCAGGTGGAGAAAAGCAGATGAATAAAAATTCCTGGGCACCTCTTTCTTCCCTCATCCAAGTCTTGATTGGTTGGAGTCATGATGAAGAGATGGGGTGCCAAACAGATCTCACCCTTTGTAAATGTGAGCCAAGTCTTTTCACAAGGCATGCAGGAGGGTCCAGATCAGGCTCTGTGCTGGATGCTGCTCCAGCTCAGCAGGGGGGTGAGGATGGGTTCAGGCATTGAGGCTGGAGTTTCAAGGGCTCAGAGGTGCTTGGTTGCTCACCTTCCTGAGCCTTGACATGCACTGCCAAGATATTTGTATCGGATGGGCCTATCCGATGTTCTATCACCCCAAGATATGCGATGCAGTGTCAGTAGGATTAGGTGCGATGGAATTACTATCGGTATCTAATGCTCTGACACCATATTGCAGTGTAATTCCATCGCACCTAATCCTACTGACACTGCATCGCATATCTCGGGGTGATAGAACATCGGATAGGCCCATCCGATACAAATATCTTGGCAGTGATGGACTGATAGGTTAGTCTGGCTCAGATTCATCCCCCCCTGTTAGTGATTTCCTGTGTGTGGAGGCCATTGAGACACAAAGAGCACAAAAAAATGACAAGGACTGCAGAACCTTAAGGGCCTCCAAGGTTGGGCATCCTCTTCATGGCCACAGTGACAAGATTACACATGTACATATTGCCCTGCACCCTGTGGTGCCAGTCCAGTCAAAAAAACATGAACACAGTGGGATTCGAACCCACGCCCGAAGACTGCGGATTCTGTTGCAGCACAACCTAAACACAGCGCCTTAGACCACTCGGCCATATGTCCGCACGACAGGCAGGACGTTGACGTCTACACTCGAAGCGTCACCCTGACGTTCACACGTTCGGTGACTGTACATTTGTGTACGTCATGGCAAACGTCAGCCACCCTCCTATAACTCTAGTCCCAATCTGAATTTGTCCATCGTTTCAAGCAATACCGTCTTTTCGCCTCAAGGGCGTCTTCATCAAGTCGAATATGCGCTGGAAGCCGTCAAACAAGGATCCGCCTCCGTCGGCCTGAGGAACAAGACTCATGTGTTTTTACTGGCGCTAAAGGTACTCGTTCTCGCTTTCAAACCACCAATTTGAAAGACCTCCTTACTCACAACGGTTGACCTTTTGCTTGCCCCCAGCATTCCACTGGAAAGCTGGCCTCCTATCAAAAGATGCTCATCCGAATTGATGCTCACATTGGTATTGCAATCGCTGGCCTGACCAGTGACGCACGAGTATTGTCGTAAGTTCAGTTCCCAATTTTCTCCAAGCAAGTGGCCGGATAACCGACGGCGAAGACTGGAAAAACTAACTGAAGAGAATCTCATGGCGCTCATGTGTGTTCTAGAAATTTCATGAGACAGCAGTCTATGTCTTCACGCCTGCTCTACAACCGTCCGCTACCTCTGTCCCGAGCCGTCACCGCGATCGCTGATAGTCAGTGCCGAGTCATTTTTCCCCGATCCCATCTCGCTCATATCCTCGATTCTGACGTACATCATTGATCATAGAGGCTCAAGTCAACACTCAACAATACGGAGAGTGTAAGTGACTGAGGTCGAGGGATTCTTGAGAGTGATGAAAGTCAAGGTGGGTTTTCAGTAGCTGGGTGTACCTCAGGATGTACGTCAGCTGTACACGTCACGGCCCAACGACCAGTAAACGTCAACGTCCTGCCCGTAGTGCCACAGGGCCGTGGACAAAAAAATCGATTATAATTAGATCCGTCGCTCGGTGGCTATTTTTACACGAAAAATTGGTCAAAAACATGCAACTGGGCATCACATCACATGAATACTACAGAAATGGTGAGCGAAGTGAATTTTTCTTTCCAAAACAACACTTCGTTTACATGATGCAATACTCGGGTGCATGCTTTTGACCACTTTTGGTTTGGAAGCCCTGCTTATTTACTGGCTGGCTGATTAGCCTTTAAGTAACCTTGAGGCATGACCCAGTCATATTTCTATTTCAGGTCTATGTTTAGGTTCTAACCCCAATTTGATTGTCCCCTCTCTACAAGGATGAAACTTGTGTTCTAGGCTGTTCTATTCATTTTTAGAGCTCTTCCTTGCTTGTTGAGTATAAATTTTAGTACGTTTCCTTCCTACATATATGTTCCACATTCAGAAATACCAACACCAACACAACAGCCTTCGAGAGTCACTTGAACATCAGCGAGGATTGTCTCAATGAGCTAACTGTTGAGGAAGTTGATTTTGCATCATCCTTGATTAAGAGGTGTTAGAGAGTATCAGTCCAATCCCTCTCCTTCTGCCATCTCTCACTGTTCCAGTTGACAGACTGAAGAACCCTCCCAAAGTTTCCTTCTGTTGACAGTGTATAATAGCAACCAGGTGTTGCAGCCATGAGATGTAACAGGAATTTTCCCGCAGTGAATTGAACTGGAAGCACACTATGAAAAGCAAACAGCAATATCTTGTGTTGCAGATTGTCAGCTGTCCTTGGGCCTTGTATGTGGAATAATTGCATGAGTGAATATGGCAAAGAAGACAAATCCAATTTTCCCCAAGCCTGAATGCTGACAGACCCCTCTCCCTGTCAGAAAGCTAGCTAGAAAATTCTTGAGGGTAATTTAGTTATGGAATACAGACCTAGAATCACCTTTTTTTTTTCACAGAACCATAAAATTACTACTGTGAGCCACTTGCTTCTGTCTGGCAAGTGACCTCACTACTAGTCTGAGAAAAAAGTGGGCACAAAGGCCAAAGGTTTGGAAGTGGGTTCTTTTAAAACTCAAATGCCTCAGGAACCTCTCCTGAGAGCCAGATGAGTGCTGATCTTGTCTAGGGAAAGCTCTAGAAAACCTCAGGATCAGCAAGGCTTCACACAGATCTTTCATATCCCTGTGCTATCCAGAAGCTGGCACACTCAGCTTTTATCCTCTACCCCTGTGCTACACTTCTTGAGAACCCTTCAGCAAGAATGGAGCACAGAGGGTCCAGGAGGAAAGGTGCTAGTGATGAACCTCAGATGAGCAATGAAATAAATAACTGTTGAAGACCAGTAAGGAAACTAGACTGCTTCTAGATAGAGAAGAAATCACCAAGGTTAATTATGTTTTAACCAGTGATTGAGGAATCTCAGAAGAAGAAAGCCCAGAATATCCTAGAGAGGTATTCAGACTGTTGAGGTTTATTTTATTGATGATTCTGAGAGAGGAAAGTGTCCAGGGAGGTCTGGTCCTCCTTTTATATTCTGAGCCTTCACTCTTCCTTCTCTATGAGCATATTTACTCAGTAGAAGGTAAACCTAACTTTGTATGTGTAAATCTCTTGGTAATAATGTGTTATTACCTTCACATTTTATGGCTATGGTTTACAACAGTTTGTATCATGTATAGCTCTTGAAACTGGGCTATGAGTTGTTTACACTTATAACTACAATACGTTTGCAGTCCCATGGTACTTGCTGAGTACTCAGGGGCTGACAACTACCACACTTGTAACTCTATGATAGTTGTCACTTTTTTTTTTAAAAAAAAAAAAAATCTATGTGAGTTTACCAGAATCACAGAAGGATTGTCCCAGCTTGAATGATCAGCACTTGTGGTTCTTTGGTTCTTTGAGAACAAAACTGTGATTCTGGTTTTGTATCCCATAACTGCCAGACTGGGTAACTCTTTTTTTCCTCATATAGAGATCCAATTGTTTATCTTTTGTCTTGCTAGTCTCATGCATAAACTTTGTAACAGATAATATAGTGAGCCGCATTTCTCCTTTGAGAGGGATATATGAATGGAGTCCCAATGAAACTTCTAATGGGTGTAGCAGGGATTGTGTAATTCCTCATGAGACACAAATGTAAAATTACACTTTGTTTTTCTCAATGAATTACAAGTCTTGGTTTTGGCTGGGACTATGATTCTGTGAGCCTGCGATAATCACGGAGGTTTTAATTTAATTGCTTGGTTTGCGCGGAAAAAGGAAAACCATCACAGAATCACAGGATCACAACCGTTATTGTGATTTGGTGGCTCTGTGAGAAACAAGTTGTGATCATATTTGTACCTCACAAGTGCAAGTGAGAAGGTACAAGCAAATTCAAGAACCTTCGACCGGAATTCTCAAAAGATTTCTGCACAGGTAATAGGACTGGTTGAATAACATCCCCATCGTTTCTTGTTCCCCAAGCGAATATAATTTTGAAGGAAATCATGTTCTCTACAAGTGTTGAAGAGGACATGGTTCCTTCCCATACAAAAACTCAAATGATGTTTACAAGTTGTTCTGCTTTAATACACATCTCACTCCTGTAATTCCTATGCATCATCATTTTAATCATCACTGTGCAAGTTGTATCTTAGCAAACATCCCCTTTGAAAAACCAAAAAGTACATACAACAGTGAAGAAGGCATTCAAGTTTGAGAGTTGGAAGCCCAGTTGAGGTGAGTTGATAGATATTTGCCGAAAAGGTTTTCCTTTCTGGTTTTCCACCTTTCTGTACGCGGCTTCCGCCGAAATGAACAAGTGTTTATCAGAGTATGTACTTAGGTGTGTATACGATATTTTTTTCAGAGTTCGATCAGATTGGCTTCACTTTCTCTACCATCGGATCCCCCTTTGTTTGGAGACCAACAAGGTCGAGAGTCTTTGAAAGCGCCACAGTTCCATGCCTGCTGACTTTTACTTCCAATACTTCTCTCATCTCAATGGACTTTGACCGAAAGATTCGGAATGTTATCGGGGTACGGTGCGCTGCCGTAGATTTATCACTAATTTAAAACAACGAATTCGTGCTCGCCCCCCTTCGTTCTTGCCTGTGCTCGCATTTGAAAGATCTGTACAGTACACACTTGAAGATATCGAGAGAACGGTCTTTCCAAGGTCCACACTTCCATGACCTGTACATACACTAAGTCCTGCCACAAATGCCTCTGAAGGCAAGCGAAGGCGTCTGTGCCTACGATGTTAACCTGCCCATCGGCGAATTCACCTTTGTGTATGACCGCTTCACTCCTGGGTTGCACCTTTTGTCGTCCTCATTAATTACCAGGCTCTGCCACGAGAGTAACTGTTGCAATCAGCTAACTTGCCACTCTATCCTCACATCCTTTTGTCCCGACGTTAAAATTGCCTTTTCTTATCTATCACATTTTATTTATTCATCACAAATTCTTATTTTGAAGGCTTTCATTCTTTCTCACCGCATACTGTCATTTATCCTCATCCTCGTAGTTTGATTTCATCCCTAGCCTCCTCCCCAAACTCCTACTCACCTGAATCTCACACTTACAACATGATGATATCGAACGTTGCCCTTGCTGTCGCTACGTTGGCGGGGTCTGCCTCCGCCTGGCTTAAGAACCTCGACATCAACAACCTTCCGCCCAAGGCAGACCCTGGCGGATACGGCTACAATCGATGCGGAACAAAATCATCACCTGACAGCAAGTGCCAGTAAGTGTATTTGCTTAGTTTTGCTTGCTTTGATCACTCAATTCGATGGCCTTTCACAGGAATGTCTATATTCGATCTGCCGAAGATTTCTGTTTATTCGCACGTAAGTAAAAGTGCTCCATTTTTGCAAGAGATTGCGGTCTTTTGATGACCTTTTTTCCGGGCGTTTGAATATCGATCAGCGCACGATCTCTCGGGAGTATCTGAGACTGAGCGCACAGCTGTTGCCTATTGTACCAAGGACGGTTATGGTACCCGCCTTATTCCATCTGACACCTTCGAAAGCGTACATTTTGTGTGAGCGCGGTCTGTGCCTTTTGCTCGTGTGCTTCATGAACCAGTAGCAAAAAGTTAAGCTGTCGTCTAATGCATTTCTTTGTTTTTGTAGCCATACTGAAGTAAGTACCAGACAGCACCGCCGTACTATACCTGTAGCGATCGGTGCCAATTTTCGTTACTGTGTCTTTGATGTTTTTCCCGTAGCACTACGTCCAAATCACTGGCAGGGGAAACGTAAGTGTCTAACTGTTGGCTCGATGTCCACAGCAGTAAACTTACCGTTGTATTTTCCTTTGCGATCTAGTTCTCCAAGATCAACGTTTTGCAGAATGATGACGGAGGCGAGCTAGGTATGTGTCCCTATACTATTATCTTGGTTGATCTTTACAATCCAGCTGATATTAATTCGACTCATGTACAGACCCAGCAGGGTAGGTGGCTATGACGGTGGAATTTTTCAAAGAGTCCTCGACTTACCTCATCCACCACTTCATTTTATCGGGAAAAAAACACCTTGCATGTAGTTACGACCTACACGGCAACCCAATTTCGGGCGTTGTGATTGGTCAACAAAACCAATTCGAACGTTGGGTCGAGTTCCTCCTTCCCACTGAGTTTTGTTTCCGAGCTTGTTTCCCAGGCGAAAATGACTGGAAATATTGTAACCACATATGTGAGCTTGGTTCTCAAGCTACTGCGTGTACATTCTTCTAATCGCTGATATTTCGTCATCACCATATCTGCAGACGACACAATGGGATGCCAATGGAACATCCCGGGGAATTATGAAGCTGGCTTCGACGAGTGCCAGGGTGAAGACGTTGTGCACCCGATGGGTGAATGTAAGTCTTAATATCGGTGGACTACAACAAGTCCAAGCACGCTGGTTGTGTTGTAGACTGACTTCCTGCTTCTGCCTTTACCGCATCTCCACATCGTGATTAGACGTTAATGCGGACGGTACCACCACAATGTGGAAACAGGGCACGCAGCCAGTCCCTCCACCCGGTCTCCCTGGCAAGATAACCAGCTGTCGAACGTATGCCTCAAGTCTCCCTCAATCTGCCCTACTTCTTTAACTTCAACCTCTCATTCTTTACCGAGGTTCTCGATTGTTGTCTCCGCAGGGTCTCTCGGCCGGGGAGCAATCTATCAGACTCAACCGTGCCAGCTCCAAATGTCACCTCAACCCATAACCTAAACGGCGGCACTGGCCAAGATATGCCTCATGGAGGATCGAGCAGCAGTTCTGAACCAGGTCGTCCTGCTAAAAATGAAAGTCGGTCCAACTCGAATGAACAGTATCCTACTGAAAGCTCGGGTCCTTCACCGTTCGACCAGTCTCAACCCGGCCAAGACAGCGGTGTCGCCGGCAACCAGAACTCGGGGCCGTTCAATCATGGAACGGTATCTAGCCTTGTTCACGTCGGTTCATTTTCAGTAAGCAAAGATCGAAATCCTGGGATTCAAATCCTAGGAATGGACGGAACTAGATTGAAGAATGTGAACCCATCTAACCAGCCTTCTGATACTTCGACCCAGCTAAAAGGCTCAGGTGAAGAGGAAGATAAGGATAAGGATAAAGATGAAGATGAGGATGAAGATGAGGATGAGGATGAGGAGGGTGCATGCCTCCCTTAGCCTTCTTGTGGAGCCATCTATTTCTTGTCGAGCTCTTTAAGTTTGTTGCGCAGCCACATATTATTATTTGGCCTATCCTTTCCTCAGTCAGTTATCATTTTTTTGCTCTGTGCTCTTCTAGATCCACTACATGGAAATTCAACGTGTGGTCGCTTCACTGGTGTATCAATTTCTTATACTTTCCTCTCCCCTTTTCTAACTACCCTATAACGCTATTTATTTATTTTTTGTTGGTGAATCAACGGTTTATGGACCTTTTGCTTAACTTCCGTGTGCACCGCGCGGCATATCTGATCTGTCTCTTTGCGTTGGAATTGCAACGAACTTGATGAAGCTTGTTTGAATCACATAAGGTTCTCAAGAGCTCTGTTCCTTGTTTTACGCCGCTGCATTTTTTTCGCGAAGGATTTCAATACACCATCCGGGTGTTTTGAAAGAGCTCTTGTGGGGCTAGCTAATTGTTCCGAGTGGTAAGACTAAACAGATCGTTCATACCATAGGCAGAAGACTGCGTGAAACCAATCAAATGAGGGTTTGGTCTGATGTTTGAGACAATGCATGCAACCTGGAGAAGCCAAAAGCTTCAATGAAAAAATTGGTAGGTAGATGACCCACAAAGCCTCACAACTGGGCA
>MU167227.1:423244-436686 GCA_015951145.1 Cronartium quercuum f. sp. fusiforme G11
AATAAAAATAAAATAAAAATAAAATAAAAATAAAATAAAAATAAAATAAAAATAAAATAAAAATAAAATAAAAATAAAATAAAAATAAAATAAAATATATATTTTACTTGATTGAAGTAATTTGATATGATTAGTTAAAGTCATTTGAAATGATTGGTTAGAGTGATTTGATATGATTACTTCAAGTGTTTTGGAATGATTGGTAAAAGTGATTCATTTTTGATTAATTGAAGGATTTGATATGATTAGCTGATTGATTTTTTTTGATTGATTGCAGTGATTGGATATGATTAGTTAGAGTGATTTAAAATAATCAGTTAAAGTGATTTGTTTTTGATTCATATTTTTGTTGTGTTTTTTTTTTTTTTTGAAATGATTTGAATGGTCTGGAGTGATGATGTGGAAGGTCAGAAAAAAAAAACCCAGGTACAAACCCAAACCCTATTTGGGGGAGATACCCAGATGAGATACCCAAATAGGACAAATACAGGGAAAGAAAACCCAGTTACACATACAGGTGTCAACAAAAACCAAAGAAGCAGTATAAGAGAGGCTACCTTGAGAAGGGGGAATTGAACCCATCCCATCACAGAGTGAAACCACACCAAAGGCAGCAGTTACCAACTTGGAAATGACAGTTATGACTAGCACTACAAAAGTTTTCCATTGTTCCTAGGGGAAAAATTTTGACCTTATGGCCAAGAAGCCTTCTCTATCTGGCCCACTGATAATTCATAAGGTCAAAATTTTTCCCCTAGGAAAAATGGAAAACTTTTGTAGTGTGGCACACCTCAAATGGGCTTGTCATACAGATCCATATCCCACCCTGAAGTTGATCAATTACACTACACTAATCCACAGCTGAAAATCACTCCACCCACCCTGACATTGATCAATTACATTACACTACTCCACTTGTTTTTGGAAATGAGTTATACAGTCTAAAATTGTGATTTGAAGTGAACAGATCAATTCAGATTGATTTCCAGGATGATTTGGAAAAAAAAAAAAAAAAAAAAGCAAACTCACCTTGGTGGGTAGGGATAGTAGTGAGGATGGTGGTGGTAGTGAGTGAAGGTGGTTGAGGTGGTGAGGTGTGTACCTAGATCAATTTTGATCAATTAGTCAAAAAAAAAAAAAATGAAAGAACAATGAAAAAATTTAGAGCATAATCATCAGTGATGGACTTGGGCAGGTCCCCACTGATTGTATAGAGGACAACCACAGAACCCAGTGTGTCTTGCATAGGAATATCTGTTGAAGTGTGGTCAACACACTACTGATCCATGCTATGTAAACTACACACTCAGTTGACTAACCAACTGTAACACTTGCATAGCTCTTCACATCCAAACACCAACTGGATAGCCTAGTGGTCAAAGGCAGCACTTCTAGCACAGTGTCTCACCTTATGATGAGGTCCCAGGTTTGAATCCTGGTCTAGTCATTTCTTTTCTGACCTATAACTTTAAGAATATCATAGAACTTACTTTACCATCTGGCAGAAGGTCAGAGAACCTGCTGCAGAATTAATCTGGAATTGCAGTTGCACCACTCAACAGGCTGCATGCAGTTATGGTTGTTTATGCAGCTCATGCATCTCCCCTATGCATGCTGAATTTGATGGTGGAGCCACATCTATTATAGAAACCATGGAGGTCAACTGGATGCCCTCACTGCCAAGATATTTGCATCGCATGGAAGCTTGCTATGTAACATAGCATGTCTTCATGTGATACTATGGACCATTTTTCAAGGTCCCTACCTTGGAAAATAGACCTATTGCATCACATCTTGGCCTGCTATGTGACATAGCATGCCTCTATGCGATGCAATTTTCTTGGCAGTGCCTGGGTGGCCAGTGAACAGTAAATGGGGTCTGAGTTTGATTAATGGGGCTGGATAATCCTCCTCAAAAGGGAAATCTTTACTGGCTCAGATGTTGTGTCATTACTGAAGGTTACCATCCATAGTGAGGATGACATGTGGCTCCTTCAATGCAGCTTTGACTTCACCACTTGCTGGACCAAAACATGGTGGGCATTTGTTTTCCCAGAGTTGTGCTTTTGATAAGTTCATGCCTTCCTCATAAAGTTGAATCTGACAGAGAAGGATGCATCAGTACTGGTCAACTGATTGTGTGAACTATTGCCTGAGATCTCATTTATGGTTTTGAGCTACAGAGCTCTTAGTTTGGGGCATGAGAAGTGAATGAGTGCAGGTGTCGAGAAAATGTAAAAGACTGTCAAGAAAGCTAGTGGTCAATATTCATGATGTGTTCCACAGCTGATGGTGGAATTGACCCAGTGGAATGAAGAAGGCAGTCTGAGGGAATTTTTGGCAAGCCTACAAAGTATTCATGGTAAAGCAACTGGACAGGTTGAGGCATGCAAGTACAGAACTTCATGACCCTCTTGCTGAGCTGACCTGGAGATCAAAGAGAAATTATCATGATCATGAGCTTTATAGACAAGAAAAAGGAAAGGCAATCACACACTTACCTTGCATGTCAATCAGATCAACTGAATTCTCTGTGGAAGCTGTTGTGGTGCATGTGTAAGGAGGTCTATTGGTGAAATATGATTGCTGAGTGGTCCAATTCATTGTCTGATGTTGGCAGATGATGTACATAGCAGTGAGCTGGTGTTGAAGTGGGGCCCATTCCTTTTGAATTTCTTCACACTTTTCAGCATTTTGGTGAATGTGGCAGTCTTGGGCAAATTGGTTGGCAGAAGTGGAAGTGTGATCAAATTGAGTCATCTTATCAAGTATATTGTTGGCATCATATAGGTTGTTGATGGCATTGAGTGCCTCTGCATCTTGGACATCAAGTGCTTGGTGCTGTCTGGCAGGTCTGACTGATCCATGGTGTCTGAGAGTGTTGGCAAGAGACTGAGCTTGAGCCACTGCAGCTGCAGATGGTTCTGGTTCATGAACACTTGCCTTTTGATGAACCTGAATGATGCATGCTTGAAGCCTGGGTGACATTCCATCCCTTCTTTCAACCCATAGTGGAGGATGGGAGCAGAAAGAAGTGAGTTGGTGAGAGATTGAAGATGAGAGTTGAGGTTCTGAAGTGAAAGAAATGAGGTGGATGACTGGACAACAATGAAGTCCTGATATAGGTGGAGGGAGGGAGGCTATGGCTGTATGCTGGTTAGTTGTATGTATGTTCTGTAAACCATGGGTTCTGTAGTGTAGTAATGGATTTAGGGGGAGAATCTCCGAGATTGACGGAGAGCGGCAGAGATAGGGAAAAGCGATTGATAGTCGCCTATAGACCCTGTTTAGGTCGACCATCAGTCGCTGAATGAGTTGTCTCGAGGTGGCATTACGGACCATCAGAGGAAGATGGGTTACAATAACCAGTACTGTAATGTGACGCCGCAGCACCGAAAAAAAAGGGGGAAAGTTCAGTTTTGGACAGTTGATTTGGGATTTTTTTTTTTTTCCTTCTTTGCAAGGAGATGCAAAGTAGGATTATCAAATACGCCAGCACACCACTACATCTCGCTCCTCATTCATACCTTCACGCACGTCTTGTGTACCTACCAACACTGTCTGCCTTCCAACACTCGATCTCCTCAATGGCATCTGACGCCCCTTCTCCCGCGCCGAGTGTTGCCTCTGCCAATCCGCTCGCCAAAGTCAAAGGGAAAAAACCCAAGACGGAGACCGTGACTGAGGCTATGAACGCATTGGAGGTAATGAATTCAACACATGCGAAATTATTTGAAGTATACCCGAAATACTCATTCGAACCGTTTCATCTGCCTCTTTTAGTTGAACCCTCGTCCACCGTTCATTGACCATCGACTAGATATGTGGGACCAGTTGAAAGCAAAACACGATGAGGAGATAAAAAATAAGCCACGGGAGAAAATTTTAGTACAATTACCCAATGGCGAGCCAAAGGAAGCTACGAGTTGGGAGACAACTCCGATGGAGATTGCCAAATCATTGAGTAAAAGTTTGGCTGAAAGGATAGTGATTGCAGAGGTGAGTATAATGATGCGTCAATCAAGATCACACCTCACACTTCGCAAATTCACCTTATCAAGTGTTATATGAAACTGAAACATCCTGTCTGTGAATTCTAGGTCATTCCCGAAGGCGCCACCAAGCCCATCTTGTGGGATCTTTTGCGTCCGCTCGAAGGAAACTGTTCATTACGGCTCCTAGATTTCGAGTCAGAGGAGGGTAAACGGGTTTTTTGGCACTCCTCGGCCCATGTTCTGGGTGAAGCCGCAGAGAGGCATTATGGCTGTCATTTGTGCATTGGTCCGCCGACTGAGGATGGATTTTTCTACGAGATGGGTATGGGCCTCAGCGGTGATCGGTGCGCAGGTTTTTTTTCTATCTTAGTAGGGGAAAGGGGGGGGGGGGGGGGGGGGCCCTTTTGGGGTTTTTTTTTTTTTTTTTTTTTTTTTTTTTTTTTTTTTTTTTTTTAATCTGTTAAGTACTTTATTTGAACCCCGTAGGTCTGTCCTAAGCTCGGATTACCACCCTCTGGAAAAAGTGGCTGATTCAGCTATCAAAGAAAAACAACCTTTCGAACGGCTCGTAGTCTCCAAGGAGTCACTCTTAGAAATGTTTGCGGTACGTTACAGTTCATTGCTCCAGTTCTTCCAGTTTCCAATGATCAGCGTGCCTAGAGACTGATATCTCATTTCTCAAACCATAGTACAATAAATACAAGACACACATAATTAATTCAAAAATCCCCGATGGCACATCCACTACCGTCTACCGCTGTGGACCGATGATCGATCTCTGTGTGGGACCTCACATACCCAATACCGGATACATCAAAGCTTTTTCAGTTCTTAAAGTCCGTCTCCACATTCTACTTTTTGCGTTAATGTGATTATAGGAGGATCTCATATCTGGCCCGACCCTTTGATAGAACTCTTCTTCTTACTTTTTAGGTGATTCTGCCAATGACTCTTTGCAGAGAATCTACGGTATCTCCTTCCCTGACAAAAAGGCAATGGCTGAACACAAAAAGTTCCTCGAGGAGGCTGCCAAACGAGATCATCGTAAGATAGGAAAGGTTGGTCTATTCGACCTTATCGTGTCATTCATAAACAGGCAATGTTGACAAACCCGTCGCTTTGAACAATCAAAGGACCAAGATTTATTCTTTTTTCATGAGATGAGCCCTGGGAGTTGTTTCTGGCTACCCCACGGGACTCGAATCTATAACACACTGGTTGAATTTTTCAAGGTAATTTATATACTTACACTACTTTGATCCACTCTCATCGCGCCATCTTGATATCAATTGTAGATGTTGACAAAGATCTGAAGTCTGAATATAGAAAAAGAGGTTACGACGAAGTGATCTCCCCCAATATGTATAACTCGAAGCTATGGCAAACATCTGGGCATTGGGAAAACTGTTTGTCAATCTCCATGACATGTTGTCATTTCACTAAACATTGAGCATATCTCAAGTATTTTGCTGTTAGATTCGGAAAACATGTTCAAGCTCGACATTGAAAAAGAGATCTACGGACTCAAGCCAATGAACTGCCCTGGTCACTGTTTGATCTTTGGTTCTAAGGATCGCTCTTACCGAGAATTACCTTTGAGGATGGCGGATTTCGGGGTGGTTCACCGGAACGAGGCGAGTGGAGCATTGAGCGGTTTGACTCGAGTAAGGCGGTTCTGTCAAGATGATGCTCATCATTTTTGTACTACTGATCAAGTTAGTATAACACACTCGCTATTTATCTGCGTTCCATCTGCATTCCTAATTTTGTTTGTTTGTAAATCAGATCGACTCTGAGGTCGCTGGTATCTTCGACTTTTTGAAAACAGTTTATGGAATGTTGGGATTCACCTATAAGCTTAAGCTCTCGACACGACCGGATAACTATATCGGTGATCTGGCGGTTTGGGAAGAGGCAGAAAAAGTATGTAGAAGTCCCTTTGGCCCGATTGGCATGGTATTGACTATTTTTTTTCACCTTGGTTTTCAGCGATTGGCGAGTGCGCTTGACAACTTTGTGGGTGTTGGGGAGTGGGTTGTTGACCCGGGAGATGGTGCATTTTATGGACCAAAGGTTTGCTATCAAGATCATTCAACCTTGTTCCTTCTCGGTATGACTGAAGCGTATCGCTCTGTACGGGGGTAGATTGACATTACGATTTCAGACGCGCTCAAACGCAAACATCAATGTGCCACTATTCAATTGGATTTCCAACTCCCAGAACGGTTTAAGCTCCAGTATCGTACCGACCAAGGCGGACAAGGTCTGGAAGCGGGGGCAGAGGAACGAAGACGACCGGTGATGATCCATCGAGCTATCATGGGTAGTGTTGAGCGTTTCACAGCGATCTTGACCGAGCATTTTGGTGGCAAATGGTTCGCCGTCGACTTCTAATCTTTCACTAGTGACAGAGAGGGCATATACAGTTTTTTCAAGTGCTGACAACTGGATTATTTCTGTGAACCACAGGCCATTCTGGCTTTCGCCTCGTCAAGTGCTGGTCATACCAGTTGCCGCTACTCACAAGGCGTACGCGCAGGAGGTGGCACAGAAGCTATGGGACGCCGGGTTGTATGCAGATGCTGATATGACGGATGCAACGTTACCGAAGAAGATAAGGAATGGAGAAGTGTCGTCATACAACTTCATCCTAGGTATGTCTTTTTTATTACTCTCATAAATGTGCTCCTTTATCGACTCTTTTATTTTTTTATTTTTTATCGAATCACCTCGTTTCGTGGGGTTCAGTGGTGGGCAGTGAAGAAGTGGAGAGTCGCTCGGTAAATGTAAGAAGTGCGGATGATGTAGGTCAAAAGGGGAAAGCGCAAGCAATGCCGCTAGAGGATACGCTTCAGAAGTTCTTGCTACTGAAGAATGAGCGTCGGCTTGAAAATAGACTAATGTAATTGTCCTGATCGTATTATGTCGTATTTGAAGATTTACAAGTTGCTTCTTGATACTACTCTTGCCCTCATTAGAGAAAGTGCAGATGACGAAGGAGATTCTAGACAAACTGAGCTGTTTACTCTGAACTAAGTTGAGGTCAAAGGAAGAGTGCTCGGGCGGGCGTGGGGTTGAACTGTCAGGTGACATTTACCCTTGAACTGGTGGATTGAGACGTCTAAAATTCTTGAAACCTCTTCTGTTGTAGTCGCGAGATGTCAGACCCAGGTCGATGGAAAGGTCAGCCGTCGACAGTCAGTTAACTGGCTGTCACTTGGGTGATTGGGGACCGGTAGCGGGTGTGACATCGATCTGTGAGCTTTTGACTGTCTTGACCATGTATGCTGACCGACCTCACACCTCACTCTTCCCTCCCTCCCTCCCTCGTCATCTCATCATGATCCCTTGTCTCTCACTCTTCCTCCCGTATTCAGCCACTCGTGGCCGTGCACTCTCCATCATCACTCGTAGATCCTACTCCTTCGAAAGCGGTCGGAACAGAAAACCTGATCGATCAAACAAACCTCAAAGCTCAAATGACAAGCCGATCACCGAGACCTCGAAGCCCGATCCCAAGCCAACCATCACGGGTCGTGGCCGTCGTCATCGTGCTACCTCCAGCTCTTCTTCGGCCCACACTCCAGCCCGACCGGCCAAGCCTGAGCTCCAGCTGCCCTTTGTACCTCTGCCATCGGACCATCTTGCCCACCTCCGCCCAAAGGTGCTCGCCCTAGACCGGTTTTTCTCCCTCCAACGTCCCCTACTCGAGATTGAGCTTCCGATCTCTGACCGGCGCTCGATCAGCGCTGAGTCTCGTCTCGAAGCATCAGATGCCGACGAACCCCAACCTGAGCCTGACCCACCTTCGACTGCGCCTGAATCGATCACTACTGGTTCACCCTCCGATCCGGCCTTCAAGCCTCCTCAGATGAGCACTGGGGGCATATTCTCTGAGATGGCCGATGATGGCTTCGAGGACGAGCTTTGGGGCGCTGTTGATGGCTATGCGCCTTACCTCATTGCCGAGCCTGACGGCGTCGACCCAGACTGGCCACGAGCTCTTAAGCATTACCTCGCTTGTGCGCCCGCCTTCGTTCCACCACCGGTCCCCACGTCCCAGAACCCGCAACAGCTAACGACGGTGGCTGCAAAAGATGAAGCAAAGCCTGCGGACGAGCAAGACCCGATCGAGCAGCGTAGGATCGAGAATGTCCAGTTCCTTGCACCTTACGGAACTTTCAACACCGCTGCTGTTGAAGTCACAGACGGGGATTCAGATTCAGATGCCAACTTCAGCCTAGCTGAGCCAGTCCACCCGATGAATATCACAGAAGAAACCTCTTTACCTGAGATCTCACAGGACTCACAATCGCTTACGCTACAAGCAGCTCGTTTCCTGCATGCCGGTCTATCCTCTTTCCGATGGCCAAGCGCAGTAGAATGGGACAGTGTACGCGAGAAACTGGGCGCAGCCGAAGCATCTTATACTGGTCAGGAGCCCCATGAGCTTGGTAGCGTAGGAGAAGTGGGTCCGGTTCGGGGTAACGAGCCTGAGGGTCGCCCGGCGACGCGTTTTATTAAATTGACCATCGAAGCTGCTGGCTCTCCCCAAATACTCACACTCGACCCTCAGCAACTTCAACGAATAATTGAGTACAGCGAGACGCTCGTTAAAAACCACCTCAGCCGGGGCACCACCACCACTACCAAAGCAGTCTTACCAAAAGAGCTTGTGTCGAGCTTTGAGCGACTTGGAGCTTTCCTTGTCCACAAGCATCGACAGCGACAAGGGCCGATGGAGGATTTGAAAATATCTGTCAGTCAGGTGAACAACATTGAGGAGGAGGGTGAGACGGAGGGGACGGTAGAGATGGATAGCGTACAAAGGAAACGGAAACGGAAGATGAAAGTTCATAAGTCAGTTTTGTCTCACTCTTTTGCTATTAGCTATCTATTGATTATCATTTGAATGGGTTGTGTCTAGGTACAAGAAACGTAGAAAAGCTAGACGCACGCTCCGAAAACGGCAAGGTCGAGATTGATCCATAGTAGCAGGACAAAAAGGGGCATCTTGGTACGCATATAGGGAGGCAACAATATAATCTTCAAGTAAAAAATTGTAGCCATGCATAGATAAGGTCATAGAGAGGCACACATACTTTGATATTGATTGTTTTGAATACAACAAGTGGGGAGTTTTTGACACCAACAAAAACAAAAGATAAGAAAAAAAATGCGGTGCTTTGTTCCTGTGTAATAGATGTATGGGAGCCCAAGATGAGGAGCCTGGCTGTGTTTTTGATTGATGTTGAAACTTACAGTCCAGTACTTGTGGTTTAGGTCTTGTTGAGCCTTTTTTTGGGTGTTTCTTTTTTTTTTTTACAGAATGTGAGTGATGTATACTAGTGTATCAAAGGTGGTGGTAGATAATTAGTCACATTGAACTAGTTGATCAATCTAAGACTTTGTGAATGTTTTTGGTGATCTTGATGTTTTCATGGTACTGTGTAGTCACTGTACCCATCTGATGAATTCTCAACTATTTGAGGTATCATCAAGCAAATCAAACATCAGCTAGTCTTTTTTTTTTTTTCTTTACCTATTATAAACTTTTACTATCTTTTAAGAAAAAAAAATAAAAATAAAAGAAAGAGTTGGGGTTCCAAATTAAAACATAAGTAGAATATGATTATTACAACATCATCTTGGACAAATTCTCATGGTTCTGAAAGTTTGTCCCGTTTAATTTAATTTTTTTTTTTTTTTTTTTTGGACCCAGGTTAGCTTTTGAATACCAACAAAAAAGCTACATATCAGATGTTCAAGGTGCAAGCCAAAAGTACTGGAAGTGTTGAGCAGAGGCAAGTCTGGCTTAGGTAAGATCTGAGGTACATAGAATTATGGGCAGGTGGTAGCAAGTCTCCATGTATGTACTTACATTAATGTAAGATGCTGGGTGAACGTATGAGGGCACCCAAATACACACAGGGGATTGTCTGAAGCGTGTGGAACGATTCCCAAAAGTCCCCTCTAGATGGGTACCATCCATACCACTTAAAGGAGCATTCCGTGTTCAGAACATGATGCCTCAAGCCATACTCAATTGTATATTTCCTAACATCATACACCACCACCATTACAGCTTGTGAGAGCTAAGGAGGAGAAACAGGTAATGTATGGCACATGGCGTCTTTTGATTTTATCTCTGCCCAGCAAAACACTGGGCTAGTGTCAGGTGAGCAGAAGAGAAGGATATCATAAGTGTCCTCGTAAATCAGTTGTTCATCTTCTAGGACTTTGTCGACCACCTCGTCGGGGACTGGGACTCCTACTACGACTGTCCCCCCGTCGACGGCTATTCCCGTTTGTGCCACGGTACGAACGACTTTCAAACCGATCCCGGTCTCCAGCGCCATTATAGGATGTAGCGTTGTGGCCCCACCGGCGAGCATCAGGCCCAGTAGGGGGAGGACCACCGCGGCTGCGAGTGGTTTCGAACGCCGAACCTCGTCGATCGCCTGCAGTTCCCCAACGGGGTTGAGCAGACGGAGCGCCACCCCAACCGCTCGAGGGTCCTGGTCGACCCCATCGAGGGCCATCGATGAGAGCGGTCGAGGGGGGACGGGACATCCCAGAGGCAGCACCGCGGATCCCAAAGCCAATCCGAGCGTCGGTGGAGGCGAAAGCGGGACCGATGGGCGGATGGACAGGCAGAAGGGCTACGTCGAGAAAGTCGCCGACCATAAACTGCAATTCTTGAAGCGTACGAGCAGCAGCGCCTGGAGCCGGTCCCGAAGCACTTTCGCGGGCTAGATCGCGGGCAAAGATGACACCAAGCTCTTGCGAACGGTAACGGGCAAGCGGACCGTCGCCCGACGCGTGATAAGCCGAAGGGCCGGAGAGCGAATCGCGGGTATCAAGAAAGATCTGGCGGATTGAGAATTTGATGGTGGGGGTGAGCTTGACGGATGGGCTGTTTTCTATCAGTTGGAGACAGATATCACGTAGGGTGGTATCTTTCCTGTTGAAAAAAAGGCCAAGCTTTAGATTCACGACCTTCGCTCATGGACAGCCGATCAGGAAAGTGCTTACCAAGCATAGAGCTGAGATTCATCCGGGAGGGGTACTCGATCCGGTAACTGGAATTCACGATCTATATCATGATACGAGCCTGGCTTCACAAACACACGGAGAAGGAATGGACAAGTCTGATCGAATACATGGGTTGGGTATCAGGTCTCATGCTTCATCGCTGTATTTAACCGCTAGATCAGTCCGTCCAACTCTAACCTTTTCACGATCCACGGGTGCCGGACGATTTCGAGTGCGTTCGAGCATGTTGTAGAGCTGAATTCGAAGGAAGGTGATGGGTGGACCTGAGTGTGAAGGTGGGTTGATCGGAACGCTGTCCCCACCGGTGCACAGTGTGGAAGTGAGAATGAATGGCTCTGGAAGTTTTCAAAGTCGCTGTAAACCCATCAGGTTCAAGTACGCGGGCTTTATGTACAGTCATAACTCTGTAATTCCATAGCATTTGAACCCCTTGCCCCCCCTTTATCCATGGATGATGGGTTTTCCAATTTGGGAAGGCAGTCAGGTTGGAAGGTCGGAGAAGGTTTTCATTTCTCCATGCCCCCCTGTAACCCATTGCTTAGACCAGTCCCAAATGTATGGACTTCCGTATTAATGACTGTAATCTATTCTTTTTTTTTTTGGCTATAAAAAAAAAATCAAATACAGTCCCAGTTTCATTTAAGAGCAGGCACAATTGTGGCATGAACAGCCAATGTTAGTTAGTTTTAAAGCCTACATACAGCCAAAACACCACACTTGTTTCCTTTAGAGTGTCTTTAACAAAAGGTTTTCCAAAAAAAAAAGAATTGAGTCATTCACAAATTTATGACCAACCACTGAGAGCAAGCTGAAAATGTGATAGGAAGAAACAGTTTGGTTGATGGGTGAAGTGAGACTGCAGAGAAATGAGATATGGTGATATTCAATTGACAAATTGAGAAGAGGGGAGAAGGAGATATGAGTGAATAAACTTATCTTACTGTGAATTATCTTGCTATGAGTGAAACAGAGAACTGTTTATCCCCAATAAGAAGTTGGAATTTACCACAATAAGTCATATGAAGCGTTCATACTTATAGTGATGTTGGTTTTGAGATTTTTGTCTTTTTCCTTTCTTTCCCATCTTTTGGAAGAGGAAAGATGTAAGGGCCAGACTGCTGTTGAATCTACCTCAACACTACAGTTGAGAGGTCTAGAAGATTTAAGGACTGGAGGGAAGGGGACAAGGTAGTCTGTGAAGGGTGAAACCAGCACAGACTACAGTTAGATGACCTCTTATGAGAGGATTTAGGGTACATATTGGGCTATTGAGAATCTCTATTGCTTCTCTTGGTCAATTGAGGGTTTGTTTAACACTCTTGGTCAAGAATAAGGATCTTTGTGACACAGTAGTCACCCTAGATTCTGTGAATTTGCAACCTAGTGGTTACCCTGACTCAGGTGAGTTTGTAACCCAGTAGTTACCCATACTCAGGTGAGTTTGTAACTCAGCAGTTACCCATACTCAGGTGAGTTTGTAACTCAGCAGTTACCCATACTCAGTTGAGTTTGTAATTCAGCAGTTACCCATACTCAGTTGAGTTTGTAACCCAGTGGTTACCAATACTCAGTTGGGTTTAACTCCCTGTCACTCCTTATCCTGGACATCCCAGCCCAGAGTCTGTCAGGATAAGGGTATAGTCAGTGGAGAAGGACCCAAGGCCTTGTACAAAGATAGATATAAGGAAGAAAGAAACAGAGATGAGTTCTCAGAGGGCTAGTGCACCAGACTACTTTTGTAATCAATGCTATGAATCCCAAATTGAGAAGAGGACTCAAATATTCCTCTATGAATATTAAGTCTATTTTTTATTTGAGTGTAAGAATCTGGAAGGGGGATCTCATTCTGGTCAACAACACCTGGCCTCAGGGAAGACCTCAGACCACCACACAACACCTTCCAAGAGTTTGGGCCTTCAAATTTGGTCTGCATAGAAAAATGAAACACAGTCAAGGAGATGCTACCCTCCCCTGGTGGGAGTGACTTTCATGGACATGGTGTCCCTGGTATGTGACTCCTCAGGTATTGATTGAGCTAATACAACAAGGTTTTAGCATGATTTACATGTACCACAAGCTTACAAAAATCAAATCAAGCTGTTCCAGAGCACAAGGCCAAAAGATTAGAAAAAAAATAAGAAAGCTATAAGATATCAGATCAAGCAGGGTACTACAAAAAAGTGAAAACACTGGACAAATAAAAAATTTTGTAAAAAAAAAAAAAAAAAAATCTACACAAGACAAAAGGACAAACAAAGATCAATGTATATATAGCTGGAAAAAAAAATCAAGCTGAGAAAAAATGCAAAGCAAGAAGATGAAGAAAATGAGCACAAAGAACCCAGATCAATAGATCAAGAAGGAGGACACAAATTCAAAGTGAAAACAGTA
>MU167227.1:437276-447783 GCA_015951145.1 Cronartium quercuum f. sp. fusiforme G11
GGAAAAAAAAAAAAAAAAAAATGGATAGTATAGATATGTACAGTGTAAAACCATGATGTCAAACTGGTATCATCCTTTTGCATTGCATCATCTCAAATCATTATTATCAGGAATTAGCTTCACATTGTATCAACCAAGAATGTGAGATAGAAAGGTGCCACCAACTTGAGCTATTATCAACCCAAGAGAGTCAGGTAAGCTGATTGATCAGTTCACTCCTTTGTTGGCCTCTTTTGGTTGGACTCTACTTGCCAATTGGTCAAGTCCTAAGGAAAGTGCTGTTGGTATTCAATCAACCTCAATCATCAAATAAAGATCCTGCTAGTATTTCACAGGATGATTGAGTAAGATGTCAACAAGTTCCTATAAGCACTCATACTAACTTGTCAAATGGACTTACCCAATTCACCCAAAGGATCCAAGCCAAGAGATATTAGGCTGGTGTGCACAATTATGTATAATACAATCACAACATGTGGAAACACAAGCCACAATAGGATAGTATCACATCCCTCTGATATGTATCTGCGTAACCATATGAGCTTCTTACTTTCTCTTTCCTCATCTTTGGAAAGAGAGAGTAAGTCATCCTAAATATCACTTATACAGAACTTGATGATATGTTTCTGAAGCCGTCTCTCAATTTTCTTTCCTAGTATAAACTGTTGTCTTGTTTCATCCTTAGATCACGTAGCTGCTTGCTCACAAAGCTTCCCCTTCCATCTGTCTCTTTTCCCATCCATCTGACTCATACTAGGTAGATACTCTTAACACTTCCTACTTTCCACTATTTTATCTAATCCCATATGTTTATCTTGTATAGGTCAGAAAACTTCTTATAGGCAGGAGGTGACCAGCACATACCTACATCTATCTCACACACATCAGGGTAGAGGTATTCCAAGGGTTCCAAACATTTTCAAGTGCTCCCACAGATGGGTCTGGTCACTCACTCTTTGTCATGCATTGTAGGTCTCTCGCAATTATTAATTTACATAAAATGGTACAACAGTTTGAAATTTGCGCACAAAAGAAAAAAAAGACAAGCAATTATACATAATTAATGCCGATAAGAAAAAAAAAAAAATCAAAAATCATATCGCGCTCTCAATAAATAGACACATTAACAAAAAAAAAAAAATCATAGTGTATATAGTCAACAAATCATTCAGTAAGTCCTTGCGGTCTTTCCCTCCGTTTCCACCTTCACCTGACCATAGTTGAAACTTGAACACAATTCATTTTTTCTGCTGACCTTCACACCATCAAATCCAACATAATACTTTCGGAATGTTCTCAAACAGGCCTAATTTTTCCGGAAAACGGACTAATAACAATTCTGGTCTGGTTTGATGGAGTTGATGCAGTCGATGCAGTCGGTGGAGTCGATGTAGTCGATGGAGTTGATGCACTCATTCCTGTGGGCTTATGGAGAAAGATGATTGGTATGATGACTGCAAGAGTAATGATGGCAACTAAAACAGTCCACATCAAAGGCGATTCAGAGAACGGCACGTCAAAAAAGCTCTTTTGGGGATTTTTTCTTTTATTAAAAAAAAAAAAAAAATCTCACAAAGTAAAATTACCGTGCCTGCATGTTGTGTATTGATGTATTGGAGATATCATAAAGTGGAGAAAGAGAATAGTCGAAATAAGGGGGGTGATGTAGATGGTCAGTGCCCACCTGCGTAATAGGTTAACCTGACAGAAGAATAAAAATGAGGTTAGAACCAACATGTGTAAAAGAATGGTCTATGGCGCCTGGCGAAGGTGTAACCCTCATTTTTTTCCATGTCCCCATGAAGAGTGGAGCTATTAAATTCGAAGCAAGCCAATAAGAGAGCTCAGTTACCGTTCGGGATGACAGTCATGCAACGCAAGTATGAGAGATCTGGTGAGACAAGAGCTTTATATGAACTGACTTTGTTGCCTTGGGCGGCCCAGAGGCATACTTGTTGACCTTCTCAGCGCTATCATCACGTTCTAGGTTTTCTGAGGGCCCAAAGTTGCACAGCTGCGAAGGTTTGCAAGACAACAAGCCGGAGAAGCACCGAATTGATCAACAGTGTACATTTAAAAATAAAAATAAAAAGACATTTTGAAGATCGGCTGACTTCTTCTGAAAGACTGTTCAAAAAAGTCCACCTTCTTCGAATTCCACGCAACTCCTCAATGATTTCCACTGCATCTGTTGCTGCCTTCCTTGACGCGGGATAATTTCTAGATTCTCGCACCTGGAAACGGCGCCCACTCATAATCAATAAGGTTTTTCAGCACCATCACATGTTTGTTCTTTGTTTCTAACACTCATAGGGCTTCCCTCTTTTGGGGGGGGGGAAACAAGAAAAAACTCACATTCTCTGCTAGTATCCTATCAAGTTCACCTGTCGAACATTGACACAGGGTTTCAAGATCAATCTTACGCAGTTTATCTTGCCCCATCACCACTTTCAGTAACTGTTCTAGATCATCTCGCGTCATTGCATACGCCTCACTTTGCTCGGTTTCCAACCTGTTGCGTCGAAAGATTTATAAGAATACGAGGTCAACACAGTTCGCCTAGGGTGGCGTATTTTCAAAGAATGACTTGTTGGAAAAGTTTCAGTGTTAAAAAAAAAAAAAGAAGAAAAGAGACCGACCGAGGCAAAACATCACCTAAGCGCCAGCGTAGTGCGCGGATCTGTAAAGCTCTCAGTTTGCGCTCCTGAACATTTGAGATGACTGAGTCGGGGTCAGTTTCATGACTGATGAGAACCTTGAGTCGGCCCCCAATCCTCAAAGCTTCGTCTGCTTCAGACTCTAGGAATGACTCATGTCGTTTGAGAGCATCGATGGCCTCCGCAATAGCGGCCACCTTCAATGATGATATGACGATAAACAAAGCGTCAAGAACGAGGTTCGCCCAAATAAAAAAGGGGGGGGAGCTCAGTACTAACCTCGTCCATGAAGTGATCGATGGGAAGTGGGCTTGAAGGACAAATTCCATCCAAGGACGTGAGTGAGATAGTGCCAGACGAAGATGGAGAGAATGATGAGAGCCTGTGTTGTGACAGATCGTCGACGTAGGTATCATTTGAAAGGTGATGATGATCAGCAGCAGGATCAGCTGTGACCAAGTTCTGATACATAAAATGATTTCAAAGCAGTACATAAAACAAGCTGAAAGGTGAGTGAGTGAGCTCAATCAATCAAAGTTTGAGATCGTCATCTGACACTCACACTCAGGCTGGGATCAGTCATCATAATCATCATCAGAGTAAGTAAATCAGGTCAGATCGACTGAGGATCAGAACCAAACTTCAAAGCTAAATGATCATCGAACAGTAAGACTTCCTTAGCTGCTGTGAGGATCATCACCCAAAGTTTTACTTTAGTTGTACAGCCTCATGATCGAATGCCGAAACTGAGTCAGGTCTGCCCCACACCACCACCATCACTGCCACTGCCACTGCCACTGCCATTCAACCAGATCGGCGGCTGAACTGATCACCTGCGTTCGAAAAGTTGACTTTTTTACTTCTCTTGGCGTTAGTGATCGATCATCGTGCGTATCCACGTGCGATCACAGCTCCAATCGCAAGTATGTACTCATTTCGTAGTACATACTTAAGAAGGTCCCTCTCCACAGCCGAGGACTTTAGCAGGACAAAACCTTAGCGGGGGTCCCATTTCTGTCGCAGGAACATCTCCATGAAATACATCCATACATACATCCATACATATGTACTTAAGTACATACTGACCGACTGACTGACAGCGCCACGAAATGTTCGCCCTTCCCCGAGCAGATGCGCAGATAAAATTCAAAAGTGGTTCAAAGTTCAATTTCAAAGTATTGACTTGGCTACTTAGTTGAACAGAATCCATCTGACATGCGTACTTAAGGTAAGTCCAGTTTAGATTTGAAGACTGTTGAAGGAAATAAATCTGATATGTACTTACTTAATTTGAGTATCCCTTAACCCACTTTTCAGTTCACAGCACATACATATCCAATCAAGTCTGAACCTGAATCTGAACCCATTGATGATGAGTTTTTGAAATACTTATAAGGTAGTTATCAACAGAAAAAAGAGTCTTAGATATAGATCTCACAAGATAGACAGACCCCTTGCTATATCTTCTGACTCCTAAAACCAAAAAATAAAATAAATAAGAACAGTGATATCACAGCAATATGGCTTATAAACCTCCACAGTAAATTTTCAATTGACAAGTCCACCAAAATTTTCACTTGTTATTTTAACAAAGTACCCATAAAACAACACAAAACCAAACCTCAAAAATACACACACACACACACAAAAAACACCCTATATTGTATACAGTCATGGTTTATGACCCTTTTTACTTAGTACAACCTTCCTTTTCATTTACTACCTCTATCCACTTAATTTTCTTGTTTGCTAAAATAGCACCCCAACTTCAATCAACACCAAAAAAAAATAAAAAAAAAAATAAAACAGATTATAAAAAAACATCACTTTTTCTGCTCTAAGAGTTTTTTTATTTTTTTATTTTATTTGGTGACTAATAAGACCAATTTTTACTGTGATACCTTCGCATAGTAGTTCACCTAATGATAATCAAATGAACTATATATATATATGAGATTTTCACATCTATCCTGGATTAAAACCCCCCAAAAATTCATTGAATAATGTTGTTGCACTATTACAATGCCTTATCTCTCTCTCTCTCTCTCTCTCTCTCTCTCTCTCTCTCTCTCTCTCTCTATAACAGTACTCTTCCCCTCTGTCTGAACCCATAGACCTCCACTCCTTTTTTGGGGGGATATTTTTTTTGTCCAGACCCAATACAATCATATACTCATCTTTGACTTTTTTTAATTTCATAAGACTATCTGTTTTAATTTATATATAGAACCTACACTGTGATTAACCCACACTTTTATGTTCCAAAGACATTAAGGTTGTAGAGTACATCTCTTTACACCAAAAAAAGTTTGGAATAATGTTATAACCCTTGATATATAGCTTTGATCAAAATAAAAAAAAATAAAATATTAACAAAGAAAAATTTGTTTTATGCAACGAGAAAATTTGAGTCATTTTAATCATATACTATTCGATTAAAAATTTTGTTGATCGAATTTTCTCTTTTCTTTTTTTTTTTTTTCGACTCCTCCTCCTCCTCCTCCCACCCAACCTCTCTCCTCTGAAAAAAAAAAAAAAAAAAAAAAAACAGATCCCACCATATTTAATTTTTTCTCACACCATGCTATTTATTACAATCTATGTAAGTAAGAAGCTCGTTTTTTTTTTTTTTTTTTTTTTTTTTTTTTTTTAAAAAAAAAAAAAAAATTGAGAGAGAAAAGGAAAGAGAGACCTATCGTCAGTGAGATGAGATGAGTTTGATGATGATAAATTGTCGGTCGGTCAACGATCTAACTTTTTTTTTGTTCCCTTTTCTAAAACGACAAACATGTTTTAATGTACTTGTACTTATTACTTACTAATCATCAGGTATTATTTAAAAACTTGATATATATATTCTCCCAATAAACATATTATAAGTATGGTAAAACAGAACTTGATGAAAACGTAATTATAGAACAAGGCAAGTCAAATTTCATATTGATAAGAGTTCAAGCATTAAGATATGTTCGAGTAGATAAATCTCTTTTAGGGTAATTCCTAGGTAAAACTCAAGTCCTTTAAAGCTAATCATCAGATATCTCTCATCTCAAACCTCGTGTTGCAGTAGTTTGTCATTTTTTCACGCTCGGTTTTTGTAAGAATTGAGAGTACTTTAATTTTTGCACTTGACCTTCTGTTTTTGTATTTAATACACGTTCACCTTTACTCTCTACTTTGCAGACATCATTGGATAAATGTATTCAAAGCTGAAACGGGGGGTCTCAAGGGTCCAAAAGTGGCCATCAAGATGTTCATTGAATGGCAATCATTACCTGGCACAAGGATTGACGGATTACAGGGGCAATGCAAGTTTTCTTGACACCGGCACGGTCCTGTGTGGACCACTTATTATATAAGCGCTTTCTGAAACCGCTTCGTAAGCTTTGTAATGCCATCGCAAGTCCTCCAGAGAGGAGCCGTCATAAATATAATTTTTCACTTTGATAAATATATGAGGCAGAAGATGACGGTAGCCAATACAGAAACATGGGGAAAAACGAACCAAGAACGTCGTATTAAAAGAGAGATACGGAAGTATTTGGGGATAGCAAAGAAAAAAACGGACGACCAAATTGCACACAAAAGCACGAAAAAAGGGTGAGGAGAAAAGTATCTGGATTAGGGTTGTATACCAGGATAATGATCATCATAAGTCGCAAGAGACACACGCCAAGGAGACACAGATTAACCGTCAGGAAATATCGAAGACTGTCCGCTATCGTTAGGGGATAGCTGGGGGTATGCGTTCCAGTCTCAGATGAAGGGGTATAGATGCGCAGTCTAGATGACTGTACGCAGTGAGAGCGGCAGCGACGGCAAAGTAGAGGAGGACGGGGGAGAAAAAGGTGCTAGGGTGATGGAGTGAAGGAAGAGGGGAGAAAAGACTGGGAAGCCTCTGAACCAAAGCATTAGGTGGTCTTGGTAGCGTTATTTGTTGTTCTTGTTCTGCGTCACTACCACGGCCGCAATAATAGCTGCGGCGATGAGGACTGAGGACCATGGGTAGATGGAAGTCAGTGACATGGTCAGAAACAGACTGCGTAAAATAGAACGCTGGCTTACGTAATAAGACAAAGATCCCTGATGATGATTTGGCCATACGAATGGCGAGTGAAACGAGTGAGTAGGTGAAGGACACGCAGACGAAATGAGCCGGCAGGAACTCACAGAAACAGATCCAGCGTTTTTTCCGTGCCGCTGCTGCCGACTTTTTGGCTTTTGTGATGTGTACCCCACTGGTATCACGGACGAATATGTTGGGGTCAATTTCGATCTTGTAAAGCCAACCTGATTGATCACTCACGCTTGTTCCATGTCCCTATCTACATCTGCGGCAGTGGCCTCGACATTCTCGACCACGTGATGCTGCTCTTCAACCATTGTCGCCAGCTGGGGGATAGCCAGACATTAATTGAGGGTATACCAAGAGCCGAGTCAGCATGAGGAAAAAGAGGCCAGGAGTGAATATTTCGGGTCAACTAACATCGTTAAACATCTGCATAAGCTCTGTTAGCGTCTGCTCGATCCTCTTCACGTCCTCGTGTCGCTCCTTTACTTCGTTGTATGCTGCCCTCGCGTCTCCGTATCGGTTTGAAGTCATCAACTACAAAGCGCGTATGTGTCCGCAAGCAGGCAAGTCGTGATCAGGGTGCAGATAATTCAAGAGGTTGGAGCCAAGAAGACTAACGGCTTGTGAGAAGATCTGGCCACCATCATCGCTATCAACCGCCTGCCGGATTTCGTCCTCCGTCGCATCAGGTTTGACAATCCGATACTGCCGTTCCATTCGGGCTTTGTACTTCTGACGAGACTCCTGTTCGACAGATTGGTACCTTGAAATCACACATTGCGTCATCAGATTGGGACAGAGAAGGAGGATAAAGAGAGCGAGAGAAGGTAGCGATGAGTAGACAAACTTGGTGATGGTGTCCATCAGGCGCTTCTTCAACGCGCCGACCTGGGTCAGGCGCACGTTGGTGTCACCGCTGTGCGGGAGACCTTCGGTAGAAGCTTTGAGGGAGTTGATACGGTTTTTGACATTATTTGTCAGTCGCGAGGTCTCGGTCGTGAGGGCCGCAAGCTGGATGGTGATAGACTGATGCTGGGCTTCGTCGAGTTCCGAAAGCGCGCGCGAATGAAGATCCCGAATGCGGTCTATGTTATCGTTCACGGATCGGATACCGTCGTTAAGGGATGAGACCTTGAGCAGGAAACATTAACAAATGTTAAGGTTCTCTGGTACCGCGATGTGATGAGACAAGCGAGTGAGCCCAAAGACCGCAAAACAGACCTCGTTCATGAACGCCGGCATGTCCAAATGTTTTCCCTCCTGCATTTCGTAGCTCTCGGCCTTGTCTGGACTGTGTTCTTTCTGGGACTGATGAGATCCGTAGCCGGCATTTGTGTTAGCGTTGACGATAGAGGGTGGTGCGGGATTGGAGCCGTAATTGACACCTTGGTTGGCCTGTTAGAGGAAGTGAAGAGATGCGCAAGTCAGTTGAACCGAACAAGAAAGGGGAATAGGGGTTCAAAAACACTCACACGCATGGCAGCAAGCCTGTCTCGGGCCATCCTGAACTATAGTTTTGGTAAGGGTTGATGGGAAACGAGAAGAAAAAAAAACAACAAACAATTGTGGGGGTAATTGAAACGAGGTGAGGGGGAGGGGGAAAGTGGCGGTCGAGGAGCCGGGTTTGAACTTTGAGCGCGAATTGAGAGTTTGTGAACGGGAAAACGATTGGAATTCGGACTGTGAATTGATTAAAATTATGTACATAACAATCGACTATGATACAACACTTATAAACTACTTAACTGTATTATGGTATCGTCACTTATTTGAACCACTTTCTCTTCTCAGCCTCTTCCATTTATCATTCACTCACACAAACACTCTCTCTCTCAACTCTTTCATCACCATACCCCCCTCTCCATCATTGAACTTCATCAGGTGCATGTGTCCGCTGGCACAAGTGAAACAATCTGCACCGCTTCGAGATCGTCCGCCCGAAATTCTTAACATTGCACTTGCACAGGTTACCACTTGGAACTTTTAGACCGAACCCGTCAACTTTTGGCCACCACGGTTCATGCGCACAGCCTCATCAATCTCAACTCGGGGCATTTCTTCAACACTTTGATTGCATCGTCCACTTGGCAGATCAAAGCACTTTCCGAATATCATACTGATATTGTGATTGACAAGCGAAAGCCGTAGGGGATCTGATTGTTGTCTAACACTCCCAGCATATTCCCACCACCCAATTCATAAAATGCATTTGAGTGAAAAAAACAAAAGGCTACATACTGTATATCACTTACACTGCCCACAGAGTCTTCTTAGGTAGAGAGAATTGAACAAGTCCTTGAGGGATCTTTAAGCACACTCGGCCCACAAATGATCAAAAGATTCATTCAACACCAAACAACAAAACAATAGGTTGGACTTGGGTGAAAGTGATGACCAAGCACTTCCTCCTCTGAGTCCTATTTAAGAATTGACCACCATCCAAGGTAGATAGCATGGTAGTTTGGAAGAAAATCAATGCTTGTCTACAGATGCACAGTCATATTTCTTGATCAAAATTGACATATAGGTGGAGGACTTCTGTGATGTGCATTCAAGGAACATTCTATGGTATGTGAAATGATGATTGCAGTCAATTGCATAGATGAGATTCAAGCAAGATTCATACTCAAGAATTGTGACTGGTGTAACTTGAAAGAGAGTAGAGAGTCTTAGTAAAAGTGGGATTGTGTGTCCTTCATGTTTTTAAGATGGATAAGGCGACTGCAAGATAATGGAAATGACTCAAGAAGGTCATAGGACTTTGCAGTGTTGACAACAAATCAGCATCAAAAGAGACAAAGATGGATCATATGATGGTGATTGTAGATCAACATTGGGGAATATTTTAATAGCTTTAGTTGAAATCTATAGTAAGATGAAAAGAACTATAGGACTATTGTAAAGTGCTCCTTGACCTCTGTAAGACAAAAGGTATCCTTCTGTGGTAATATACTGTGATTCCATCATTGTGGTAAAATTACCAACAGCACCCTGGTCTCTGCACAGGACCACCCACAAGTTGGGTCAGAACTCTGTCAGCCTGTACATATTACAGAGGGAACACCTCCATAGTAACAATGTCAGCCCTTGAGTAAAAGATAGTATACCACAAACTGACAAATAAATAAAACAACAAAAATGTAACATACACCTAGACTCCAGTTTCAGAGAGCCACAAATTCAAAGGCTTATTTTAACTATTGATATATTCATAAGAAGACAAAGCAACACATACATATTTCTCAAAAAAAAAAAAAAAAAAAAGTATGTGAAATCACTTCTTAGAAAAATACAACAAATTTTTTCCCTGAAGGACAAAGACCCACTTTGACATCATATACACAAAGGGGGTGTTTTGTCCAGATTGAGCTTCTACCAGTAAAACTAAATAAAGTACACCCTGGAGGAAACTAAGGCCCAATTAAGAAGGAGGCTTGAGTTTCAAGACCCTAGTTACCTACTTACCCAGTTCCTATGGAACAAATTAAGAAAAAAAAAAATCAGTCAAGGGGGACATAAATATAGACCTATCTTAGAACCAAGAGAGGGGGACTCTTATGAATGTTAGATATACTATTTCTATAAATCTCTTCTCTTAGCAATTATCTCTAAATAAACAGTTTTACTTTAGTTTTCAAATACAAGCTTTTAGTTAGACTCAGATATTCCAGTCAAACTATCTCATCCTTCTCTCTGATTCCATTTTTCCCTTTACTTTTCCTTTCCAAAATTGAGTTGATCTCAACTCTCTCCCTTCCCCCCCCCCCCCCCCCCCCCC
>MU167227.1:452437-463613 GCA_015951145.1 Cronartium quercuum f. sp. fusiforme G11
TTTTTTTTTTTTTTTTTTTTTTTTTTTGACAAGGGGAGAACCCATAACTGAGTGAGAACAGGAGATGGAACATGGCACAAAATAGGGGATAAACATGAGATCCAAAGAATGCCCTAGGCTTTCGTCTGAAAAGTTGGCCCGCTATTGCCCCCCCCCTTAATGTTCCAAGTTGCTGTACAGGTATTCTCTCATTGGTTATTCTGTTCTTGTTTAGTTCTTCTCCGTAAAAGCCGGTTCTTGTTTTCGTGTCTTTTGCTCCTCGTCATTTCATCAAGTCAGTCTTTCCAAAAGTCATCCAAACCACTGTGGCAACAGTCATTTCCTTAGTAAATATCCCTTGCTTCCCTCATTGGCTTGATTAGTGTTCATATTTTCTGTTGTCCACTTCAATCTGTCTGAGTCACCCTTATTAGCAATTTGGAAACTCAAACAGAGCAGAGGATGACAGGTGTGGTGGCTTCGTGGATGATGATGCAAACTGTAACGGCAGGGAGTATCGGCAAATAATGATCGACACATGAACCACATTTAGGCCTTCTCTAGTTTTGTTGTGTTGTAATAACCTCCACGTGCGTTGTAGTGCTGTGCAGTCAATGCTAGTTACACATTGAGAGACTCCAGGGGGGGATACCATACGATCAAAAATTCCTTACAATGTCCTAGAAAGGTGAGATGTTGACCAACGGATCGAAAAAAGTAAAGGTTACAAGGGTATAGCATGTGATATCTACTGCAAGCAGAAGGCAGAAAGATGGATGGGAGGGAAGTCAAGAAGAAAAAAAAAAAAAACGGTGGCTCAAAATTTGAGCAAGCTATACAGGAGTTACTTTTTGGTTATAAATTTGGTCTTAAAGTCTATTGATTGATCGGGCGAGAGTTTGATAATGTGAAAGGAGATGAGATGGTAAAATGTGGGAACCATACGTTTCGAAGGAAAACGTTCATAAGCTAGAAATGGGATTAAAAGAATCTGGCATCAGGTGAGAAAACATATTCTATATGAATCTTCAGCACTTCCTGTTCACTTACCGTTATTGGGATGACTATTTGGATGTCAATTCAAAGCTTCGTAAGTCTCGGAGATTTGATCAAGAATCCATTCGATCTCGTCTGAAGGGGATCATGTAGAGCCCTAAGCCAGAGGTGAGAAGTAAGCCGATTAAGAGTACTGCTGAAACCCTACGCCATCTTCTTTCGACCGTAGACCTAGCTATGGCCGCCATCTCTTCATCGAACAGGTCGTCGTCTATTCCCACTTTCAACCGAATCACATAACCGGACTCGAGTGGCTCATCAGATAGTCCGTCTGGATCATTTATTTTCCGGTTTGGACCGACTTTCGCTGTGGTGGTGTTGATGGATGAAAGTTTGTGGTAGGGGTGAGAGGAAGGCATGATGTAAGAGGTGGATGTGGACAGACTGGAACCTGAAGCAGTTTGGGCTGATGATGATGATGATGATGATGATGATATGCCTATGACTCGTTAAATGGGCCAGCCTATTTATTTCATTGAACTCGCGGGTAAAAGTGTCGAGGACCGACCTCACTCAGACTGGTCCACAACTGGTCGCCGATCGATCGCACAAGTCTCGGCCAGAGCTGACACGCACTTCGTCAGACCCCGCACCCCAAGGTGCGTGTCAAACATCGTTCTGAGTCCTGACAACGCAAACACTCAGTGCAGTAACCAAATTAGTGAAGACCCAGGTGGAACGGTGACAACGAGACGGTGCCGAGGTCATATTCACAGATGGCTCCTTTGTAGAGACTGTAGGTGCTGGTGCGGCGGTGGTGATGGAACAGTATGCCAGACGAGTGTCTCTGGGCCCCAAGATGGGCATTTCTAATTATGAGGCGGAAGCCTGGGGACTGATTTTAGCTCTGAGCCGGTGCGAACAGATACTGAGCGACTCTTCTCATGCAGGCATCTTCTACGATAGCAAAACAGCACTTTGACTATTGAATGAACCACCAAGACAAGCGACGGCCCAATATTTAGCGATGAAACTCCGACGACTGGCGATGACAATCAAGGAAAGAATGAACATTACCTTGCACTGGTCTCCGGGACACGAAGACATTCCACTGAATGAGAAAGTGGATTCTGAAGCCAAGAAGGCTATTGAAGAAGAGGAAGACCAAGTCCAGCTCTGTATAAGCCTCAGTTTCCTCAAAACCCAGACTAAAAGCCAATTCGGAATCGGGGGAGTCCCTCGGAATCGTCCCCCTCATGTGACCACAGGAAAAAAAGATAGCTGACGCCTTTGCCAGGTTGGAAAAGGGACAGGCGGTCGCCATCTTCCAACTACGATCAGGACACAGCCCACTCCGACACTACCTCAAAAGGATCCAAGCCGAAGAGACAGCGGCGTGCGCCCACTGTGGAATTACGGAAACTACGGCCCATTTCTTAGTGTATTGCAAGGCTTCTTACTCAAAAGCGCGCCGAATACTGTGGAATCGACTTCGAAAGGACAAGATCAAAACGAACTATAGGATTGCGACGAAACTTCTCGACAGACCCGCAGCTTTCAAGCATTTGGCTTCATTCATTGAAGATACGGGAAGATTTCGATACCTCAGGAGTTACGATGCAACGATTGAGAGCACTTAACACTCACACCCACTAGCTAGTTTTTCATTTTCTCTTTTTCTTTCCTTCTCATTTCTCTCTCTTGCATGTATAGAGCCCTCCCTTATCAAAGAACGACCTACTGGATTCTTTATCGCGGTGTGTCAGATGGAGTTATATGCTAGCTCCTAGGTTCCTTATTACTCCCCTGGAAAGCTAAAACTAAAATTTAGGTGTTATAGTGTGAAATGTAAAAACAAAACGCACTTAACAAAAAAAGAAAAAAAAAAAAAAAAACTCAGTGCAGTATACTGAACTTGACAAAGTCCCTCTCTCAGTCAAATAAAGTGACCAGAAACAGCTCCTTTAAGGGGTGAGCTAAGGCTTTCTGAATTGAGACATTGCATAAAAGTGCGTCCAAGGTGGATACAGAGTAGATCCTCTTGAAAGCCACACAAATTTGAGCAAACAAACAAAGACCAAATATTAAAGTTGGTACAATCCAGCGATCATCATCCAATCACAAGAGAAGAAACTTGGCCAAAGGCAGCCTTCAGCTCATGTAGTCTGTCTGAGTTCACGTGGCGTGGAAATCCGGCCCGAGAAAGGTGTTCAAAGAACCGTCACTGACACGTCGCAAGTTAGGCTCGCTGGGTTCTCAAGTTCGTTCGGTGATAATACAAATAGAATTAGCGCAGCAGCCTTTGAATATCCCAGCACAACGAAATATGTTAAAGCAAAAGCAGCAGCAACAAAAACAACAACAACGGGAAGACAGCTAGTGATCTCAGATCTAGCCATAACCAATCCCGAACGCCTTGAGGCGAAGACCGCTCCGGCTGGCTAGCCTCGTGAGACATCTTAAACTCACGACCCCCGTTCCACAAATGATGACCCTGGTGTCCGTCATCTTTTTCTAATGAATTGAGGTGCTTGATTTGCTCATGCTTGAACATTCCAACGCCGATGGGTGACGATGTCGAGGAGGCAGAGGAGGGGGACGAGGCGGTTGAAGTGGGGGTGGAGGCAAGCGTCGAAGCAGACGCGGATGAGTGACGCGACGGACCCAAGGCCTCGATCGGGTCGCCGTTCAGGATCAGCGATAACCGTTTGGAGTCTTTGCCATTGGGTGAGCTCAAGTGACCGACGGGAGCATGTGGTTCGTAGTGGTGAGTGAGGGGATGAGCGATCCGTCTGGTGAGACCGGGGATACGCAACTGGTGATGGTACTGTGGTCTGACACCCTCCAAAACAAGCACGCCCGAGTTGTCGAGATAATTGCGAACTATGACCGAGGAAATGGGAAGAATGAAAACAAAAGTGCGTATCAGTCTCGGCATGGGTTGTAGAGTCAAGAACCTGAAAGTTGTCAGGCGTACTTTGGGCGGTTGAGGACTGATTGGTTTGAAAATAATGATTTCCTCGATCGTATTCGATTTCCGCTAGGGAAGTGTGATAAAAAGAGAAGCGGGATCAGATAGGGGGACCGTAAACACATGATGAAGTCAATGCCATGATGATCTTTTGCTTACGGAAAGGGGTGGCGGGGCGTTCGAGAGGCATACGATGGTGACAGTTACACGGAAGAAAGACGCGATGAGAGATTGGGGAGGCGAAATGAAACCAGCAGCGAAGGAAGCAAGCTGAGAGGTTTCGATGGATGTGAAGGTGATACAAATAACACGCCAGTCTAACTACTACTGAGGTTGGATTAAAGAATTGTGCTACAGATCTGGGTACTGGACGAGTAGAGGCTACTGAGGGACTTGTGTGACCACCAGCACAGAGGCTGGTTTGTTTTATACCCAAACTCGAGCTCTGAAATCAAATCGTTGGTCAGACTAACGAACGTGTCTCGCCAACCTTTGCACGAAATGGCTGGTCGATACTCAGACTCGGCCATCTCCAAGTCAAACCTGCAGTCAGGCTCAAAGTGGCTGGCCGAAGATTGATGCAGTTGGTTCTAAATCCTGCCTAGAACATGTATCGTCGGCCTGCACCGACCACCGGAGTTGTCTTTCAGGCCTTGGCCGATGAGATCTGTGAGACTGTGCCGGGCATAACCTGGCACAACAGAGTCAGTAAATGGGTGTAAGATGAGTACCTTTTCCCCTCGTCCATATTCACTTATTACGCTGCGCCTCCAATTTTCGATTGATTCACCAACTCGATTGGGGCGCGTCCTGGTGGTACATATTCGTCATCAGCGCGTTCAAAAACAATCAGGCGATTCCATCCAGGGCTTGCAATCTTTCGTAGGACACTCTCAGCCATCTCTCCCAGCACATCAAACTTGGAGACTGATCCTAGTACTCTGGCCTCTCGGAATACCGTGAAAGACTACTCAAGGTGCTTCGAACCATCGATGGCAATCTGCGACGTCATAAAATCCAAGACTGGTACAAGTACATAAATTCTGCTTCATCGAACAATATACACTTCAAAGGACTCCTCAAAGTGGGCTAGAGTTGTTACGTTGGAGTCCAATCGAAACTTGACACTCGTGTCCGGCAGTTGGAGGACAAGTCCTCGCTGAGGCACGAGGGGCTTATGTGCTATGTTGACGTTTTTGGCGTAGTAGCTTTTGAAATTCGATAGGTAGAAAGATACATTTCTTAGCCCACCACCTTCCCAAATACTGCTTTCTTGGAAGAGCAACTGGTATTGAAGTCCTCCTTCATCGGAGCATGTCCCTTGACTCACAATCTCAATCAAGTGATCAAAAAAAAAAATCTTTTCATGAGAGGCAAACCACGGTACCATTGGTTTCGAGGTTCGATTTCGAATTAAACAAATCTGTGGTGTAAACGCAGGGAAGGTTGAAAGAGCAGAGGGAAAGAAAACCTTCGCGCTTTTGAACCCCGCTTGAATGTGTCTTGATCCGAATTTCTGAAGCGCACAAATGGTAGCCAGCATTTGCTTACCATCAAAAACAACAACCAAAAGTGGAAGATTTGGCGCTTACGACCAAGAAAGTGAAGTCAATCGATTGATCAGAGGACATTTTATCAAAATCCGTGATCGAGATCATCACCTTTCAGTCTTGTTCCAGTGTGAACGAAGATGACCGTAGTCAGAGAGAGGGACTCATCCTCCTCCAATCCGACCATCACTCCAGAACATTTGCTCTGATATTCATCAGAAGCGCTCAGGGTTTGGGTTCGACTTTTGAGTTACACAAGGCTACACACATCACCACCAGCATATTTGCCTCCTCACAGGCTAATTTCGGATTGATTCTCGGATAAGAAACCTCGGATGGTAGACGTCCGAGGTTACCATCCAAGGCTTTGGTTACGGCTAAAAATTACCTCGGGTTGAAACCTTGGACAGCTACCATCCAAGTTTTTTCGAATCCAAGAACTGTTTGGAAATTTACCTCCGAGGCAAATATACTGGTAGTGCATGAGCCCTGTGTAGCAGATTCAAAATCAAGGAACCAAATGTTATCTTACAGAGCCTTCTGTGACCAACCCAGCTAATAAGTCCAAAGATGTAAGTTGTAGAGTACACTTATACAAACTTTTTGAGCTACTTTAGCCCACCAAAGCGTGAAAATTGACTTAAAAAGTCTTATACATCAAGAATTTTGAGTATTTGATGCTGTTGTATACTATTGTGTAAGGGGTCTTTTTTTTTTTCAACTCTACCTATAAAACTGCTTCTGTGTATTAATAAAAGTTTATTTATTTATTTATGTGATTTTGTACACTTTCTGTTTTGGTACTACTATGCCATGTTCCCTGATCAGAAAGTTGGATTTTCCTGTAGGCTTGAAAAAACTGATTGAAAAGTTTTTTTTTTCTGTTATTTTCTAATGATATATGTAATGATAAACTATCTCCTTAGACCATTTTAGTGCATCACACCCTCCCCCCATCAAAACTCCAGTATAAATAACTAAGAATCGAGCTATGTCCAGTTTGGGTACGCTTGAGACCAGACTATCTCATTACCGATGTCATTCAAAATGGCCTAGAAGTGGGTTTATCATCGGTCTAACTCAACTTGGTAGCAAACGGGATGATGACGGACATGATTCAGTTCAGTGTCATAGCCGGCAAATGACCGATCTAGCTTGGTTCTGGGTCAAACTGTCTGGGGACGGATGTGACACCCAGGCTAAGTCGGCCTTGAGAAAAGCCATCTGAGGGCCGGATGATGAACAACCCGCTTGAAACGGTTCCCGAGCTATCTTGACCTCACTATTAGTCGGCTTATACACGGATTATAGGGCTTTGCAGAACACAAAAGGGTGCCTTTGTACTCCTCACATCCCCCGACGTTGGGGGCCTTGCAAACGGACACTGTGGTATGAAAAAAAAAAAAAAAAAAACCCGTCCTGAAAGCGTTGTGCAGTGCTTAAGCGTGGAACGGTTCTTCCGCCTAAACCGAAAGAAGGTCGTGAAACCAGGCTGACAATTCGGTCACAGAAGCAGGTATCAAAACTTCCCGAAACACCACACCAAATATGTATGATACAGGTGAAATTGGGAACCAAGGCCCTCCAAACCTGGTTTTTCGAGGTATGAATCAATGAATTTGTTTTTTTTTGCCAGGATGGCTCCATAGGGCTTAGCTGGGGTCGTATTGATTGTGGACTATAAAGCTGAGATGACCAAGGTGGCTAGAAAGTTGGAAGTGGTGCTGGAGATGATCAATGTCTTTTACAATTAGATATTGTCAATGGAGAAATGTGAATCCAGCGGTCACGGACCAGTGCAAGCTTCAATTGAACCTTTATCAGATGGGCACTGGTCAAGCAGTGGTGGTGGTGATTGATGAAGATGGAAGGAAGGACGAGGACGTAAAGTTAAAAGAGCTGTTGAAGTTTGGATGAGTTTGAGTATTTTGAAATGTTGTATCTTGTGTGCCCTTGAACCGTTAACCTACCGTTGATTTGATTACCAATTTTATCATTTTAATATTTTACTAAATAAATAAATAAATAATCAACCTAAACTTTGTTTTTTTCCTTTCTTCCTTCTCTCGACTCTCCTTCACACCATCTCATCTCAGATGAACCTCACTCCAGCAGAAGGCACCGAGGACATCCGTTCGATCACCACCCTCGAGAAACTATTCCGGGTCGTCTCCCTCGTCCATGGGTCAGTACTCCGTAGCGTGCTATATGATCTATATCTCCATTTCCTCATCAGCCTTCTCCTCTTTGCCAGAGCATACAGCCCACCCACACCTCACTCACACGAAGCAATCCAAACCGACCCACAGCTTGAGCAAGTAAAACCAAAGGGCTCAACAGTTTCCACCACTAAGCAGGCTATCGATTTTAAGCTCTCTTCGTCTACCTATGCAGCCCTCATCGAGCTTCTCAGCGGCGCTATTCTTGACCTTGCTACTACTCCCACCACCATCGATCAAGCACCTATACCGACCCCGGGACCAAGCGTACTGCCCACCAAATCCTGGACTGACCTCCTGCCCTCACCCTCGCTCGCAATTAAAAACCTTGCTTCAGCTACACAGCCACCTTCAGCCGACGTCTCAACCACGGATGTAGTCGCCTCAACACCGGACTCTTCTCAGTTGATCATTGACAAGGAATCACCCTCGTCCGCCTCCAACTGCTTCCTCAGTCTCCCAAGCGAAATTCAGGCCCGAATCCTACGTGAAGCTAGAAGCCAGAGTAGAGACCCAAGAGCCTGGATGACTGGCTCCCCAGGCTCATCAGTCACAGAACCAGATCCGTTGCCAGCCGACGATGAAGCTTGGCCCGAGGCCGATGGGCAACCGCTTTACCTCGATTACCTCCCGCTCTCTCAGCCCTGGCCAATATGGGGCGGAGGTGGGGGTGGAGGAGTTGAAGGCGGGATGAGCGAGGGACGAGTTGGAGGAAGACTACTTGCACAGGAATACGCGCACTCCTTGACATCCGTCGCTAGAAGCTTGTGTCCTGTAGCTAGGCGGGTGGCGTTCGAGAAAGTCTATGTGAGATCAAGAAAGCAGGTGAGACATCTGGTTAAGCTCTGGTCTGGTGAGCTTGGGATCGAGTTAGAGGCGAAAGAGAAGAAGGAGGGGGACGAGATAGAGCCTGGGGTGGAGACAGACAAGTCGAAGATCGAGGACGAACTAGTCCCGAAAGACGGTTGGATAGAGGAAAGCAAGCCAAAGCTTGAGGAAGGGCCATTGTTAGAGGATCAGGATGACAATCGAGCCAAAGCAGACAAAGGTAAGCGAAAGGCCGACGAGCAGGTAGAACGAGACGACAGTCAAGTGGAGCAGGGTAAGCAAAAGACCAAAAATCAAACGGATTCAGAAAACGGTCGAGTGAGGAAGGCAGACAAGAAAGTCGATAATAGTGCCAATGGAGCGAGTGGAGATCGATGGACAGAGCGCTCGTCGGTGAATTCGGGACGATACGTCTTACATATCGAGTGAGCCACCCAATTCTACTTTTTTACTCGATTCATGACACTAATCACTCTCAATCCTACGGGGACGCTCTCTTTCAAAGGATTCAAGTCCCTGTGTTATCTCACGACCAGTCCAAAGAGCCCAATCGCACCCGCAATCATCACCGCCACCCAAGCGGACTACGCCACTCACCTGCGCTCATCGTTGCGCTGGCAGAGATCCAGGCGCAACGGCAGGCGGCCCTCGAGGCTGAGAGTATGGAACTGGCAAAACTTATCCGCATGATGCCTAGCCTCAAGTCCCTCGCGCTCTCTCTGGTCCGAAACCAGTACCTACCTGCCCCCCTTGGGCTCGAGAGAGGCTTGAGCCAGATGGGCTACGGTTTGGACGGACTGGAGGGCGAATTGTTAGGCTCGATCTGTAGCCTTAAGGCACTCACCACACTCATCCTTCGGTCGGTGACCCATTCTTTCTTTCTGCGTCCTCGCTGCATTCCTTGACGCGTTGTACGAGTTTTGGGGCACACAGCCAACCGATCGACTTTACCGAGCTCGAGGTCATGCTGCCGTGTCTACCTGAGCTCAAAGAGTTAAGGTTCCAAGGCGGAATTGAGTCTGCAGATGGCGGTTCGGATGCAGACCCGAACATCTCACACCATGCCCAGCTCCATACTTTCGTCCTTCACATACCTGCCTCGAATGCTATGGGTAAGTGAAGGCATGGGTTTATTTGTCTAATATTCATGTGTGTGTGTGTGTGTGTGTGTGTGTGTGTGTGTGTGTGCGTATTGCGAACGTTTAATAAACTCTTGACGACTACTGACGCGTTGTATCAATATTTTCAGACGTAGCGCACGTCTCATCGGCCCAGCTCGACTGGATCCTTAGCCCGAGTGAGGGCACGATTGTCCAACTTGACCTAGCCTTCTGGGCTAGCGGAATGGATGAGCCGAACGCTTGGGGCCCAGAAGTCATGGACAACATCACCGCACGATGGGCAACATCACGTTTAGCCGACATGATTGTGAGACTGGGTCCTACGCTTACTACCCTCGTCATCCGTGGCTGCGCATTCGTGGGCGCGACGGACCCTAGCCTTCATATCGAGCCCCACAGTCAGTTTTGACCGCATTTTTTCACCTCTTTTTCTTGTGGTATCTCTGATCTATCTTGTTCTTGCGTGAATTTCTACAGATGGCTTTCTTGACTACGCCCTGAGCTTCTGCCACCGGCTGGAGTACCTCGCTATTGATTTCTGTGTTACAGGCCCTCGGCTCCTGTCTTCCCTCACAACCGGCTCCTCATCCTCAAACGAGCAGAATGGTTCGAGACTCAAAAACATTATCCTTTTCGGCCGCCCCCGACACACCTCCGCACTGATGCTGAGAGAACTTCTTGAGATCACCGAGCCTGCCACCGTCCTGCCCTCCCTCAAAACCATCACACTCGCAGACTTTCCTATTCATCGTGCCCATCTTATTCCTTGGTCTTCCCGTGAGGTCAGAAGGCTCCAGGCTGTGTGCCGAGAACGCAAAATTTGGTTTGGGGTTACCAGTTAAATCAATTACCTCTTCCGTTGTTTGGTAGGCAGGTTGAGTTGTGCTTTGAAAATTGTGATTGATGACAACATGCACATGGGATACACTGGTAGGACCAGCTTTAAAGCCTTTTTTCTTTTCTTTTCTTTTCTTTTCTTTCTTTCTTTTTTTTTTTTTTAAAAAAAAAAGCGCCTCTTCCCTTTCTCCCTTGGCTCTGATTTTTGTTTTTATATGTTTTTAAGCGATCGAATATTATTTTATTTTAGGCTCTGTAGCGTGTTTTGATGTTTTTTTTTTTTTTTTAAAACAAAAATGTTCTATGTCTATACAACCCATCCGAACAAACAATCAGGCGGATGGACGCGAAATTTGTCTGGGCTGTCTGAAGTTTTACGGGGTGGGTGTTTGTTGATAATGTGTAGCTGTAATCTTTAAGTGTTTGTAGCTTGAATACATGTACCGTAGTTAGCCAATTAAAATTCACTGATTTACGATACTTGATAAAAGTTAAAATAGCTTGAGATGGTAAAGCGATAACCAATCTATACAAAGTGAGTGTGAATGATTTAAAAAGAGGTTTTGTATCAAAATTCTGGCACTTTTTTTTTTTTTTTTTTTTTTTTTTTTTTTTTTTTTTTTTTTTTTTTTTTTTTTTTTTTTTTTTTTTTTTTTTTTTTTTTTTTTTTTTTTT
>MU167227.1:467233-483525 GCA_015951145.1 Cronartium quercuum f. sp. fusiforme G11
CGATACAAATATCTTGGCAGTGAAGATATCTGCTCAATAGTGCATGGTGCTATAGGTGTAGTATAAGGGGTTCAACCATAGGCTGGTAGACCTTGTTCCTTGACACCCTTGTCTGTGAGGACTCACAGGGGTTAGAGCTAAAGAATCACCCAAGCAGGTAAAGGGCTTCCTGGCTTGTAAAAGAAGGACCAGAGTGGGGTGTTAGTAAGTGCCTAACTGTAACTCTGATCCCTGAGTGAAAGATTTAAGTCCCAGACCCAGTCCTCCTAAAATCCTTATCTTAAAGGTCAACTAGCTGCAGTCAGTACTTGAGGGAATTCCCAATACTACTGGCTAAGTTGTTAATAAGGGTATCCCAGAACCCTTTATCCTGCCATTTCTTGCCCAGGAGAGGTAGCATCCCAGAACTACTCTCCTTATCAGGACTAATAAGCCTGAGTTTACTTGGAAGGTACTAAGCTTTAGACCCTCTTACCCTTGAATTCCGGCCAGGAGGTAGCCTAACAGGAGCTACCCCCTGACAATCTAGGTAGAGAAGAAATCACCAAGGTTAATTGTGTATTAACCAGTGACTGAGGAATCTCAGAAGAAGAAATCCCAGGATATCCTAGAGAGGTATTCAGACTGTTGAGGTTGATTTTAATGATGCTTCAGAGAAGGGAAAGTCTCCAGGGAGGTCTGGTCCTCCTTTCATACTTTGAACTTTCACTCTTCCTTCTGTATGAGCATATTTACTCAGTACAAAGTAGAACCAACCTTGTATATGTAAGTCTTTCAGTGATAATAATGTATTATTACTATCATTGTTTATTATTATGGGTTACAACAGGTTTTCTAATGTATAGCTCTTGAGACTGAGCTATGAGGTGTTTACACTATACTAGTTTTACAGTCCTGTGGTACCTGTTGAGTACACAGGGGCTGAAGTCTGACACTGCCAAGATATTTGTATCGGATGGGCCTATCCGATGTTCTATCACCCCAAGATATGCGATGCAGTGTCAGTAGGATTAGGTGCGATGGAATTACTATCGGTATCTAATGCTCTGACACCATATTGCAGTGTAATTCCATCGCACCTAATCCTACTGACACTGCATCGCATATCTCGGGGTGATAGAACATCGGATAGGCCCATCCGATACAAATATCTTGGCAGTGTGAAGTGTTGACACTATAATTACAATACATTTGCCATCCCATGGTACTTGTTGAGTACTGAGGGGCTGACAGGTTGTGTGGTTACACAGAGGTTCCAAAAAGTAAAAAAAAAAAAAAAAAATCAAATCCAGAAACAAGAAAAAAACAAACAGTACTCTTACAAAAGAAGTGTAGCTAGAGTTTAAAATAGTTTTTTTTTTTTTTTTTTTTTTTTTTTGAGACAATATTGTGGACAGAAGAGAAGACTAAGTACTACTACTACTCTCACTCTGTAACCAAGGTTTTTTTTTTTTTTTTTTCAGCTGTAAAAATCTGTGAAACTATTGCTTCTTGTACCCAAAAGGACATTGTTTTCCTGTGGATAACAACTTTTTTAGCTCAATTCCTTGTTATTGAGTTCAGTTTTGTCACCATTAGCATTTTGAACCCAAATTGAGTTTTTTTCATTTTTTTTTCATTTCAATGAGTATGAACTTGGGAAAATCTTTGATTATAGTGATGCAAACCCCAATGTGCACTGTGATGCTTAAAAACAAGTATTGCTTATGAGGAGGTGAGGAATCTAGGCTCTATACTCAAGAGATGCAGAGAATAACTCAACAAAAGATACCTGAACAGTCAAAGTGGTCTCTCAGTAGTAGGAGACAAAAGAAGATGAGGGACAACCTCATTGATGTACACAGCCAGAGTGTAGAGATTAAAGAGATGAGATCTGAGACCAACACAAAAACAAAAAATGTGATAGGAAGAAACAGTTAGTTGATGGACCGAGTGGGAGTGCAGAGAAATGACATACAAAGTCTTTTCAATAAGAAAAAAAAAACAAGTTCTCAAATGTCCTCATAGTACTCAAGATAGGGACAACCTGGTATGAGCAGGTTGAAAAGTAGAAAGGTGAGCAGTTGAGACAGAGAATAGTCAAGGCAATGGATAAACAATCAAACTGACCTGCACATGGCAGGGATCAAACTGAAAAAAAAAAATGAAAAAAATAAAGGGATCTGAAAAGACAATGTCAGGTCTGTACTTGTGACACACAAGACTGGTGAAGAAGACTTACTCTGATTCTCTTTTTCAAAGATGAAAGAAAGAGAGAATCAGAAAAAATTCAGAGAGTCTCTTTAATGAGTAAACACTTTCCCCAATCCAACAGACTTAGATCAGTGAAAAAAGTTTAAAATGAAAATCCATAACAAAAGAAAAATATAAAGAAAGTCCCAACAAGAAAAAAAAAAAAAAAAAACCCATCTTTCACACTCTTATACTACTCCTCTACATGAAAACAGCTCCTCTATCTCATTCTTTCACCACACTCTTCATTTCACTCTTTGACTTGTCAATTGTAATTCACATGAAGAGCTTGATGATGATATTAATCTTTTGTAAAATGACAGTCAGTTGACCATTAGTATCTCAACAGAAAAGAATCAAGATGGGAACAAGAATCCGGAGGATTCATATACTCAAGTCTCACAGACGCCTGTCACAAGCACATATCACAGTTACAGAATGCCCCCCCCTTCCACACACACACACACATGTACTCTACAATTCTTACCCCAATAGCTTACAGACCAATAGTGAGGTTGTACTTGTGAAGCTCTTGACAAACTCAGAGATAGTATATCTCAACAACTGTTCATTAAGTCCAGTCAACTTTATGTAGAAGCTGATATTCCAATGGGAAAAGCTTTAACCAAAATTGCAATCTCAAAGGAATGATGGCAGCACATACCTTGGACTGGGGTGCTGTCCTGAGCTAATCAATTCTGTCATCAGAGGAGAAAAAGACAGCGCACTTATTGAGTTAGCAGTAACACACACAAGTTGAACCCAGACCCAGGGCCATTCACAACAATGATCAAACTTGATATATTTCATCTTGTCATAAGAGTCTTGTAAAAAAAAATGAAAATCAAAGGAAAAAGAAGATAACTAACACACTTGACAAAAAAAAATTCGACCAAAGCGCTCATACGTATACAGACAGCAGATATAATGAAAGGAATAAAAAAAGAAAAAAAGAAAAAAAGAAAAAAGAAAACCACTCGATATATGACTTCTGACACATCCTGTTTCTTTGTTATTTTTTGCGTCTTCTTTTATAATTTGTGAAATAAAAACAGTGTATATGTGTATATGTTGTCATGTTCTGATATATGTGATGATTTTTTAAAATCTTGCTTGTCTCAGAAAAAAAGGACCTCCCCTTTCACACACATACAAAAATATGAGGTGTCAAAATCTGATCAAGTAGTAATTCTGAACCATATGTCTCTTTTTCTACAGATAGCTTGTAGCTTCCTGAGCTCACGACTGGGCCAAGGCATGGAATGAACCTGGCGAGTAGGAAATTCAGCTAATGTGATAGCATGGAGAGAGGGCAAGACTGGTGGGGAAGTATTTTCAAGCATTTCACACCATCATTTTGGCTGAGGTATGCTGGGGGCGGCCGAATAGGGTTAAGGTTTTGAGATGCATACCGATTGGTGAGCCTATTGGTTCAGCTTGCAATTCGGTGGTGATTGTTTGGTTGCTCGTCGAAGCCGGCGTGATTTCCGTTGTTGGGGAGGCAGGTGATGGGGAGGCGAGATCTGCATCAGATTCCGGGTCTGGGCTCGGACCAGTGGTGATCAAGTGGAGCAAATCAGGTCCCGTAACCGACCAATTGATAGCCAAGTGCCTGAGTTGATGACAGAATGACAACGCATAGTCGAACGAACCACCTAAATGAAACTCGAAATTATCAGCTTTCACCTTTTTCCCTTCTCTCAGACTCTCCAAAACTCACAGTGTGGTTCAGCCAGCAGACTTGGATCAGTAACTCCAGCAAAAGAACAGCCCCTTATCACAAGCACATGTAGCATGGGGCCGAGCTTAATGAGCAAGTCTGCAAGAGTCTTTGACACCCACCGCGTTTGCACATTATCTCTGCCTCCTTTGACCATCATCCCACCCCACATCCCATTCACATCTGGCCTCGTCCAAAATACCATGTCAAGTTCGACTATCGTGCCCGCACTCAGGGACAGAATCCAGTCCAGTTGTGCTGACGAGACTGCTGGTAGGCTTTGCATTAGTTGTGGCTTGCTACAGGGAAGAAAAAGCATATGGGAGTAACTCACTGAGGTTTGTGGATGCGAGGTAGAGGATGAAGTGCTTGAGTTTGCAGCTGTGGACAGCGTCTGGGTTCACATGTGTCTGGCCATCGATGTTCTGAAATCCACCTTGAAGTCTGAGCTCCTTCAACTCAGGTAAACAAGGCAACAACACCTCAAGCTCACTGAAATCAATGGCTTGACTAGACAATAAAAAAGAAGCTGGTGAATGCGAGAAGAAACTGAGCTGACGGAGGGGTCTTGAACTTGACGTACCGAAGCATAAGGCTTGTAAGCGATGATAGCCAGCAGATCGAGCTCAGCAACTCTCCCTCAAGCCCATCCAGACTGAATCCGAGCCCACTGAGGCCACCGCCGTACCCCCCATGCGACTGGCCGATGGGCAAGATGGAGAGGCTGAGTGTGCGGAGATTAGGCATGAGTTTGAGAAGTCGGGGTAAGTTCTCATTCTTGAGCGCAGAGCATTGACGAGCTTGCAAGTCGGTGATCGAGGTGAAGAGGCTTGTGGACTGGCGCAGGTAAGCACGTTGGCCTAAGTCTTTTGGGGCTTCGGCTGGGGTCGCGACTGGAACTTGAATGCTGGGTAATCGCGACACTCAAAGAGAGGGAGAGAGGGATAAGCGTGATTGGAAGCGAGGGAAAAAGCAGGTGAGGTATCAAAGAAGATAGGGGCATACTCGACTTCTAGGACATATTGGCCAGCGTTCAGCATCCCATGTGCCGCTGCCACCGCCACATTCTGGCAACTTGAACCTGCAACAGTTGCCCTCCAGGCTTTTTTCCCCTTCCCTGTCTCCTTAGCCCCTCCGAGCATTTGTACCCCCTTCCAAGCGCAAATCAAGGACGTGATCTGTTTACAACTCGAAATAGATAACTTCTCCCAAGCTGTCTTCCTCGCAATGGCCATCGCCAACCCCGAAACCCCTGCTAGCGCGTGCGCATAAATCTGTGCATGTGATGGTCCGCCAAACTTTTTCACGCCCCCAGGGATACCTCCTTGAGCTCCCAGACTGAGACCGTTGTGGATACCATACATAATCAAGACCTGGCCTGCAGCACCTCCTCCAGCATGAATCGTTGGCCATTCAGGTTCTTCCTTAGTTTCGTCTTCTGTCTCTGTTTCTGAGTCATCTTCTTCTCCTGCGGGGGGTGTGACTGGAACTGGACCTGAGGCGACTGATACCGAGATTGGGACTGAAGCTGGAACTGAGGCCAGCCCGAATGGGGTGTGGGCCTTCTTGAGTCTGGCACGTGTCCAGGCTCTCGGGTCTTCGCTCAATGTGCGGGCTTCTCGAAAGATTCGTGAAAGGATCTCGGTAGGGAGTTTCAAGAACTTATTCGACCCATTCATATCTTCTTCGCATGTCACTCTGGGCTGTCGTTTCTCAGGTTCAGGAGTAGGAAGGTTGGTCATCTGTCAGGAAAAGTGGCGGAAAGTTGGCGGATATAGTTTAGCGCGCTCGGGCAGTGGCACAGCTAAGTGGGAGGTGGTGGGAGGCATGGAATGACTCGAAAGCGAGAGCAGGCTCTTGAACGAGGGTCTTCCGGGTAAGCCTCCTGACTGCGCATGCCCAGCGGAACTGGTGCGTGATGGAGGATCAAGTAGTGGACCACCATGGGTGAAAGAGCTAGTTCCGGGAGCGAGATCGAGGATAGTGCCACTCAGAAGGTTGACGAGCGCAGCGTACTGAGTAGAAGACATTTGGAAGTTTATCATTTTATTCTTCTCCTCAATCACCTCTTCCGTCTTGGCATCAATGAGTGGTAGATCGGATGGAATATTGGCACTCAAGGCTGACTGGAGCAGTTCTAGTTCGGCTAATGGTGCAGCTTCATTGATTGCTGGTGGTGGTGAGGCATTCTGGTATGAGTTGTAAGCTCTGTGTATCGTAAGAAAGGGATAAGTCAAGTGGAGGAGATGGGAGAATGAGATATGAGGTGATGAACGCATGGATAAAAGAGACGGCTTGGAATATCTTCTCGATCATTGGCATCTCATGTTTGGCATCACCACCACCACCAGTGCTAGTGCCAGCACCGCTATCACCATCATTGACAGCATTTGAAGAGGGCTTCATGGTAGATGAATGTGATGGAGAAGAATTGGGAGTCGATCAAGTTACTCGTCAATCAGACTAGTGTAATCGATGAACCATCAGTGATGGTTTACAGAAATGGATGAATGAACTCTTGGAAAGGAAGGACACAAGTATGACGCCCTTCCAAAGCGCAAAGAAGCACAAGAGAAAGAAGTCAATTGAAATCAGAAAATTGTGAATTGATGATCAAAGCATAGGACACTTAGTGTAATCACCTTAAACTGACTTACTTGATAGGAGTTTGAGTACAAATTAATCATCAACAAAGTCAATTCTAGGGAATCAGACGACTAAAGAAGAATAAAGCTGAGGTAGTACTCTAAATGATCGGGAAAGGGCCTGCGAGGAAGATTGGAAGGATACCCTGTGACCTGAATAAAAGATTAGAAGTCACCATCATGGACCACCATCAAATTGACAGATCTGGATGTACCATGACAAGCTTTAGTTAATACATAGCCAAAGGCCATCCAGCACAACCACTCAAAAAGCAAGCAACCAAGCAAACAGAGCTTGTCAGAACAAATCACATTTACACAACTGCGTACAACTTGGTCAAGACCCTTGCAGACGAACCCTGCTTCAAATTAGCTAGTTTGATAGAAATTCAGTGGTTAGTCTAGGTCATTATTGGAATCAAAAAAGACTAGTACTGTATTGGAAAATAAGCAATGTAGTGTGTTCTTCATGACCTTTTCCAGTAAATACATCAGAAGATGTTTGGTTGAACATGGTGGAAAGGGTGACTGATCAACTCAAATTGAGCACACATGATAGGATTCATTGTCTTGAAATTTAGAGTAGGCAACTCAATGAATGAAATCTTATTCAATTGAAAATTCACACTAAGAAAAGGTTTAATTTCAGAGACCTCAAAAATTTGAGTTGTTTGGCTGTGAAGATGAGAAAAAGTTTTTCCTGTCAACCAAGGTGTCAAGCAGGATTAAATCAGAGGAATGAAAAAAAAAAAAGATATCACTACTTCATCATCAAATCCAGTTTCAAAAGATCAGATTGACTGGTAATAAAGTAAAGTATGTAGTTGTTTAAAGATACAGCCAAACAAAGAAATTTGAGTGTGAACACTCTCCCTCAACACTTGTTTGGTAGTCAAACCCTGAGTGTATCTGACACAGATGAGATGGTGGTAACATGAAACCAAAAGATTATATGAGTAAGAAAGTACATAAAAAGGAACAAGAGAGGGCACAAATCAAAATAAGTGAACTTGGAGCAGTTCAAGAAAAGCCCTGAACAGGAATTGGTTTAGATGATGGACATACTTAAGAGAGATGTGAGCCTGAGATGAGGGGTTGAACTGATGCTGCAGGTGAAATCATGCACTCTTTCAATAATAGCAAGGAGAGAGAGTCCATGAGATCCAACACCCTGTCCATATGAAGGTGACTCATTGACAAGAGCACATGGTGTCATGTTTGAAATCACCTCAGAATCCCTCTCAAATCCAGTGCCTTAGTGTCTGGGGGGTGGTGGCCCAAGGGCTCAAGCCCACCCTTGTTACTCATGTCCATTCAATACAAGTCACTGACACTGCCAATATATTTTCATCACATGGAAGCTTGCTATGTAACATAGCATGTCTTCATGTGATACTATGGACCATTTTTCAAGGTCCCTACCTTGGAAAATAGACCTATTGCATCGCATCTTGGCCTGCTATGTGACATAGCATGCCTCTATGCGACGCAATTTTCTTGGCGGTGCTTTCAGTGCATGGTGCATTGAGCGAAAAAGGAAGTTACTTTACATAAAGGGAAGGCTCATGTGCTGGCTCTGGGTGAAAAATGAGAACAATCAGAGAACTAAAAAAGTTCTTCATCTGCTCTCATTGACAAGTCACCTTGATACAGACAGGGTGCAAGAGACATACTGCATGAGTATTAGAAAACAGCTGGTACCACCAGCTTTGATAGAGATCTCTGAGGGTTCCTTGAATGTACTTTCCAAAAGAAATGGGATCCAAGGTAATTGATCCAAGTGAAATTAGGTCCCTCCTCAATCCCTTGAACCACCAACTAACTTGTGTTGAATGAATGCATTCAACCAAACCTCTCAGTTTCCACAAGCCCAGCTCCCCTATTGAGAGTAAATGCTGGTACAAAGAGAGCCCTCTTTACCAGTGTTTGCTCCCAATGGGGTTGTGTGTGCCACAGATATTGTGTTTTAGACATGTTTTTCCAACTCAATCATACTCTGATTGAATTTCCACCTCAGATGTTTTCTTTTGAATCAATTATGCTTTGCTTTTTTGGGTTGCATAGATGCATCCAATGCTGAGTTGAACATATTCATTCAAGTTAAAGTTTTTTGGTGGTGTTGGGTCAGAATGTTGGGTGGAATTCCCCTTTGAGGTCACATACAAGGACTGCTTGCACATTTCCCCCCCCCCCAGAGCCAAGTATGCTGGCAGTGTGGGGTGGTAGGCAGGAAGATGATTTGGAAAATTACAGTACAGACATGCTTGGATTGAACCTGAAATTAAGGGTGCACAACATAAGTGTGGCTTTCACAGTACACTCAGCCCATGAATCACACTGAAGATCCTCCTGGTATATTTGGTCATTTTTTGTGCCTCTCCTTGAAATACAATCAAGCTTACATATCAGCAACTCAACAACTGATGCCCTAGTTCATCTTATGTCTGAAATACCTGTGGAAACAAGGCTGGGGTAAATCACAAAACATTTGGAATTTTTTCTTTTTTGGGATACAGAAGCCACCCTCTGGCACAGAAGAAGATAGCCCAGACTACTCTAGGGAGGTAGGCAGGGCTATTCAGATCTTTGTAATGATGAGCAAGGAGATAGGGGAAGGGTGAACAAGATCTAGTCCTCCTTTGATACTCTGTGCCCTCAAATTTCCATCCCTATTAAACTATGTCATTTGTGCATGCTTTGGGTCTTGGAATGTGGTGCACAATCAAATTCTGATATCACAAGGGGTATCATTCTCATGATTTCTTATTTAGATCCTGAGGCTGCTGATTAATTTTGTAAAAATATAGGAAAATCTCAACATCAACAAGGACACTATTAATCCCACCATAAGTTTTCCAGATTGTTCCTGGCACATGACATAAAGTATTTCATTGAAAAAGGCTCAAATTTCATGAAATTGGTGTTCTCTCCTCCTAGGAATAAGTGATTAAATTTGTAGTTCATGAATCAATTGAAAATATTGGGAATCAAAAGTTTTAGAAAAAACCCTCTCAGCTTCCTGAGTTTTTGTCAGTAGTAGCTTCTGTAAGGCTACCTTTCTGAACAAGACAGTGGGAGTGAAGGGGACTGTAGACCCAAGTTAACAACTTATGCTAGTAGTACTGGGAATCTCCCAAGTACTGACTTTAGGTAGTTGAGCTCAAGAATGCAGATTTGAAGGACTGGGTCTGGGATTGGTAATTTTCACTCAGGGATCAGAGTTACAGTTAGGCACTAGTGACACTCCACTCTGATCCTTCTTTTACAAGCTGGGGTGCTCTTTTCCTTCTTGGGTGATTCTTTAGCTCTAACCCTTGTGAGTCCTCACAGACAAGGGTATTATCAAGCAAGGTCTACCAGCCTGTGGGTGAACCCCTTATACTAATACCTAAAGCACTGTTGCACTATTGAGCAGATGACTTGTTTGGAAGTATCCTCAATGTTGTGTTAGTTGTGCTGTTTGGGTATATTTGTAAAAGGTTGGAGGCATGGACCAACTCTTGACTTGAGGAGAGGGTTTATATACCCTGCCCCAAGTCCACAGAAAATGCACCTGACATGCGGAGCATACACATTTCCACAGAATCTCACTCTTTTTTCCCTTTTCCTTAAATTTTAAACCACCAGGCATGCTCACCAGTAGCTGGTGAGCACCTCTCACTGCCAAGAAAATTGCATCACATAGAGGCATGCTATGTCACATAGCAGGCCAAGATGCGATGCAATAGGTCTATTTTCCAAGGTAGGGACCTTGAAAAATGGTCCATAGTATCACATGAAGACATGCTATGTTACATAGCAAGCTTCCATGCGATGAAAATATGTTGGCAGTGTCTCAGTGGCCTGACTGGGCCTAATGCCTCAGTGATGCATACTCTGGGGAAAAATCTGGGTCAAAGAAGGGATTTTTGCTGGACAAACTTGGAAAGAAGTATGCTCCCCACATTGGGCACATTTTCTGTGGACTCAGCACTGTTTTCAGGTTTGTCTCTAGGCAAATAGCCTACTTGTGGTTGCTTGGGTTGCCATGACAACCCTTGGATTAACTTGTGGTTGAACACTTATTAGGGTGTTGTCTCCATTGCTGTGATAAGTACTTACTTAAGGCTCTTGAAACTGAGCCTGAGTTGTAACTACTCATCATTACCTGTTTGTACCTATATGTAATGTTGCTTTACTGTTATGAATACATATGTACTTTTTTTAGTACTGTTAGAATACAGCTTTGCAACTCTCCTGTGTTACAGTAACAACTGACCATTTCCAATATTCACTTACAATACAGGCTACCATTGTTTCCAAATTTCTTTATGGTTCAAATTCCTCTATAAGGTTATATTACAAATTGACTCTTCTCTTAAAAATGTTCCAAACAAACTTGTCATTGTGTAGAGAACCAAAATGTGTATAAGACCTATAAGCTACACCATAGAGACTCTCTTCATCATTCAGAGTTTTAATTCTTTCATATTAAGCTTTCATCACATACTGATGTTAACTTCACATGAAGGTGTTCTTATATAAACCCCCAATAGTGTAACTATGGTGGTACACATTGCAAATTTTCCACACTTGTGGTAGTGAGCACTACACTTCACTATGTACAGAACTCTTTCATTTCCATAGCCAACAAAAAGGAATCCAGTCAAGGACCTTCAGACAAGCAATCACCTGAGGGTGTGACTTCAGAGTTGAACACCCAAAAAGTACAATGCTCCAAGCACTACTTTAAGTCAGGGGAGATGAGTGCTCATGGTCTACTACATCCAGTTTGGTGACTTTGTGAATCTTGATGGAAAGAAGTCAATCAGGCATTTTCATCCCATTATGTTTGAGATAATAACTGTATTGCATTGTTCAAGCTATTGGTCAAGGGATCAGTCAGGTTTGATACGGAGTGAAGGTGGAATGAGGGGGGTTGAGGATGGAACAATTGAGGGCAGAGCAATTGAGGCTGGAGTGAGGTGGGATTGAGGGTAGGGGAATTGAGGTGAGAGGAATTGGAGGTGAAGCAAGTGATTGATATGGAGTGAGGTGGGACTGAGGAAGTGAAGGGGTAGAGGTAGTGAAAGTGCATCAAAGGTTGGTCAAGGGTGTGTATGGGTATGGGTTGTGAGAGGGTCACTAGTTAGTGAATCACCAGGCTCTCATCAAATTTGATGCAAACGTTGAATCACTAGCTAGTGAGGCTCTAATTGGGCACGAGTGTGAAAACACGGGTTGCATTACCTCAAATTTGTTGTGATGAGAGGGTTTAGTGCAACGGCTGCAGGTGCCCTTGAGAGCTCTATCTCCTGGTTGTGCTGCAGTCGTGAGACTCCTGTGAGACCTCAGTCCACAAGACCTCTGGCTGCGTGCCACCTGGAGATCTCAATTGAAACTATGGTCCAACTTGACCTTCTGGTTGCGCGCCATAGCCTGCGCCCAGGAAAACGTTTAGTGTGTTTTACACTTTTGGACAATGCCGCAGATTTTGAGGGGTGTCGTAGCCTTCCCCGTTTATGTCTTGATTCACGGATGCTATGTAGAGCTGTACACTTAGTAGTTTAACAGTTTAAGTAATGTCTACACGGTGCTTAGTTCCTGCTTCTCTTTTTCTTCGTTCCTGATTTACCAACCTTTTTTCGATATATAATACTTGTTCTCTCAACGCTCTCAATGTTTTCCTTGTCAATTCTTTTGTCAATTTCTCTTCTCATTTACTTTAAGCAAATCAACTTTAGGACTTGTTCTCGAAATAAAGGATAGGAGTTTAGAGCACCGAGATAGTGCCGACCTCTCACGAAACTTATGTTGTACAGCGTTACACTCGAGGGTAGAACAGTGGCTCAGCAAGCGACCTGATTGGGATGAGCGAGGAGCGATGGCCTTACTCTATCTAAACCACAACGGAACCACCTGGAAAAGTTTTCCTCAAGGCATCGCCCAATGCGTACTGTACCCACTGCGGATACTCTTAGCTAAGTTAAAACCGGGTTAGAATAAGACGAGGCACCCCCAAAAGCTTTTCTTGTGTCCAAAATCACATCGGTAAGTAACCCCTGGAAGCAACGAGACGACCTTGAATGATGACGAACCGAGTTCGTAGAGAGAATATAGTCGTGCTAGTCCTGGCGCCATTGGGAACTGCGAAGTTGTTTTCGGAGTTTTTTGTAGATCGACCAGCAGCGGACTTTCCTTGTTGCTTGAGATACCTGACCGAGTGTAGCCAATGTTTTCTGGAATAGATCGAGCCATGACCTTCCCATCTGAGACTTTCCCCTAGGACGAATGGAATACTACTCGATCAATAACGGGCTGAGGTCGAAGGGCCTTGGGTGGGATACTGTAATTAAATAGCTGAGCACGAGTCTTAATTAACCAGCTGTCAGCTTTGTGTCAGTTCAGGCCGACGCATCACCATTTTGATCACGAAGACAATCAAGAGCGCTCGTGTCGTTCATACCCATTCGACGTCCACCTAGCCGTAAATTTCTGTAAAACTCTATAGATCGTACCTGAGCGCTCTGAAACCGCCCATGTTGGGGGCCGAGTCGGTGGGAGACCCTTGCGATTTAATTTGATTTGGACCATCTCATTTGGGATTTTGCGTCCGTCGACGACCTGAATTTTTCTTGCAAAAGGCGCTGGTTGTCTGCTTGTCTCGCTGCCCGTTTACTACCCTCGACCACCGTACTACTTTTCCCCCGCTTATCGCCCCTATACTTACCATACCAATTTACTATCCTCCTCACGTTCGTTCACCACCCTATCTCTATCACCAGGTGTTCCCTAGTACTTCGAACTCTGAAACCATATTATTGTAACATAGTCCGAATTTAGTTAACCACGCCATCAAGTTTAATCATCAATACTTCACCTTAAATGATGATTTTCTCGCTGTCGATCTTTATTCTCGCCGCCGCTCAGCTCGCCAATGCGTCCTTGTCGCCCACTTTTCCAGTTTCAGGAAGTATGTGCCAAGTAGGTCAACCCTGCCAAATCAAATGGATCGATACCCCGGCAGCGCCCACGACCGCTTCAATGGGCGAAACAACGATTGACCTTGTCTGCGGGGACCCGAAGAACCTTCAAATTGCTCAAAGATTAGGAGGCGTCACAAACCCCAGTGTCGCGACGGCTTTGACCTTTACGCCTGACACGAACCTCAATTCGACTGGTCAATAGTCAGTCCATTATTACTAGTCTTTTTTACATCTGCGCGTTTTAACTCATCAAGATTTCTTGGGTTTCTTCGTCTTTAGTGCCATTCGCTTCTTGTCCAAGAGTAACTCCACTCCGATCTTTTCGACATTCTTCACTATTACTGGCGGAAGTGAGTAGATTGTCTTCATTCCCGCCCTGCAATCACACTTTGTTTGCCCGTTCAGCCCGGCTGACCCGGCTCGTACCGTACGCTGCAGGTGGTACAGGTAAAACTATTCCGGCTACCACTGTCGATTCCGCCAACGCAACTACCAAGATGGTTGCATCCTCTACAAACTCGACTGCCAGCTCTTCGCACAACACCACTACCGCTTCTAACTCGACCTCCCCGGCCGCTGCGGGCGCCTCCGATAAGTCCAGCAGCCCTGCTCGTTTTACCTACTCTTCTGGTCTGCTTGTCCTCGCTGTGCCTGTCATTGCTCTTCTTTTCTAGAGAGCTCTTGTGCTGTACTTGTGTCCATGCTTGGAGTCGTCCATCACATGATCTTCTTGGAGAGTGAACTCGCGCGTAGATAGTAGCACGTGGGATTGACTTCATTTTGCTTAGATTCTTGTCTAGCCATGTGAGTGGTTGTGTCAACTTGGCAACCGCGTCTCTTGTCTTCAAAATAATGCTAGTTGTTGAGTTTTGGTCAGGTGATATGTGAATGGACGATTTCTTCTAAACATTTTTTTGTCACGCTCCATATCAGGTTGGTGCGTGAGCTACTCCAGGTTGCTCCTTTTTAAAGTTGTTTCTCATTGTGCAGTCTCAAGCGTGCTGTCCTTGTTTTTTTCATTGTCCTTACTATTCGCTAGTCTTGCGGTGTGGCCCGTGCGTTCGTAACTAATGTTTTAGCATAGATCCAAACTTGTCCAGAAATCACCTGGCCTCGACCGCTTTTTGAGTGAAGTGATCTGGTGTGCTTCTCCTACCGAATGGTGCCCATAATGTTCATTCTTGTCAGCCTACCTACAGAGGGCAGTGGTTAACAGACAAAAGATTAGATATAGATTACTTATGTAATAGAATACATCACATAAGTAATCAAATATATAACATAACCGACACGGATTACACATCGTAGTAATAAATACTACAGCCCAAGATGTATATACCAAGGAGACACCATTGGGAGTTTCCCCAATGTATGATTCACCGCAATAGGCCTTTGCTTGGTTTTCTCTTTACTTTCACATGTCTCTCTTTCACCATCTTCTCTAAACATAGACTTGCTTTCTCCATTGAAAATCATCATACTTGATTCAATCAACGCAAACTTTACTTATTGTCTTATATAATAATATTGGTGAAAGGGTTATATAAGTTGTAGAGGATATTCCTCTCCTACCCATAGGGGAAACCAGTTCTTCCAGATGCTATTGAATAGATGTGATCCTCATGTTCATTCATATAATTGCATGAGGAACTGGAATGACCCATGAGAACCATTACCACCTTATCAGAATTTGTTTATTAATTTCATGTTATGAAAGGGGATGGAGCCTTGAGGTCATTCTCAGATGGGACTTGCTCAGTGGTGGGTCACCTCCTGAGATCACAACCTGATAATTATTTCTTGACTCTTGTGGCAATGAGTGATGTACAATAAACCACTGAAGTTCAAACTTGTCTTTTGCCATGCTTCCAATCAGGCAAACTTGAGCAAGTTTTCTTTATGGACACCTGCCCTTGAAGCACTGTGTTTTCCAGTCAGGGCAAAGCTATAATTGTCGCGATACAGAAGATCAAGGCCTTCAGTCTGTCGCGACCTCTTCTTCGACTTTTTCGACAATTGATCAAGTAGATAATAATTGATTAAGTAGCTAATGATTTGATTAAATAGATAATAATGAAGCGATGTAGACTCATTTTGGGAATAAGCGATTGTCCTTGAAGTGGAATGAGCACTATGAGCACTCCTGTGTGCTCGCGTATCTGGAATAAGCTGTGTGCTTGCTGTTTGTTTCTTGATGTGGAATAAACCTTGCGCTTGCGTATCTGGAATAAGCGGTGTGCTTGCGCGTTTTAATTTTTGACTTAGGCGTTTATGTGCTTGTCTGTCTGGAATTTGCGTTGAGCTTGAGCAACATTGTGTTTGGTGAATAAGTTGAGAGTGACTTGTATTTTTTTTTTTTTTTTTTTTTTTTTTTTACTTGTCTCTATTGACAATCTTGACTGCCTAGAGTCTGGCCTGGCTGGCCGGGAGTGTAGCCATACCTGTCTTGTGCCAGGATCACTGCCAGCAGAAACTACTAGGACATGGTTGTTCTAGAAGTCCTAGGACCAGAGTTGTCCTAGATGTTCCTTGTTTGGACAAGGAAAAACTAGGACAAAGCCTGTCCGAGGAAATCTAGGATAAGCTTGTCCTAGATGTCTTTGTTGGCAGTGGAGGGGTCAAGGGTAGCTGTATCTGCTAACTTAACAAAGTTGCTCAATACTGGCATGTATCATTCAGCACTGCCAAGATATTTGTATCGGATGGGCCTATCCGATGTTCTATCACCCC
>MU167227.1:521880-532637 GCA_015951145.1 Cronartium quercuum f. sp. fusiforme G11
AAGGGTGGGAGGGACCGACGTGGAGTGTTTTCCCGCCGGACAGGGCTCAAGGAGAATGTCTGTTCGTCCCGGTCCGGATCAGGCTCGAGCCTGTGTGGCGGAGTCCGGTTCGGGCTCGAGGTTGGTCGACCGCAGACAGGTAGGTTGAAGGTGGTTGAAAGATGGTTCAAAGGCTCGCGAAGGGTGGCATAGATTGTTGGTAGAGTCAGGTACTGTACCGGAAATTGGTGGAAATGGTTTTCAAGTCTTTTTGGGACTCGAAAACCAGAAAGTTGTCGATTTGACTGTATTTCTTAGCATGAAATATTGTCGTGATCAGGGTCTGTCAGGTATCTTCTCCAATTGTCTTCTTTTTTTTTTGTCTGTCAACCGCTCTGTTGAATTTGTTTCAAGCCTTGTAATAATTTGCTCTATCTTCGTTATGGTTGGACTTCTTCAGGATGCGTTTGGTCACCTTGACTTTTTTTCTGAGTGGTTCACGGACGTTAGGATTCCACGAGGCCTTAAGTTTATCTGGCAGTCCAAAAACTTGAAAGTTGGACGTTGGTGATCGTTTGATAATTGTAAAAACTTTGATTTACTGCCTTTGGGGACCTTGAACTTGCCTGAACTGGAACTTGGGATTGATCGTGTGGCAGGCTACTACGATACCAAGATGGGGTACATCTTGACAATACCTGAGGGAAATTTTGAGATCTAGGTTTATATCCCATAACCAAGTTACTCGCGTCCAGAAAGCGCGATCGGCTGCGATTTGTCTGGGACGAGGGGGCAAGAAAGATAGTTTTTTGTGACGACGGAGGGTGCAATAGGACATATAAAAGAGGTGTATATACTACATACTTTTCACTTGTCATAGAAGGCATGGGTAGTGCGGAATGTTAATGCACTAAAAAAAAAAGAGGGGGCAAGAGAGGGGTGACGGAGGTGACCTGCTTATGAGATGAGTTGAGATATGAATATCAGGTTGGTGTTGTTCGACCAACTGGAGCTTCTTGATCCTTCTCTCTCTCTCTTTCCCCTTTTACAGGCTGTGATGACATGTAGATTTCAATCAGATTAAGTAAATGTCCCTGATCAGAGTTTGTTCACCATTTCCACCAATTCCCCCTTTTTCAATTCGTCATGCAACGCTCTAATCCATTATCTTCATCATCCCCTCCCCTTTCACCATCTGGCTTACCATCTCATCATAAACATTTCCTTCATTCAAACTCAAACTCACTAGCCCCTCACCTCCACCATCGTCATCAACGATCTGAGCTCGGCTGTCTTCGCATCGTCCGAAAGTTCCTTAACCCGCGAAATCGGTTCCAGACGATTTTAGCGGTCAGCTTCTTCTTATCCCTCATCGTCTTCTCATCCTCTTTCTTTCCAGATCTCTCAGCCTACTTACTCCAGGAGAACAACCGAAGGGATCGATGGGCCTCTCCAAGCTTCCACCGGGCGGGTCACTCCTCCAGACTCCCTCTTGAACCCTTCACACCTTTGACTCGAATCGTGGCCAATAGTCAAGGCTTTACCGCCTTTGAAAATGTTTATCTTCGTCATGGGATTTGGTTCATTGTGAATGAAAATAAGACAGGCGAAGTTCCGTGAGTGTATAAGCATCTGAACATTAAGCATCCTTCTCCAAAACCTTGGTCATCAACAAATCATGCGGTCGATCACCAATTTACTGCCCGGTCAGCGTTCGTCTATCCGCGGATAAGTTGATTGAACGCGTCCGATCAGAATTTTACATCAATCTAGTTTATCTTTTACAGTGATTCCCAACTGCCGATCACGAGCTCTTCTTGCTGTGATTTGTGATCTTACCTCACAACCTTGGCTTATTAAGCTTATGTACATACTTTACACTTACTCTTGACTACCTTAAACAGACCACTCCATCACATCCAGGTCGGCTATGTGCCCGCGCCTAACCAAGTCAACCTCTCTCTCACCCAAATCGAAAATCACATCCGGTTGATCTCTCCGAAAAATGCGCCTAGGATTCTCGGGCCTTCAGCTGGTCGAGTGGATGGGACGACTGTGCGTGAAATCTCAATCCAAGAAACTCATCATTTAACTCGATAATTTAACTCAGCTAGCCAAACTGATTACTAATTCAAAAAAACTGAAACTATCCGTCTCACTCTTTACAAATCTACTAAATTTATTTCGTAGTGGGTATGGAAAGAGAACTTCTTCGTGAGCTTCTTTTGAAATCCTTCTTTCGTCAGGAAGCCCCGAACTCGAAGAGTCAATAAGAGTTAATATTCAACTGGTTTGGATTTCTATTGTAGCTCGCTCACTTCGGGCATATGGCCCAAGAGCTCCTCTTTGGATCCTGGAAGATTTCTAGTCTCGCCTGGCCCCGCGCCACTCCCACTCCGTAAGTTTGCCTACTTACCTCGTCAAAGTAATCTTAAAGCTGAGTTTAAAACGATGAAATAATATAAAGCGACCGGTTGTTCTTTACGCTCTTCAATCAGCCTGAATGGCGTGACCAACCGGGACTCAACGCTTTTGTCCTTCGCGCTGCCTTCCCTTCTCTGAGCTTCCTCTACCGACAAGACTTTGAAGAATTCAAACACTCAACTCTCACGCTCGCTTTCGAGCGTTTAGTGTTTGTTGACAGACAGGCAGCTAAGCTTGCACCTCTCAACGCGGCTGCAAACAAGATGGTGGCTCAACTAGGGGCTAGACCATCAGCTGAAGTTGGATGGTGGGAACCCGTCCGAACAGCAGTTGTAGACGCGATCGAGGCTAGCTTACCAGTCAAGCGTGAGCCAGTCATTATTGACCATGTACGTCGGCCGAGGATAACGTACGTGAGCAGGCAGAAGGCTGTACAGCGTCGGTTGAGGCAGGCTGACCATGAGGCGCTAGAGAAGGCACTAAAGGATCTTGCAAAGCGAAAGGAAGTGGACGTGGCAGTGGTAATCTGGGAGCAGTTATCAGCAGCTGAACAGATCCGAGTAGCTTCCCGAACAACGGTTCGCATCTTTTGTTTGTTTTCCTTATTTCAAGCCAACTAACCTTTTCCTTTTCCTTTTTTTGTGCAGATCTTCCTATCCTTGCACGGTAACGGGCTTTCGCACCAACTATGGGCACCGGTGGTACCTGGCCTGTCAACCACAGTAGAAATGCTGTACCCGGGAGGTTGGGCGCGTGACTTCGAGCTCGTGGCCACCATGCTCGGTAGACGGCACTACGCCTTCTGGGGCAATGAGCTACTCTGGGGTACAAAGATGGAACCAGGGATGGTAATGCCAGAGGGCTTTCACCTTCACTCTACTCCTATCAAGGTTTGTCTGACTTTTTTTACAAATCATCTAGAAGCGCTTTTGGTTGATAAGTGGTCTTATTGGGATCTCTATCTGTAGGCAAACGCAGTAATCAAGCTCTTAGAAGATATTTTAGACCATAAAGAAGTTCCACCTCACCATACTCATCTCTAGATCCCTTTTTTAATTATATTTTTAACTTCGTCTTGTTTGTAAGCAAGTAAACTGGAACAGCAATCGATTATGTGTGCCCTATCTCTATTTTTACAATACCATAATTCCTTCCGTTTTACTTTGTTTACACTTTTCAGACTGTGTCTCTTTCTTTTTTTTTCTAATTTCCTTAAGCGCGGCTTTGTCTAAACATTTCAAGGGCACTGCCGCTGAAAGCGACCTCACTAATTTAATTCATAACTTATAAAGAGATGTGTACTTGGCTGATATCCTGTACTTTTTCTTATGTAAGGCCTTTCTTGAGTTTTTGCTATCAATTTATTTACTCATTCTTAACAAGAGTGATTCTCAAACTCACACAAGTCAACCTTTGAAACCTATTCCCTCTTGTTTTTTTTAGGTTCTTCCAGCGAACCAATCGAACTCAGTGAGGCAATGAAATTTAGAGATCACAAGACTAGTTAATTTCGATGTGAAAGACATTTTAGCTCGTCTGTTGCTTTTACAGGGGAAAGATGATATCAAATCAAAAGTTTCACGAATGATCAAATTGAATGTTTCAAAGTATATGTGAAATTTTATATAGGTGAATTCTTGTGCAATGTAGAGTTGTGTTGAAGTTTAAAGTAACGAAGTGGTTTTGAGATCTGTTCGGTGAACTGACTCCGCAAATGTCATGTTCTACCACCGTATCGTCATTATCGGTCGGCCGAGTTACAACTTGAAATGTTAAAAAGGCAGTAGATATGAAGGAGGTTAATCATGATTAGGTGTTCAAGTTCAGGAGAAGCTGCTGGGTGATAATTGTCGGCCGAATGGTATACAGAACTGTTTCTCAACTGATCACACACTTTTTCGATCCTATGTAATTATTATGATAGAACTTCATAATCTGATTTCCGCCTCCCCAGCAACTCTTTCAAGTTTGCAATGAAGATTAACCAGGATAGAATCGGAAAGTATGGACTGTGTCATATCACAATGGCCGAACTCGGGATTCACCCATCGATGTTCGGATGAGAGCGGAAAGTGATGGAGGGGGGTTGTGTTTGAAGTGTACTTACCGTAAGGTTGTTGGTCCTGAAAGCAAGGAAGTATCCGATCAGGACCCGACCATGACCCAAAATCTATCTCATCACTCAATTCTCAACATTTTGAGGAGCTGGAGGAGATCGCTAGATTGGCAACTATAGCCTCGCATAGCTTTTCATCCATTTTCAAAAAACATTAAAATATATATATACAAGTTCTAGCGGGGTCAAAATGACAACCAATCGGGGTAAAGCCCCGATCGGACACTTCCTTGCTTTTAGCGATATAGTATGCAGCGAAGGAGATAGCGTTGGTTGTTAAGTATGAATATGTACTGTATCCGACAAACGAGGTTCGACTTTAGCAAACTTGATGGCCCGAGTCAGGGCGGTGCTATTGGTTGGCATGGCATTTTGGAGTGCAGCAGATCAGCTGCTACCAACCAAGCCGGGTCGAGCTCGACCCTAGTCAAGTCTGAGACTGAGTGTACTGATTGAGTTGCATGAGGAGTGAAAAGTGAGAGTTAATCAAAATCAGATCAAAACCATTTGATATGTACTTTTACAGTTACATACCATACTTAGACCCTTACCCTTTGCTTATGTATAAAGCTACATAAACTCATTCTTCCATTCCATTCTAAATACCTTACTCTATAAAAAGTTATATCCAAACTTCTCAGACATCAAATTATCATATCAATCGACTCATCCAACCTAACTCCTCAAAAATGGAAACTCGACCAGCTCCACACGCTGCACCACCACCATATGTTGCAGCTGTTCATCGGTTCGTCATTTTTTTGCTCTCTCTCTTTAGATATTTATATCACCTATCAACCAACCACTCACCCATACACAACAAATACACCATAACTATACCTAAATGGTATCATCATCAGTTCAGATCCATTTCACTGCTATTCTCATACCTGAATCAGCCCCTTACGCAGTCAATACTCAAACATATAGGCATATATGCTGTCATTCAAACTTCATACAAGTCTCATTCAATCCCTAATCACTCTCACCACTCATATTCACCCTCGATGACCACTTTTTTCCTCCCTCTCCCTCAAACCTCCTGATCTCCTTTAGATGTGTTTCAACTAAAAACTGATCACTCACTTATCTTTTTTCACCTACTCACCTACCCAATCACCATGCTCACTTCCTCCTACAACTGGGTACAACTCGGTAACAGCGTTTACAGTAAACCGCTAAGACCAATTGTCCTCTTTACATCAACTATCTCTCTAAGTCAGTCTGTCTTCTCTAACTTTTTTACTATAGCTCGTATTTGATCCTAAACCTGCAATCTTCGCTCCAATCAATACATAGTATGGTCACTCGTCCTCGGCGTACGATTCTTTCAAGACAGGGGGGATGGCGCCGAGACACCCAGGATGATGCTATTTGGACTCAGTTTAGTCCTCCGTCTCGTTTTCATCCAGCTCAGAAAACGAAAAACCGGTTGCTGAGATTGCTTCTTTTCGTAGTCCTGGGTATCCTCTTCTTTGTCATTGCAGGTGTCGAGCTATTTGGAATGATAGCTGCTACAACCCAAAAGGTCCTTATTTCATTATCGAATTAGTCTATTACATACAAAACAGAACGAAACATAGCTGATATCGATTCATCTTTCTTGAGTAGATTGTACTCACCCGGATTTATTTCCTCCTCTCTGGTCTCACCGCTCTGATCACTTTCGCTGCTGAACTTTTACGTGTCATCGCTCATTTCTTAGTTAAAGGGGATTTAATAAGTTCTTGCATGGCAGCCGTCACTGGTGCCAAAGCTGAGACGGTCACTGGTACAGTAGCTGCTATTGATGCTAGTGAAGCACAGAAGTTATGTGAAGATGATTGGCAAAGAGGGATTTGGTGGGACATTGGATGGCTTGTCCTCACCACCTGTTTAGCTTTACTCTTTGCTGGTCTTGCTGGTGCTTACTGTTGAGTTTTTTTTTTTTTTTTTTTTTTTGCGTCTTCAATCTCCACACCTTTCTTTTTAGGTAAAAAAGAGTTTGGAAAGCTGATTTGTTTTTTCTTTCGAGCTTGTAGATCATCAGTTACTTGATCCTTCATTTACACGTACGGCTTCTAGTCCACCACTTAATACGCCTGCACCTGATGCTTTTCCTATGGCACCTTATAATATGACCTCACCTTATCACCAACAAGATCTTCCCTTTGTCCCACCTAAGTATGCGCCACCGCCACCTGAATATGTCGCAGGTCACCCACCGCCCGTAAATGTTGGAGACAAGAAGCTTGGAGAAGTAGAAGGACTAGAACGAGTTAGCTTATCAGATGAACGTAGACCTTAATTAAGTAGTCATATGTAATTTCTACCCGGTCTACTTCACCGGGTATTGATCTCCCTTGATATTTTTTCTATTTCTTTCATGCACGCTCCCTTTTTGACAGTTGTATCGATAGGATCTTTTTTCTCTTCTAGTGTCTTTTTCCTTGCTGGGGGGTTTCTTGGCTTCATTATTATTTCATCTCTCTCTATCTGTGTGTGTGTGTGTGTGTGTGTGTGTGTGTGAAAGTAGTAGAACATGGGTCTATCGGAAAATTTGGGTGATGGTAGGGTATTATTAGCGCAAGAAACTCAGATAGTTGATTTTGTTGTAGAAAACATGGTGTGGTGCATTTTTTTTTCCTTTTTGAATTTGTTCATTTATACATTTGGGGTTCATAGTTTAGATTCATTTGTAGCTGTGAGCTGGGATGCAACACAAAATAGGTTGATTGAGTTCATTGGTTGTGGAGTTGAATTACTACAAGATCATGATGTAAGTGGAAAAGAAGAGATTTTGACCTTGGATTCCTCCCTAATCAGTGCCAACATATTTTCATCGCATGGAAGCTTGCTATGTAACATAGCATGTCTTCATGTGATACTATGGACCATTTTTCAAGGTCCCTACCTTGGAAAATAGACCTATTGCATCGCATCTTGGCCTGCTATGTGACACAGCATGCCTCTATGCGATGCAATTTTCTTGGCAGTGAGAGCCTCTTTTCCAGGTATGACAGGTGTGTAGTTTGTTTTGTGATTGAAGATGCATGGCTAGCTAAATTTATGAAGATGAAACCACTGAGGAATTGTCTTGGTTCTAATGCTGAAAGAAACTATTGACAGAATGAATTGCAGGTGAGAAGACAGGTTCAAATGTCAAGCTAGGAGAGGGAGAGATGGGATGAAAAATGGTGAGATGACACTGTGTCACTGGCAATGGTGCACTGTCTAAAGAAACATTGAGGATGGTGGATAATCTTCAATTTCCAACCTTCAGTTTGATTGTGAACTGTGCAGTGATACACAGGCATACAGTACACACCTTTCAGCACATGGTGCATTGAGTGAAAAGAAAAGGAAGTTACTTTGAATAAAGGGAAGGCTCATGTGCTGGCTCTGGGTGAAAAATGAGAACAATCAGAGAACTAAAAAAGTTCTTCATCTGCTCTCATTGACAAGTCACCTTGATACAGACAGGGTTTAGGTTTTAATATACTAGTTAGGGTTTTAAAATTGTTGGAGTTGTTGGGTTGGTTAAGGAACACCAATTAGACCCAATTATCAGACCTCTCAGTCTCCTTTATCAATCTGGTTCTTAATTTTGGTCTGTCTTGTTAGTGTGGCTGTTTTAGAATAGAGAAATTAGTTGAAATTTGAATAGTTTTCATCAGCTTAGTAAGTGTTGTGTGTGTTGTTTGTTTGTTTGTGTTCTTTCAAAGTCTCAATAGGGAGCACCAGTTTTAAGGTATCTTAAAGTACAGAGCACCATACCCCCCCTTAAAATCTTTAGAATTTGATTCAAAGCACCTTTTCCTCTTCTTTTTTTACTCTTGCTTTAAAGAACCCTTTTTCAATTTACTTTTCTTTGAAGCCCAGCAATTATTTCAAGTAGGCTAGTTAACTCTATTTTGGTTTATTAGTTATTTGGTAGTATTCCTTTTACCTGCTCAGTTTCTGGAAGCCCTTTGGCTTGAGATCCAACACCAGCCACCAGATGTTGATCCAGCAGTTGATGCCATGACTTCAGGTGTTTCCTGGGATATGGGTATTGTTTCTCATTGAAAATTGCATCAGGATCAGTGAGCATGATCTTGTGATGAATTTTTGAACTTCTATTTTGCATTTTTTCAGGGAATGATCCATCAGTGAAATTTCCCTCTTCTTCTGTCTCATCAGATAGGGCAGGAATGTTAATAGGGAAGATATCTTGAAACTCTTCCAAAAATCTCTTCTCCAGTGTCTCACATGCTGCAAGTGCCTCAGGTCTGGAAGCAGGGGTGGATAATGCTGCAACATGAGTTGATCTGTCATTCATTGCTTGGATCAAACAAAAGTTGGGCATTGGTTTCCCAGACATATCACAAAAGACAGCTTGTTTAGAAATTGACATGGAAAGATTAAAAAAAGTGAGGAAGGGAGTGCCAAGTATCATGTCATGATCTCCTGCAATAGGGCCTAGTTTGAAGTAGCTGTAGTCAACTGTTGTGGTGTGCCAAAATGGTTTAAGAAGATTGTTAACACACATATACAATATAAGAACATCATCATTGATCATGCTTATTGGCAAATAGCAAAAACAACATTTTTTAATCAATTTTTTGAGTCCAAATTTCAAATTAGTGGAGATAACCTAGTAGTTAAAAAATAGAAAGTGTACGAAACCAGGAAAAAAACAACTTTCATTAATGCACAGCAGCAGGTTTATAAGTAGAATGAAAAGAAACCCTTATACAATGGTATAACAATAGGATTAAAGACTCAAAAGTATTGGTGTATAAGGCTTTCTCAGTCAGTTTTTAAGCTTATGAGGGCTACAGTAGCTCAGAATTTTTGTATCAGTGTACTGTACAACTTTCATCTTTGGACCTATTAGCTGGGTGTCAGATGGTAAGGAACTGGGAATCTGGAGAACCTCAATGAAGAGGTGAGAGTGATAAATTCAACACTGCTGCTGAAGCCAACTGGAGGGCTATATATACTAAACAGCTACAGACAGTGAGAGTTACATGCCAGATGGGGTGTGAGCTCCAAGAAAACAATGAAAAAGGGAGATTGGCATAGACAACATAGAGATGTGAAATGAAGCCAAGAAGGGAAATATAATTGAAGATATTTTCCAGAGCAAACATACTGACACTGGGTTGGTCACAGCAGGCTCTATAAATTAGTAGAGGTAGTGTTACATAGTCAAAATGTCAAAAATAGGTGTATTTCCATATTGGGTAGGGAATAAATGTTAGAAGGGTGGTATCATGGGTTGAGAAAGAGGGAAAGTACTGGTCTGGAGAGAGGAAAAGAACTCTGATTGAGTTATGACATCATTTGAGGGATTTTGATGGATGTTTGTGGGGTTTATCCAGGGTGAATGGGATAAACACATATTGATCATTTGTTTATCATTAGGCAAGCTAGGAGAAGCAGTTACATTGAAGCTTAGAGGTGTTAATGAAATTTCATGGGAAGAAGGAGACAAACAAAAATATAGGAGTCTGGTCATTAGGGCATGGAAACTGGAGGAATGACATCATTTTGAAAGAAAGAGGGCATTTTTATGAATTTTAGGGGGATGAGGCATTAATTGAGAAGAAAGATACTAATGAAAGGGGTATAAAAACCCAGTGTGGACAAGATGGGGTGGTTCTCTTCTTTGTGTGAGGCTGTGGTGTAGTTTTTTTGGTTTTTGAGTGTGTTTGTTGTATGTGCTGAATGAGGAATAGGTGGATTTTCATGTTTTTCTCATTTGTAAGTTTGCTGTGGAGGGTAATAAAGAGTTTGTAAGGTGCCCCCTTGTTTTTTCTCACTTTTTCCATTTGTGGAAAAGGAATCAAGATGCTCTCTAGTTGTTGCCCTTGTACACATAAGCCAGCCAAGTGAGTTTTCCCTATTTTTTGGACTGTTTTGGCCTGCCAGACCTGAATTATAGCATAGTAGCCTTCACTGCCAACAAAGACATCTAGGACAAGCTTGTCCTAGATTTCCTCGGACAGGCTTTGTCCTAGTTTTTCCTTGTCCAAACAAGGAAAATCTAGGACAACTCTGGTCCTAGGACTTCTAGAACAACCATGTCCTAGTAGTTTCTGCTGGCAGTGCTTTATATTTGTTAAGCTGATCAATAGTGTAGTGTTTTTATTAGAGTCTTATAGTCCTCAGTTTCATGAATTCAAATTCCTGGTATTGTGTTAGTGTTATTGCTTCTCTTATATTGGAGCTATAGTGCCTGAATTTTGTGATTTTTGAGTCTTTAGAGCTTATA
>MU167227.1:548805-561627 GCA_015951145.1 Cronartium quercuum f. sp. fusiforme G11
GCTCCGACACCATATTGCAGTGTAATTCCATCGCACCTAATCCTACTGACACTGCATCGCATATCTCGGGGTGATAGAACATCGGATAGGCCCATCCGATACAAATATCTTGGCAGTGAGAGGTGCTCACCAGATGCTGGTGAGCATGCCTGGTGAGCAAAAATTTGGGGAAAAGGGAAAAAAAAGTGAGTTTCTGTGGAAATGTGTATGCTCCCCATTTTGGGCACATTTTCTGTGGACTCAGTGACTGGGTATTGAATCTCAAAGAAAAAAAAGAACCTCATGAGTATAGTTCTCAAACCTTGGATTCTCTTTGGCTGCATCACATGATTTAATATGCCAACAGAGAGGAAGGTAGAAAAGATTTTCTGCCTATCACAGAATGAAGCAAGTCACTTAAGACTTGGGGCCTTCAAAAATTCACCAGTACCTTACCTGAACCATAACACTAAAGTTCATTCAAGGGTCTAGCAATATGTAGCACATGCAGCTTCATTTACAAATGTCTTATGGGACTGGAGAAACATCACACATGAAAAATCCTAGAAACCAAGCTAAACATCAATCCAACAATGCACTTATGCCCCATACACATACTCCTTAGAAAGGCTGACCTTGTGTTACTAACAGTTACCCCATTTGAAACCATATATCCTTACCCTAAGCCCCCATGGCATAAACCAAGATGGGAAGTAATCAACATAGGAGAAAAACAGGACAAACTCATCAAGAAGATACTGGATCAGGTGGAAGCCAAGAAGAAGAAAGAGGCACTATGAAATGGAAGCAATGGGATCATTCAAGGCCCTGGTAAATTTCAAAAAAAACTCAGCTGAGTACCCAATGGCTTCCAGCTCATTTGCTATATTCTGCAATAATCAGCCTGCACTTAATCTATCGGCAAGACCACTACGACCAAGATCCCTCCAATTTTAAGCATGATTCCTTTGGGAAGCCCACAAGGTTTTGCCATATGGAACAAAAAATATCTTTATATTGGACACCGGGCCACGAAGGGATTGATTTAAATGAGAAAGCGGATGAGGCGGCAAAACGAGCGGCAGGGGAAGAAGAAGAAAGGCTGATCTTACCAATCAGCTTGGGAGGCCTTCTACTGCATGCGAAATGATTATTCAAAAAAAGGGGAGCGAAATCAGTTTCACCTTTCCAAACCACGAGCGTCAAGATAGCTGATGGGTTAGGTAAACCAAAAAAAGGACAGGCTTCCGTGATCTTTCAGTTACAGTGCGGACATAACGCCTTACGAAGATACCTTTTCCGCATAAATGCCGGATCTAGCGCGCAGTGTGAATGCTGCAATGCGGTTGAGAACCCGGAACACTTCTTATTCAACTGCCGACGATACTCAAAACAAAGACAAGAACTCAGAAAGACACTACGGAAGGAAAAAATACAGGTCAACTTCAATTCAGCAATAGCAATAGTGGATAACCCAAAGACATACCCCTACTTAGCACAAGATATCGAGACAATAGGACGGTTTATACACCTCAAGACATACATAGATGATCAAGACCCATAAGATATTATGTTGACAACGCAACCCGAGAGCTCATTTTATGCATCCCATACCCCAAATTTCTTTATTTTATACTTCTCTTTATTGTTCATAAATAGTCCCGCCTTTTCCACAGAAGTTCTTGTTATGGAGGCCATTCATGAAAGATGTTGCACGAAGCGATCGTAGTTACGAAATTACGTCTCTGACAAAAGATGTTAAAAGCTCGGATCCTAGTCTGTCAGGTTTGCTTGATCGGACTCGAGTTACAGTAAGTAAGTGTGTGAAGTGTTAGGGTCTGTGAATATTTGACTTGAGTTTTATTCCATTTTGGTTTCTTCTCTTTCTGACTCGAGTCTTGGAATGGTTTCGATGGTTTGAGTCTTCCCACCCTCCACCCTTCACTTCCCTCATCCAACTCGTGCCTAGCAATCATGTACGGCAATGGTAAGCATCTCTCTGGTTTGGATCTCATCGGTCCTCAGCAACATACCTACTAAGTTTCTTTACTCTCAAACAGCTTACCCACCCTACCCACCCCACGGTCAGCAGCCTCCACCGCTTAGCTATGGTCCTCCTCCCGGCCAATTCCCTCTCCCGCCCGGCTCGGCACCGTTCGTCATGAACTCATCCCAACAGCCAAACCCGATGCCGTTTGGTCCACCATCGACCTCCGCTCCAAACAATCCAGCTCAACCGCCGCCAACTCCGATGGGATATGGTCCGCCTCCTACCCACAACCCCGCTGCTCAACAGCAGCCCCCATCCTCACAGCCTGTCGCCTCACCTGGTCAACTTCCGCCTCCTGGTGTCCCCAACTCATTTCACCACCTTCCCCCTCCGCCTGGCTTCCCTCATCTTCATCCTCAACATCTGCCTCCCCCTGGCCTTCACCAGCCTGTCCTTCACCCTTCCCATCCCCCTTTTCCTCACCATCCGCCACCGAACTTCATCCCGCCCGGCCGTCATGTCGGCCTGGGTGCTCATGGTCAGCCACACAACATCAACTCCATTATTTCTCCACCGTTGAATCTGAACAGCCCGATCAATTCTCAACCATCGCCCACTCCTGCCTTACCTCCCAGGCCCGCGCCCACGGAAATCTACAGCCTGTTTGTGGGCTCGATCGCCGAAGGAGTGGATGATGCCTGGCTCGAGCGACTCTTGTCTGTTGCTGGCCATCTAGTCTCGCTCAGACGGATAAGAGACCCCAATGGGAAGCCGAAGCCATTCGGGTTTGCGGAATATGGCGACCCGGAGAGCGTATTGAGGTGCTTGAAGGTGATCGATGGAGCCAAGCTCCCGATCGAGGGCGGGCGAGCAGGCGAAAAGGCTCTGATGATCAAGCCGGATGATAAGACCAAGGCCCGACTTAATGCTTATGAGGCTACCCGTATCAGGACTGACGTCAGTCTCTTCTGAGTCTGTTATTCGAACCCTGGGCTCGTATTCACCAAACTGTTTTTCTTTCATTTTATTCTAGCAAGATGCCGAACTCGATACTCAAGCGGTCGAGCGTCTCGAAGGACTGATTTCCCAGATGAAAGATCCTGATGTCCTTGCCGCCACCGCCTCCGAGCCCACCTCGTCTTCCACCAACGGCGGCCCGCCCTCCAATGGTGCCGCAAATGGAAACAACAAGAAGAACAATGCCGCCCATCTCCAGGACCTCGCACCTGAGGATCTTCCCGAGGAGTCTCGCGGGCTGATCACGCGCGAAATCCAGTTCTTTCGTGAGCGTGCCATTAGCAAGCGAGGCGACGCAGAGAAATCGAAAGAGCAGCGGGACCGAACCACAGGCTCAGGATCGCCTGGCCCTCGTGGCTTCAGCAGCAGTAACCCCAAGGGCGGTTATGGCTCCTCTAACAATACCCCAATGGGCCCTCGAGGCTCAGGTAGCGCAGCGGGAGCGAGCGGCTCGCCAGACCCGCAAACCTTCAATCGCCAGATGGGCTTTGTCCGAGCTGGTCAGATGGCGGCTGCTGCGCAACAACAGAACGACGGGGGTTCAGCGGTGTTATCAGATGAGGCAGAGGAGAAGGCACGTGAGGATCGGCGAAAGCGCATGAATCATCTTGAGTTCAAGGACCGCGAGCGACGATGGGAAACGCGAGAACGGAACCGAGCCCAGACAATCCAGCGCGAGAACCAGCGTGAAAAGTCGATCCGAGAGGAAGAGAGCCGGCTGCGAAACCAAATGCGGGTCCGACTGGCTAATTGGGATGACGATGTCGAGCTCGTTCGAGGCAAGGAGCTGTTTTACTCCAACAGATCCAAGTGGCGCATGATCCGTCAGACTTTCCGCCAACGTGAAGAGAAGTCGGACCGGATCGACGAAGAACTCGAACAGGAGCAACTGGAGGCTATCAAGAAGGAGTCTGAAGAGTTCCTCAACAAACAAGCGGAAATGATTGCAAAGATTCAGGACGAGAACCGCAAAGCGGGATTACTGCAGTTGGACGAAGGTGGCAAACCCATCCAGCTCTCGTTTGGAGGCTTTTCCGCGAATCCCAGTGGACCGGGCCAGATTAATGGAAAGACAAATGCTTCAATGACCATGCAGCCTATCTCGCTGAAAAAGGACAACAAAGCTGGAGGCGGGGTATTAGGCAGCCATGAGGATGACGAAGATGGCTTCAGGCGTAAGCGAGCGCTGATCCCGTTGACGTACGATGATGACGAGAAGGAGAAGGAGAAGAACGCGAGCAACAAGATCAATATTCAATTCGGTAAGACCGAATCGACTAAACCCAAAGAATCGGCCGAGGACAAAAAGAAAAAGAAGATGCGTGAACTTGTCTCGTCTATTCCTAATGACAAAGATGCATTGTGGCAACTGACAGTAGACTGGAAGTGGTTGAGCGAGGTATGGCATGCTTCTCTACTTGCCTCGACCTGATCTATAGAACTACAACGCCCAGTCTGACCATCCTTTGCACTTGGGACGTTGGTCTTTAGGTGATCATCACCGAGAAACTCGTACCGTTTGCGAACAAGAAGATCATTGAGTACCTCGGGATGCAAGAAGATGAGTTAGTTTCTGCGATCATCGATCATCTACGCGCTCACAAGGACGCCCAAGGCTTGGTAACAGAACTCGAGCCAGTCTTAGCCGAAGAGGCTGAAGAATTCACCTTTAAGATCTGTCCGTCCCATTTTCTCTACCATCCCTGTTTCGTATCATCTCTTCGTGCTACCGCACGGCTCGGTTCTGACCGGTTTGGGTCTTGTGTAGGGAGAGTTCTCATTTTTGAGCTCCGAGCTGCTGAAGCCGGCCTAATCTCTACTTAACTAAGCCTACAGCCGTCGCGGTGGTGATCTCGATCGGACCGTGATGTCGGTCAAGCTCTTCTCGTTCGCAAACCCGCTCTAAACAAAAATAAATCAAGTCCGTACGTGTATGAATTGAACACTCAAAACTATGGGAAATCATCTCAAACTACTCTGCCTGCCTTTAATCACAAAAACATGAATCAAAAAAGAATGTGCCCCTTTTCTCCCTTGCACCCCAAAGCTGCTCATTGATCTGAACTCCAGAATCCCTCTTGGCTGATGGAAATTCCCCGGACCCCTAAGTTAACTCTTCACTCACTCCTGAATGGCAACATGATTTTTCATGCAAAAGTGCGCATTGAGGCTGGTTTTTTTTCTACCTATCTCAGTCTTCATCTTCTCACCCAGCTTTACTCATTCATACGTTTCCTCTGCTCCTTGGCTGTTGAAAATCTGATTGTTTACCAAAGTAAAGAGGGAGAGTATGAACTAAAAAAGGCTGTTCAGTGGCGGGTAATTTTCCAACTGTGAGAGTTATTGTGTCCTTTCCTTTTTTCTGATTCTCATTGTGGCTTATCTTCTTCTCTAGAGCTGGATTATATTGGGGTGGGGTGATTGACAGTATCTTTTTAGTGCCTTACAGTCTTTTTTTTTTTTTTTTTGGAACTCTTTGATCTTGCTCCCACCCTTGCTCTCACCAAACCATCAATCCACTTAGAGCCTAGCTCAAGCAATGATTTATGGGGTCCTCCACAGCTTGTGCCACTTGAAAGTGTGACAGTCCACCCACAACAACATGCCTGTGGAGAGGGGAGGAGGGGAGGCTCCAATTTCTGCAATCCTCTTCATTTTGTGTGATTTTTGTGTCTCAAAGGTCTCCATGTAGGAAATCATTGACAAGGGGGTGAATTTGAGCCAGACTAAACCTACCACTCTGAGTCAAAGGCCCAGGCAGATGAGTGGCCAAGCAGCTCCTTTGTCAAAAGAATGGGATGACAGACACCATCTCAATAGGCTTCATTGACAATGTCACCTTGGCTACAGCCCACAAGGACCTTGTTAAGATGGCCAAAAATCTCCAAACCCTCACCCAAAGAGAACTATCCTGGGGAGCCAAACATGGCATGGCTTTGGATCAGAAAAAGAGCCAATGGCTCCTGTTCACTAAGCATCAATTAACAAATGCTCAAACCCCCTCCATCCCCTTTGGCATAGAAATCCTCCACCCCCAAGACAGCATCAAGTGGCTTAGGGTAATCCTAGACCTTAAACTCTCCTTTACCCTCCATAGATAAGCAGCCAAAAAGAAGGGACTATCTGCCCTCTTTTGCCTCAGTTCAATCACCAAGAAAGGTTGAGGAACATCTCTCCAGATGTTTCAAAAACTAATAACAACTCTAGTCCACTCACAAACTGACTATGCCTGCCCAATATGGCATGCACACAGTGCTGACACCTCACTGGTAAAATCCATACAAAGAGTGGACAACTTCACCCAATGTCTAGCACTTGGGGCACTCAAGACCCACCCACTCATCTTACTCAAACACAACACAGCAATGCCCTTGACACCAATGCCTTAATGCCAAAGCTGACCTAGGCCTAACCTGTTTCCTCCACCGCCAGCAAAAATTACTCGGACAAGGCTGTCCGAGGTGTTCTCGGACAGTGAAGTCCGAGTTGATCTCAGACTGTGGTTGACCGAGATTTTCTCATCTCAGTCAGCAGTAGTCCGAGCACACCGAGATGAGAAAATCTCAGTCAACCACAGTCCGAGATGAACTCAGACTTCACTGTCTGAGAACACCTCAGACAGCCTTGTCCAAGTAATTTTTGCTGGTGGTGCTCTCCCTCCCTGACTCCAACCCCATGGGTAAAATAATTTGGGAGACCTCATTCTACTTGCCATATCATCACCAATAACCAGCCCTCAGCACCCTACACAACAGTGCATCAATCTGTGAGAGCATGACAAAAGCAATCAAAATCACTGACCCCAAGGTGCCTCAAGTGCCAACCCCACCTTACCTAACCACTTCAATCACACCAGACAAAGACATGGCCAAAAGGCATGTTATGATGCTTGACCTTGCCCCACCACCCCTCTTTTTCATGGTCTACAGTGATGGACCACTGATCCCAGAGCAGGGGGTAGGAAGTGCAGCCCTTCATGTCAAATCCAGCAGCTCCCTCCATGCCCACCTAGGTAATGAACACAAACACACAGTTTATGAAGCTGACCTGGTAGGCCTCAAGCTAGCCACCAGCCTGGTCTCCAAACTCACACTTTGAGACACAACAGACAAATACTTCTTCCTAGATAACCAAGCTTGCATACAAGCCCTAACCAAGCCTAACCAAGCTTCACCAGGCCAACACCTGCAAGGAAGCCTTCTCAAAAAGCTCACTACTCTCCACTCTTCACTGCCAACAGTAACCCTCCACCTCTACTGGTGCACTGCCAAGATATTTGTATCAGATGGGCCTATCCGATGTTCTATCACCCTGAGATATGCGATGCAGTGTCAGTAGGATTAGGTGCGATGGAATTACACTGCAATATGGTGTCAGAGCATTAGATACCGATAGTAATTCCATCGCACCTAATCCTACTGACACTGCATTGCATATCTTGGGGTGATAGAACATTGGATAGGCCCATCTGATACAAATATCTTGGCAGTGGTGCCCAGGTCATGTTGACATAGAAGGAAAGGAACTAGCCAATGCTCTTGCCAAAGAAGCCATCAACTCACCCATTGAGGCCAACCTACCAGTCAGCCTGTTGTCAGTCAAGCAGCTTGTCAAAAAATCATGTTTTTCCCTACACAGAAGAAAAGAAGAAAAGGAATGGACCTGATACAAAGTTTTCCAATATGGGTGAGCACCTCTCTAACCCAGGACCTTGACCACACTTGCTGACCTAATTCAAGTGTGTGTTAATATTAGCCTGGGGCCCTCAAGAGTGTGGGGACAGAAATTTTATTTTCTTTCCCTGCTTATTTTAGCAATAGGGAAAATAACAAAATGAAAAGAGTAACACAATACAAACCAATGAAGCCACATCTGATAGAAAGTTGTCCAATGTGGGTGAGCACCCCTCTAACCCAGGAACTTGACCACACTTGCTGACCTAGGGATATGACAAGAGGGATTAAAGGGAGAGAATAACATAAGGAAAACTCTAATGCAATCTGTCTAACCTAATTTGGGTGTGAGTTAATATTAGCCTGGGGCCCTCAAGAGTGTGGGAACTGAAATTCTATTTCTAGAGGGTGAGATCCAGACATGTCGCAGTCAGGTGTGGTAGACACAAATGGGAATAGAAGGAACAGAAGGAAAAATAAGAGAAAGAAAATGGAAGGAAGTAATGTGAGGAGTTACTCTTTCCCTGCTTATTTTAATGATAGGGAAAGAGTAAGTAGAAAATGTGTGGAGTCTGAAGGATGAGACTGGGCAGTTCAGGTATAAGCATAACACTAGCCTCCTTGTATTCCTAATATGTGAATTGCTGCAATTTGACAAGCTAAGCTGAAAGATGCCATCACTGCCACTCCCCCCAAACCTATATTACACTGCCTCTGTGGCATCCACAACCTTCTCTGTAGCACAGAGGTAGAGGATAGAAGCTGAGTGCACCAGCTTCTAGATAGCACAGGATATGAAGGATGTATGGGTCTATACAAAATGAAGACTTAACCAAAGCAAGTCCCAAAATGATGTCATTGGAAGAGATCCAATGCCAGTTGGCTGATTTGACTTGGCAGCAAGCTGAAGAGTGGTTGGGCTGCCAAGACACCAAAAACTGACTACAAAGGCTTTGTTATAAGAATCCTCAATGTTGTGCTGTTGTGTATTTTGGCAGTTGTGGTAAAAGTTAAGGTAAGGGGACAACTCCTGAGCAGGAGAGAGGGGGTTCATTTACCTTTCAGGTTACCTCTTCCTTGATTTTAGAATATGGGCTGATTTGTGGTTCCAGCTCATGCTGCTACAGGGCCACATATATGAGCCACCTCCTTCTATCTGGCAAGTGACCTCACTACTGGTCTGAGAAAAGGTATGGGCACAAAGGACAAAGGTTTGAAATGGGTTCCTCTACAGCTCAAATGCCTCACACTGCCAAGATATTTGTATTGGATGGGCCTATCCGATGTTCTATCACCCCGAGATATGTGATGCAGTGTCAGTAGGATTAGGTGCGATGGAATTACACTGCAATATGGTGTCAGAGCATTAGATACCGATAGTAATTCCATTGCACCTAATCCTACTGACACTGCATCACATATCTTGGGGTGATAGAACATTGGATAGGCCCATCCGATACAAATATCTTGGAAGTGTGGGGATCTGACCTACTCAAAGAATCTACTTGTAATACCAGAATTCACAAAAAAAAGGTCAAAAGACACTTATGAGTTCACACAGACACAACATTAACACTATTTTTGAATTTTCACAAGCACTACAAGTTCTAAACACTGAGAAGGGAACTAATTATGAATCATTTAATGAGTCTTTAACTATTTATAAGGTGTTCACTAACAGAAATCAAGGACATAGATGCAGAAAAATTGAAATCTCTCCTTTTATGAGGCCCTGGCTTCAGTTGGGTGGACTCTCACTTTCAGAGTGCAATAATGGAAGGTTTTTTGAGTCAAAGACTCAGAGAAATCAAGGGTTTCTTCCCCAAATCCTCCTAGTGATTCAGAGCCTAGGAGGCACCACCAGCAAAAATTACTTGGACAGGGCTGTCTGAGGTGTTCTTGGACAGCCTTGTCCAAGTAAATTTTGCTGGCGGTGAGGCAGATGGGCACTGTGAATCTACTGGGTGAGCAGGAGAACCAGCCTTTCTGAAACACAGTGAGCATGCTGAATCCCAATTTGGAGCTTCACTCAGCAGCACTAAGACATTTTGATCTTCTTCCCCAACTAGCTCCCTCTCAAGAACCCCAAAGACAAGAGGGAGGAGCATCCCAGTTGGGGTGCAGTGAAGACAAGGCAGTGTGGGCCTTGAAAGTCAAGAAAGAGTCAAAAGAAGAGACAAAGATGTCAGTGTCCAATTGACCTCCTCAACAAGAAAATACATAGCCAACCCACATAAGAACAGGTAGGAGATAAATGACCAAACAAGTACAAATACATTCTACACATCAATACACTGAGACATGTCATACATACACTGCCAAGATATTTGTATCGGATGGGCCTATCCGATGTTCTATCACCCCAAGATATGCAATGAGGATGCATCGGCTAAAAGAAAGGACCAGCAGACACCTTCGGACAACGACCATCTTCTACATGAGCCTGAGAACTCGCCGACCATCAGGTCAGAATCAAAACTCGCTCCAAAAACCAAAAATACACCTGCGACGACCTCGCCATCCCACAAGCCCCCGAAACTAAAAGCTCAAAGCCCATCATCTTCGGCATTACATCAAACAATGTGTCAAGACTCAGCCGAGAAGCGTTCTAAACCAGATGCCAAGAAAATGGCGGAAGCACAGCCTCTCATCGCGAAGAAAGCCCAGTCTTCCCCGAATCCATCGAACACGAAAGGTCAGAGTCCATCGATAAAGGACGCTGTTTTGAAGACTTCAGCAAAGGAAAGGATTGTGACTCTGCAGGCGAAGGTGGCCACGCCATTGCCATCGTTCTCCAAACAACCTTCGCTGGATCATGACTCTGAAGAAGTTGAAGAGCACGTTTCTGGTGAGGGGACGACCCGCCGGCCAAAATGTATGGTGAATCCTCATGATCACGTTCTTTTGATCGGCGAAGGCAAGTGAGCATATATTTGAGTTGGGATTGAGAGGTAGGCACTGATGTGGCTTCATGACAGGCAATTTTTCATTTGCTGCCTCTCTGGTCCTATACCATTCGCACCCTGGGCATCTACTGACTGCCACAACAAATGACTCCGAAGAGACTATATCGCAAAAATATCCAGACGCAGCTGAGTTCATCAAAGCACTCAAAGCGCAAAAGGTCAATGTCTTATTCGAACTTGATGCGTGATGCAGTGTCAGTAGGATTAGGTGCAATGGAATTACTATCGGTATCTAATGCTCTGACACCATATTGCAGTGTAATTCCATCGCACCTAATCCTACTGACACTGCATCGCATATCTCGGGGTGATAGAACATCGGATAGGCCCATCCGATACAAATATCTTGGCAGTGCTACCTCTCTCTCATCTAGGTCAGAGACTTATCTTGTAGGCAAAAGTAGGGTCACACACTCATATCATTTGCACTTATATCAGATCCTTACCTGGTGTTCTGAGACACTTAGAAATCTTCAAAAGAGCCCAAGCTATGTCTATTTGGTAGAATAATCACCACATCTAGAGTAGGGTGAATGATTCTATGACTATCTCAGCTGAACAAAGCTCAGGGATTACTTTAATAGTGTCTCAAGCTGTTGAGGTGTAAAAGCCTTTATTGATTGATGTTCAGAAATGTCCTTCTGGAGGAAAGACTTTGGGACTTCCTTTTATACCCTAAGTCTTCACTTTTCCTTCACTATAGGCATTTCTCATGTCAAGGGGCCAACCTAGCCCTCATGGGTTTATCCTGTAATAAATGGTATCTCCCATTTATTACAAGTTACTTAATTTATGTTTACACTTCTTTATCTGGTTGATGATACTTGTCTAATGCCATCAGGTGGCTTTATATATGTATCTAAAGCTCTTGACACTGAGCCTGAGGTGTGGTTTAATTGTTACACTACTCATCACATATGTAGGACATATGTTACACTACTCATCACCTATGTACATCACTTATTACACATGTAATACCACTGCCAACATATTTTCATTGCATGAAAGCTTGCTATGTAACATAGCATGTCTTCATGTGATACTATGGACCATTTTTCAAGGTCCCTAGCTTGGAAAATGGACCTATTGCATCACATCTTGGCCTGCTATGTGACATAGCATGCCTCTATGTGATGCAATTTTCTTGGTGGTGTACATGTGTTACACTATGTATTACACCTATTTCTCCTAGTCACTATGTATGTACATGTCTTCTTTAAGTCTGTGGGACTGTCATGCAGTCCTCAGCACTTCCTAGAAAATTGCATCACACAGAGGCATGCTATGTCACATAGCAGGCCAAGATGTGATGCAATAGGTCCATTTTCCAAGCTAGGGACCTTGAAAAATGGTCCATAGTATCACATGAAGACATGCTATGTTACATAGCAAGCTTTCATGCAATGAAAATATGTTGGCAGTGGTATTACATGTGTAATAAGTGATGTACATAGGTGATGAGTAGTGTAACATATGTCCTACATATGTGATGAGTAGTGTAACAATTAAACCACACCTCAGGCTCAGTGTCAAGAGCCATTAACAAGTACAGTTACAGTAAGGCCTATGTATTAGTCCTTGTAACTAGTACAAGAACCACAACTCTGCCCAGCATGACCAGAACTAGGTAGCTGGACTATGATATCTTTGTATTGAGGGATCAAAGGAAGAACAGGTATATAAACCCTGTGTCAGCCCTGAGGAATGCTCAGCAGTCCCACAGACTGTCAAACACCAGTTACAGAGAGAACTGTAATAGTACACATGTAAATACAAGTGTAACACAAAGATTAAATATAGTACTAATAAGAAAACATATGTAATACCAAACCTCAGGAATGCTCATCAACCCCCTGAGGATCAAACACATATTACAGAAAGTACTGTGATAGTAAAAAGTTTCAAATACCAATGTAACATAAGAATACATATATTACTAATGAAAGTACATATGTAATCATAAGAGGAAAACAACATTAGACATATGTACACATATGTAATAATGAATAATCACAGCACAGGCTCAGTATCAAGAGCCATAAGTATGTACTCACAACAGGAATGGATACACAACACTGTAACAAGTACTCAACCACAAGTTGACCATGGTTGTCCCAGTAACCACAAGTTGGCCAAGAGTTGCCCTAGCAACCTTAGCAACCACAAGTTTGTTGGTGTCCAATTGACCTCCTCATTG
>MU167228.1:21520-45222 GCA_015951145.1 Cronartium quercuum f. sp. fusiforme G11
TTTTTTTTTTTTTTTTTTTTTCTTCTTATGATCATTATTATTTGAAAATTTATTCATCTTTCAGCCCCCTCCCCCTTTTTTTTTCTTAATTTTTTTTTTTTTTTTTTTTTTAAAAAAAAAAAAAAAAAATGTATGTATGTACAGGATCTCTTGCTTTTAATATATATTTTTTTTCTTATAAACTAAGGTAAACTGTGTTTTAAGTTTGTACAAAAAAAAAAAAAAGACCAGAAAAACCAAACACAATATATATTTATAAGTCATGAATGGATATCTTATGTTAATCCCATACATCTCAAAAGGTAATGTTTTAAGTGCACTTGATGGAGCAGATCTGTAAGCAAATAATGCTGGATTGATATGCTTGTCCCATTGGCCATTGTTTTCTCAAACACATCTTCCTCTACAGAGTGTTTGGTAAGATGTGTCAGGTAAATTCTTTTATCTACCTCCATAGCAATCCTGGGGTCTGGAGAGAGCCTACCTTTGATGTCTTTGGCACTTTCTTGAGATGTGACAAGATGAAGCCCTTCATCTTTATTTTGGTCCATAAAGGCTACGACTTCCAAATCTAGTCCCGTTTTATTGTTTGTTGTGTTTTTTTGGGGGGGTTCTGTCTGACAAGATCCAAAACAGAAAGATTAACTTTTCTTCCTTTATTCCCATTTCTGCAGTTTCGGGATATATGTCCTTTTTTATGACATTTGTAACACTCTACCTTGCTCATATCTACTACATCTAGGTCCATAGGTACAGTTACACTAGCTGTGGTTGCAGGGGGTTGGCTGAAAGTTCAGTGTCCTTGTCCGTTTGAATAATAGGGATTATCCTTTTTATATGTATGAGGTAGTGGTGGTAATGGCTGATCTGATGATGATAAGTTGATGAAATTCTTTTGGATACTCTTTTGATGAATCAGAATGTAGGTCTTCTTACATGTTGTTGTTATTGAGATTTAAATGCACGGTTCGAAGTTGAAGAGGATAGGATTCGGGTTCAGGTGTGGTAAAGTCAAAGTTGCGTAAAGGTGAATAGCGGAAAATTTGAGTTGGTGTTAGTTTGCAATGAATTTTACGCAAATCAGTTTTACGCTATTATTTTAGCGTAAAAATAACTGCCGTAACATTCGAATTGGAAGCCTGGTGTGAGATTTTTATACCAGTTTTTTTAAACACCAAAATCTCTTAAGCTAGAATTCCAAGGCATTGTAGCCGAAATTTCAATCCGGACCCTGGGAAAGTGGAATTTTACGCAAGCGCACATTTCCGCTAGAATAATAGCGGAAACTTTACAGTCCCCCGTTGTAGAGAGTGGCGGTCACCCTACGCGCTCGGCTTCCGTAGTTAGCCTCTGGTAGGGACTTTGAATAAATCTCGTACTTGTATCTATTCAACACTACATAGTTTGAGAGCGTGTTTGCAATTGGTATGCTTAGGGAAAAACTCAATGTCCTACATTCAAACTGCACTGCTCTCAAGGAGCGTTCATGGGGGTTATCTAGCCACAGATACATTGTCTCGTACGCAAACTAGAGGCTCATCTACATAAATACGTATAATATTTCTCGAATGTCTATCTTGACCATAAATCAGAACTCAGAACAGGGCCTACAGTCAGTTTATAGAAACCATCAAAGATTCATCTTCCATGAGAAAGGCGTGAAGCCTCTGAAAAGTACGAAACATGGAATAGCAAACTTCTCTTCCTCAAGAACTCTCACACGCTTCGCTTGACTTGTTTTTTTAAGCTCTATATCTACACCTCTTACATAGTCGATCAAGAAAAAAAAAAAAATCAGAAAAAAGAAGAAGCCAAAATGATTCATGTTATGTATTGACAAACAGGTCTAGCGCTCTATCGGTCGATGGATGTAGATGTCAGTCGGTCTATCTACAGTCTTTCTTCGCTTTTTGAGACTCATTTCGAAGCTTCTTATCGTTTTCTGAGCCTTGTTATCGGAGGGATGGTGACCGGTGGAGACTTGATTATCACCTGATCGACAATCAGCAATGTCGCGCTCTGGCATCGCAGCTAAATTCGAGTAGCTCTTCGTTCTCCTAGCTCTCTTTCGACTGATAGGAGATGTTTTGACATATGAAAAGCTAACAGATCGGTTTACGTCACTCGAGTCTTCATCGTTACGTGATCTTTTACCGTTCCTCGTATTTGAACTTGTTTTGGAGTCCCAGGTGACGAGAGAAATCTCTCCCACATCGGCTTCGTGACTCGGGGTGGCTGAGATTAACGGCCGAATCAAGTTTTCGGGCCCGTCACGTACACGGGGTTGCCATTCTTTTAGGCCGAAAGGACAGGGATCAAATTCCTCGGCCGAGGGCGATAGGTCGTAACCGTCCTTAGCACCGACTCGATCGATGCAGTAACCACGAAGGCCTGCCCGAGGAGGCGCTGCAAGTCTATTGGGATGTAATGGGCGGGGTTGGATTCCATGATGAAAGCGGGTTTGAATGCGTGGCCGAGCTTGAGGGGAACCACTCAGGGTCATGGTGTTGAGAAGGAATACGGAATGGTTTGTTATAGGATGAAAGAAACGAACCGAGCACAAGTGGAAATGGATTGTGTATTCGAGAGGATTGTTGTATGTGATGGGAGGTTCTTTGGTGATGTGGTGATGATGACTGGACAGGGTTTCTTATATCCACCACCGGATCATCAGTCGCTCAAGATCGCATCACCCTCAGCCAACGCGGTTCCACATGCCTACATGGTCGAGAGCGTAGCCATAAAATGGGTTCATTGACCTCAGTTCTACTCGGCGCCCGTGCTCACGAGTGTGTGAAGTAGAGTCGGGGATACATTGGCACAATTTGAGCTGGATCATGAGCACTCTCGATGTTGAGGTGAATCAAAAATAAACGTAGTTCGACTGGTCTTGAGTTGACTTTCGAGCCAGCTCAACGACTGCTCCACGAATCTGGCTCAGCTGCCAGGTAAGCTGGGTCATATTGGCACGCGAGAGTCTAGATTTTCTAGAACGTATGTGAGATCCCGGACAAAGTCTGAAGCTTGAGTTCCAACTCTTTTCAATTGACTCCAGAGTCTGGAAGTACCGTTGTGCACTTCGGACCTTCTGCCTTGCTTGTTCGGAGTCCGCTATGTCCTCGCTAAGATGGCTATAACAGACCCCAATCCCAATCGTATTCGGCTTGACTCCCCATTTTGCGCTGAGTCTTCTCAAGATTGAATCTGTGACTTTGAGGGAATCGCGTTTTATAGATCTATCAACGATCACTTGCATCGTATCCACCTCCTTCAAAAGTGATTCGGTCGGTTTCCAAAGCTTCATGAGCTCATCAGCCTGCCGTCTGAACACATCTTCCATTGTTGAATGATGTAAAATCTGTTCGGGTGGATGAGCTGGCATTTGGTCCCGCGCTTTGATAAGGTCCCAAACAGCAAAAAGCTCAATGGAGATTTGTGGGATGAATTCTTTGATGAGGTACTCATCAACACGCTTCAGGCTATGTATAAACCGGTATCATTTGTAAGTAAACAAGGTAAAGTGGGCAAAAATTCGGTTAATCGAAGGATGTGAGTGCACCCACCGAAGTGGATGTCTATCATTTATCACATGGTTTGATTCGCTCCAACTTTCCTCCCCAAATATCTTGCTTGACGTGTTGAGCCAATCATCCGGTATGACACACGGCTTTGGTTGGACTCGAAAAAAAGTTTCTAGAAGAACCAACCCCAAACAAACTGAGTGTCACCGATCTTCTTCCTCTTTTCTCGCACCATCTTCCTCTAAGACTCAAGTCATCATAGCTCACACTCAATGGTCCGTACTTCCACTCCGAGTCATCGATAAACATCGTGTAATTCAGATGTGTTGCAATCATGGCTGTCCGTGCCTGGTACGAGTGTTTCGAAAATTACATGTCAATCAATACCAAACGTAAAAGGTTTCAGCATTCAAGCAAATTCGATCCATCTACTCACATACATCACAATTTGAGAACCAAAGTCACTATCAACATCGAAATTTGTACAACATTATCCTTTGACAGGGTACTTGCGAAATCGAAGTCAAGCTAATAGACTCCCCAAAGGAATAGACGTGTGGGCGATTGGAGTAGAGTGCGACAAGCTCCGTTCAATGTTCCGTTTCCGATGGTTTTGAAGCTTTAGTGGGACATCATTCACTCTAGCTATATCAAACGTCTTACCGGGACCTTATAGCATGTTTATGAACTAGTTGGATTTTGAAGCAGTGCAGTAAGTTTTTATGAGTATTATATACTTGAGTGATTTTTCCCCATCGCCTTAAAAATGATCACATGAATCTAAAAAGAGTCTTACCTAATACCAAGCCCAACACAGAGCTACAAAGTGAGGCGACATAGACTCGAACCTACATGCGTCCGAATGAAGAGGCGAGATTCATTTTCACTTGATATGTTATGGATCACCAAAATGTCTGAAGATGATTTTTGAAATACATACTGGTCGCTTTCGACTCATCCACCGTCCCGCCTTTTGAGTTCTAACCAAGCCTACCTCCAGTTCAAAGCGACTTGTGTCTGCAGATTTCCACCAATGGTGTTGCATACCATCGTGCTTGTAAAAAAAAAAAAAGTTTAAAGAGTCTTGCTGTAAATGGAAGAGAGAGAGAGAGAGTTTCAAGTAAGTGCTTTCACTACTAGCTGAAGCGTTGGCCGCACGTCAAGTTATTCGTTGAGAAAAGTGGCTTGTGGTGATGTCCATACAGGTGAGAGCTGCCAGAAGGGTAGATTGGGCAAAAAAAAAAACACACACACACACACTTTTGTTCTGCGCGCCTTCAAATGAAATGTAATCGAGGTCTTCGTCACTCAAAAACTTTGACGAGTAAATTGAAGGACTTTTAAACATACCGTCCAAGCTCCACTCATCGAAGCAGGTCTAGAACGATTTATAATCTCGAGATAGTCGATGCCTTAGTTTTATCGGAGTTTGATCTCTAACCGAGCGGTATCTACTAGAACCAGGACTTCACCACTACCGATCTCTCTGATACGATACGATTTCTTGTGACCTGGGTTACCACCTGTTACCACGTCATGTTTTCCATGGTAAACTGTCGGCTCGGCTCTAGGGAACGGAAAGGCAATTTCCTCCTATTCACACTAGAGCTTGGGAACACGGAAGCCTGTGATGAATTTGCTAGCGCAAAGCCATGTCATTGAGGTTGAATACTCTCGTTTTGTGGTTTTGAATGCTTTGGAAGGCTGAAGAGTCTTTTCAACAGCCTTTTCCAGACACAGGGGGGATTGGAGTTGATTTTGAGGTGAACTGCAGCCAAGAGAGAGACATTCAAGGTATCCAACCTATCAGCATCTCATATTTCCTTCCAAGAGTTACACTTGAGGATTTGTATTCTTGGCCTGCCCCTAAGATCTTACCTGGTGTATGGTAGATGCATGCAAACTGGAGCTTATCTAGGTACGCAAAGAACCATCCGAGCTAATCTACATAATAGAATGGACGCTCCAGGTGCCAATAATCCACCAAAGCGGATAATCAGGCAGGTTTGGTGCTGTTTAAAATTGGAAGGTGGCAGGAGAGTTTTCTATATATATATGTATGTAGTATTTAAACTACCCTTGCAGATGTTTTTAATCACCTGGCGCACTCTTCTTGGTTAACATTAAGAAAGGCAAAGCCAAGTCACATACACCTGATAACAACTGAAATTCTCAAGAATACAGCCATGCTTTCCTAACCAAACACACACTAGAGTCCTAAATTTGCAAGGAGTGTTGAAAGGTCGTGCTAGCTACTATTCAAGAACCTTGTCAATAGTGATTATTTCAAGATAGTAACTTGTACCGGAAATGGATCTCGCTTCGATAGTACAAGCATCTTTGCTTCGTGATGTATGTATCCCCTTACCCGATCCTACATTTAAGGTCAGACCATTCAGTGAAAGAATTAATCTTGGTAGGACAAATTTTAATAAGTATCAGAACACAACGAACCTGAGCAATTAGATTGGCCAATACACACTCGACTTCTTCAATTTTATCAGCCTGGAAATCAGCTGTAGGAAGGGAGGCATCTACAAGAAAATCATTGTGAGCCACCTTCTCGAAAGCTTGTAATGGAATTTGGTGGTTTTCCGACTTCAAACGATATCTAGGTTCGGGGCAGTGAGGGTTTCCAGAAATGATTCTTGATCAATCAGCTTAACGGCAAGCACAAAGCAAGACACACAAGGATCACGCACATCAGTTTTACAAGATTACAGAGGCATATATCTCGGCAGCCTGCAATGGTCAAACGATTTTGATTATCATCGTGATATCAGATGCAGCTTTGAACATGGAGTGCGATATCGCGCCATGCGTACGTTCAGCCACCAGGTAGGTTCCTCTTGTCAATAACTGCTTCTCGACTTTTGCCATATGGCGATCAAACAGCTCAATGTTACCAGTCTTGACGGCTATAAAAATCGCTCGAAGTGTAGTCAGATGTAACGTCCGATTGTGTCCAAAAGCAGACAGGTATCACTGACCTTCAATGAATGTCGAATAAAGATGATGAAGTCGAACAGAGCGTTCCAACAAAACATTGACCGGCCTCTTGCCCTTTAGAAGTCGGATCGGTATGAGGTAATTTAATATCAACTCGCGATTTCGTAATTGGTCCCGATGACAATGATTGAATGCAAATGACAGATGATCCTCGGCCTGGGAAGTAGTTAAAAACGCGAGTGAGCAAAGGTTCGCATGGAATCGGATTGTGTACAACCGAAATCGTGTCTAACTTTATCGTAATCTTCTTGCAAAAAACTCAAGACACCTTTACAAACAAAAAAAATGTTATATGACATGTCAGTCATTGGCTAGATCTCGAATTCTCCTACTTGACAATCGAATTACTCTGGACTCGAGGATTTTCTAGTAGGCTTACCCATATAATAACGGTAGGTCACCCGATGCGACATTGGTATATACAATCCCATTGACAGATCGGCGTTTTCAACACCTCTGATGACATTTTTACATAGCGCGGTTGAATTTAGCTAAGGGCGAAAATGGCGGGTACAAGAGTGTCGGTTCATTGATTTTAGAATCATATCACTCAAACGTCAGTCATGGTATAAGTAGCAACTCACCTTGAAATATATTTTAAACAACAGGCTCGCCATATACAGCACTCCGACTTTTTTGGTTTCTTTGGATGAACTTCTCTGCGTCAGCCAAGCCATAAAGATATCAAAAACAGGCCATCAATCTTCATTCGTGACAAAAAGCAGAAAAACTGTTCCGAAAGGTATCAAATAGATAGACTTACATCTATACAACATATTCCAAAGCTCGTTTGAATCAATCTAGCAGTTTCAGCCAATTTGCCGATCTTCTCCCCTCGCGCCTCTAATTCTCGATCAGCCTGAAAGCAATAAATGAGGTTGGTTATGATGGACATTCCTCGTTGCGTGCTTCTCGGGCAATAAATTCAGATTGCACACGTACATGAATCGCGAATTGGCGAAGATCATGACTGATCACGTACATAACTGGTAGACTCCAGGCCGTGCTATCGGATCTTAGCCAATCATTATAGGTGCTATTCTCCGTCAACGTAAACAACATGCCATATGAAACCATGTGTTGGTAATCCTTGTGGTTCCTTGAACGAAAGAATGTACGCTGGAACTAGCTTACCTCACCAGGTTCTTTTGGGCGTCAAACATGGCCAGGTAGTCAGGTTTAGATCCACCTGCGGAAGGGTACAACGCTCAAAGACGTCAGTATGTAATTATAGCTTCACCAAAGAAATCCTTTGCTTCAAAGGTGGGATTCTAGCGCACTGAACTTGGCATAAATCACGCGAAAATGTGTAGCTGCAATTGAACCCCAAGGCTCTTGTTGTGAAAGCTTTCTCTTGATTTGGTTTTCGACAGTTGTCTAGGGTGATTAAGTCGATTAAATGGGTTTAAAGTGAGCATTAAGCCTACTATGAACGGCTTCGCGGGTATTCCCACAGGGTGATAAAGGTTGAGAGAACGCCAATAAAACTTGCCGGGGGTACAGTCGCACTTTGATAAAGAAATTTGCAGTGATCATCTTCAATGGAAAGATGGGCAGCTAGGCCCTCTCCAGATTCATTCAAAACCGATGGCCTGACGCTCTCTTCAGCATATTTGGTTGGTCTGATCGTGGGCATCGGAGACTGACGAATCCGCAATGATTTGGATGAAGTGAGATCTGGAACTTGACAAAAGCAACTGCCGGGACTCAGCAAACCAGGTGATGGTCGACCCGAGCCATGTCACGGTACCGTAGATGCCCAGCACTGACAGCGAGGCCGGGTTCAGCAACAGCCCCAACCTGACAACAAAGTTTGAAGACAGTGAATGGGTCTCCCTTGCAATATATACCAGATTTCAAGTTCTTGAACCTGGTATCCAGAAAGACCAAATGACCCAGGAGAGCTTGAATAGTGATCCTTGAAGACTTCAATGCTTCATACTGTACCATTCACTATAACAGACCAACAAGCTACCAATAAAAAGTACTGGAAACCAAAGTCAAGGGGTCATGGTGACAATCCTTTGCAACTTAGCTAAGACTATACAGTACTGAAGTTATTTGGAGTTTACAGGACGTCATCGGATGGACAAGGTAGGCTGTTATGAGGGTAAGATGTGGTCACTCTTGTGTGTGACAAGCACTTTATATGTAATCATTTGAATTTTTTGATTCCATTTTTTTTTAAAAAAATAAAAATAAAAATAAAAAAAACAGCTATACTGTATGGCAATCTGAATCTCTAAAATCTGACATTAGCATTTTTCCCAAAATCTAGAACAAAAATCAGCAAGACAATCAGCGAAGATCAATTTACTCAGGACTGATGTAAAGATTGATTGTACGATGATAAGTTATCAAAACAAAACAAAAAACTGCAAGGACAGGTGAACACATTTTACCAAATGATATCATTTGATCATGATGATGATATATATATATATATATGTGGTATAGAACTGCTGTATGTGTTTATAGGAGAGGTACATTTTTGAAAGAGAAAAGAAATTTATAGACTTGTACAAAAAATATTGGTAGTCATGATAAGTTTGATAGTACAAGCAAGGCAATAATATGATTTTGTTGTTATGATAGCATCTAATTTAAATCAGATGTTTTCGGCCTTTTTGTGATATCTCAAATCGCGTAAATTTTCTTCTGTTACACTTTGCATCAAACTTTTCTGGACCGTTGACATGTAGTACTATCGAAGCTTAGTGTAAGTTTATGTCAATAGAATTCGAGAAACTCTTGCATGTAACATTCGAATCCTTCGATTAATCACTTTGTATCAATTGTTCCTGATTTTTCAACCTCATTTCTCTATAAGTAAATCCAAGCACATTGAATTTCAAACATGATCAGTACAATGTATAAAAAAGCAAGAGTTTACCAAAAGCGTAGCATGAAGTAAACTTACTCATGAATAAAATCCGTGACAATTTTATGAAATGGCAATAATTCTTCCCTGAGTTTATCCATCTCGTGGTAGAAACCGTCCACTGAGCTTTCCCGTTCCTCAACAGTCTTTAGTTGATTAATCTGCTCCTTCAACTTGCGAAACTCTAATTCAACGAATTCTTTGAGTTTCTCATGTGAATCCTCAGCTGCGCGCTATCACAAAAGCGTAGAAAGATATAAAAGCAAAGAAACAGTATTTCAATTCCCAATCATCGAAAAAAAAATCAATCGAAAAGAATTGGCACCAACGAGTTGGGATACACACTGCTGTGAGGAACCAATCATGTCAATCTCTCATCAACAGCCTTAATTTTACTTTTTTGAATTGAGAAAAAAGAAGATAAATTAACTGACTGTTGGATCGAAGTTTTCAAGCATTGCCCACAACTTAGCAATCTGAGTTGGTAGATCAAGAGCCAGTCCAATTTTTTTACGTCAATAAGATTCTGAATCATGTTCAAAAGTGTATATAGGACGAAAATAGTCAAGAGACTCACTCTAGATCCCATTCGGGATCTCTCGCTATGTGCTTCATTCTTAAAACTTCGTACTGTAGCCTGTAAGTTGATGTAGTCCGGGTCTTCTTTCTTGATGTACTCTGCAACCTTGACCGGTTCCAGAATTTGCTCTACCAAATGGTTCACGTGCTTAGGAAACTCTTTTGAACCATAATCATGGACACGAGAACTGACGAAGTCGCTGAGCCAGGTGCTTCCCATAAATCGATGACAGAGATACAGATACAGTTGTTGCAATTCGTTATCGGAAAGGCCGTGAGGGTTGCTGTGCTCAACTGGACTAGTAGGTGAGGGGATTGATAAGCGAGGGCGAGTGTTGATCTTGGAGCTCGAGTCCGAGGAGCGAGGCCCACAAGCCGCTTCAGATGCATGGTTTGAAGTGGGATTTACGTGTTTGAAGCCAGACGGAACAGCATGTACATTTGGTTTAGGGTGTGTGAGAGCACTGGATGGCTTGAAAGATACCGTTGGGCTGGTAACACGGGACAAACCGTTTGTAGTCGGTTTGTGAACTAGACAAGGAGACAATTCGGGCCGCTCAGTTGATGATTGAACACTAGTCATGACTGTCTTTCCCCAGGGCACGGCCTTATCAGGAGAACACCTGCTGAGGATCTCTTCAAGCCTTCGGTTGTAGTAGTCCATCTTCTCAGGCTCGGCTCTCCTGGAGTCCGCCGTTGAAGCAGATGACGGTTGCTTGACTGCGAGTTCGGCGTTGACAGAGACCTTTTGAGTGCGAACTGCCTGCCTATTATCTATGACTGAGATTGTACTAGTGGGCAGAACGACCGAAGCGGTTTTGAGCTTCTCGACAGCGTTTTCCAAAGCAGTCAGATGGGAGGCGTGCTCTTTGAAAACTTCCTCAAATCGCTGTAGACTCTCTTCGAAACGTTTGATGGCTTGCTGAGTAGCTTTGACCGAAGACTCTTGACATCGCTTGTCAGCAGTCGCGAATTTCGTATTAAGCTGATCAGTCCAACGCGATTCGCGCTCCTTGGTAGCTTGATCATCAGCTTTGTGCTTGTCAGTCAACCAGGCTTTCAACTCTTCCAAGGACTGATCGCTTGTTTGTGATTTTGGGGTGATTTTGGCGTCTAGACTCTTCAACGTTTCGGCATCCGTTTTCGATTTTTGGGCTAATCGTACGGCTCGATCTTCGTCGGACTTGAATTTGTTGAAAAATGGATTTTCCCAATCTTTCAGAGCCAATTCATTGACTTTGACTTTCTCGGATAATTGTTTCTCCAAGGCCACCCTCAAAGCTTGCTCGTCCTTCTTAGCTTCATCAAGTTTTTCAGATAGTGATTTCTCCAACGCCTTCAAACTTTCTTCGTCGTTCTTAACTTTGGTCGCAAGTTGGACCTCGAGATTCTTCAAACCTGTTTCATTGGCCTGAGATTTCGTCAAAAGATCTATGTATCGGTCTTTGTGAGCTTGACTGTCTACTCCATTATGGTTGACAAGTTTTAATTCGTCTTTCAGAGTCTGATTGATCGTCTTGAATTTGTTGTTCAATTCGGTCTCGAGTTCCGACAAGGCCTGTTGATCAGCTCTCTTTGAGAGTTTGCTTTCAAGCTGTTTGATAGCTTGTTGATGAGTTTCAGTATCAACCAGCTTAGCAATTTGAGTGTCAAGTCCCTCGAACACCTTTTCATCGAGCTTAGCCTTTTCCGCAAGCTTAGACTCAAGAACCTCGAGGTTTTGCGCGCCCACTTGAGCCTGCATAGAGAGTTGCTTGTGGCAATCTTTGCTAGCTTTCTCGCTAGCCTCTACTCGCCTAAGGAGCTCTCCAAGACGTTCATCTTGAGCCTTCGCCCGGTCCTGGTAGTTTTGTTCCCGTTCCTCTGCTTGCTTCTCTAGCTGCTGAATACGAGCTTGCATCTCATATTTAATAGCTTCAATTTCACTATCATGATTGTCAAGTCGTATGACGTCTTCAACTAAACGAGTATTGTTGCCAGTCACGACCCGGGACTGATTCTTGAACGTCTCCTCAAGTAGATTGACTTTGAACTCTAAATTGCGTCCGAACTGGTTTTCGGATCTTATCAAATCTACTAACGCGCGTACAATAGGATCTACCAGTAGCGCATCAAAGTCCATATTTGCTTGTTCAAGTCTCTTTTCTTTCTGCTGCAGGTCATCAATATATATCGGTTCATCTGGATCTCTGAGATAAGTTGCCCGAGCTGAGCCAAGCATCCTCTCGAATGCTTTATGATCGCTACGAATCTGCTTGCCCTCGTCTATTACCAAACGGTAACTGTGAGAAATCGCTTGCGTCAGCCTGGCGCATTCCCATGATAGGGGTGGGGAAGGAGAAGGCGATCGTGGAATGTTCATTCTGGAGGAAAGCTGAGGTTGATGGAGAGGGGTCATCTTGGGGGAAAGCGAAAGAGAAGGTGGATTGGGCGGTAGGTCATGATTGGAGGTGAGAGGAAGACGATTTAAGCTGTTTCGTGGGATAGAGGAGGTAGCTTTACCCGAGGAGACGGAGGGAGAACCACGTCCAATGCTTGCTTGTCGTTGACTAATGATCAAATCTGTGTCTGAAACGGCGTTGACAACTCGAGGAGATTGCTCGATGGGTTGATCAGGGCGCAAGAGTCTCTGGTCTTGAGTGGTTAACGTGTCGGCCAAGGGAAGATCGTCTTCATTACCTGTGTCGTGATCGGAAAAGATCTTACTGTCGGCAACCTTGAATTTTTTGGATGGTGCCGGACCCGAAGATCCTCGTGAGTGAGTGGTCTGATTGGTGAAGGGTTGTGAATAGGTCTGGGAGGGAGATGGAACACTAGATTGGTCAGATTCGGGACCCTGTTTCCGTTTGCGCACTTCAGGTGATTCGCTTTTGGCAGAAGAGGGGATAGCCGGACCCGAGGATGGTGAACGAGAACAGGGTCGAACGTTAGAGGGTTGGGCACTAGTGGACAATCTGGTAGAGGCAAATTTAGTTGGACTTGCTACCCGCTGCGAAGGGACATTGGTGTTAACGGAAGTTCGTTTGTTTGTGTTCATCGACTGTCTCTTTCTGAGAGATGATTCGGTTGAAGGTCGAGGGCTTTGTGAGAAGGTAGAGGAAGTTCGAGCAGTACCTCGATCACGAAGAGTCTTTCTTGAACTAGGCCCAGAGATCGATCCAGACCGCGGTTCAGGTGTCATCCCTGGATAGCCAACTTCCTACAGGGCAAAGGGCAACGGTTCGGTAACCTCAAAGGAACCGCAACCTCGGACGGTTTGAGCGGGCGTGATTATTTACCTAGACCGGTGAGGAGACAGGATCTCTGCGCAGACTAAACCAAATCAAATAAACTCAAATTAAATTTACTCTCCCCATCAGCAGCTCTGAAAAACTCTTCCCAGGTGTGACAGAGTATTCATGATCAGTAAAGAAATCTATCGTAGACTTACAGACACCCTTTTTCAAATCAGCGCTTCTCGTTTGATCCCGGAGTCCAAGCTGGCGACTAAAAGAGGCAGAGAGTTCGAGGATCCGGGCATTAGGTAGCCAGATACTTACGCAGCTACTATTACCACAGTACCCGGCCCCTATCGTCGGCCGCTCCTTAACTGGCCCTACGGACCGCCTGTACTGTCCACTTCAGGAGATTGACATTTGTTTTGTTCAACGAGGCATTTATCTGCCAAGCCAGCAACCTTCATGACTGTGCGCTCGTCCATTGCGTGCTCGCTACCACCACTGCTATTTCAGTGGTTTGCCTAGGATGAGGGCACCTTCTCCAAGCAACCTTCTTGCCATCAAAACTCTTCTCAGCTCGGTGGTGGATTTCCCCTCTTCCGGCTCACTGCCAACATATTTTCATCGCATGGAAGCTTGCTATGTAACATAGCATGTCTTCATGCGATACTATGGACCATTTTTCAAGGTCCCTACCTTGGAAAATAGACCTATTGCATCACATCTTGGCCTGCTATGTGACATAGCATGCCTTTATGCGATGCAATTTTCTTGGCAGTGGCGCTCTGTCAACACCTCTTGGACGTTGGAGTTTGACAGCAGTGACCGCTGATGGCTATCTAGCCAGCTACCAAATGTTCTAATCTTTGGATTTTCCGCTCGAGTCAGACCTTCACACATTAGAATGATTGCTTGTACCTTGATGTTGGCATTGTATCTTGGCATTGTGTTGTGTCTGAGAAGTGTCAAGGTCAAGAAGTTGTGGATGTCAAGATGGGTCATGGTGTGAATTTTCATAGCATACAGTCTGAACTGGATGATACCTCAACCTAAACCAATCTGTCTTCTTCACTGTGCTAAAGCCAATCAACTCTTTGTACATGATACAGTTACAGCTATTCAAAAATAAACTAAACATATACCAATATCCACAATACTGACCAGCATGGCAATAGAAATCATTATGATTTGGAATTGGACTGGACTTTTTGGGGATGGCTGACATGTTATTGTGGCCAATGTAGGATTCCTAGATAAAATCTAGCAGAAACTGAGTAGGTAAAAGAAAAATAGACTTAGAAGAAGTCTAAAACCCATTATGGAGTTAACTGGCCTACGCTAAAATAAATAAAGCTGAGTTTCAATGGACAGAAATAATGACAAAAGGGTTTTAATAAAGCAAGATTAATGAAAATGATAAGGAATGGTGCTCTTAAATTCTAAGAGGTGTTAAAATAACAACTAGACATGAAATTTACCACTAAGGAAGCTAAGCAGACAAGCAAACCCAAGTAATAAGAGCTAAATTAAAAATAAGAGTAGCTTTAGGACTAATAAGTTGATTGATACATATAAGGGTTCTATTAACTGGTATCCAACTAATCCTGGAATCAAACCAGCCTATAAAAACAATTTTTAAGCCCTTGAAGGACTTATATAATCTTAGATTAGTAATTGAATCCTGAATAGAAGATCCAAAGATAAATAAACATTAAGCAAAGTATCAAAGTCACCCAAGTAAGACTCTTTTAGTGACCATTATTAATAAAAAGAGTATAGCATTTAATTTCACTAATAAGAGGTTAAAACTTTGAAAGAAGACAAGGTGTCTATAGTTCCTTATACTAATAAGTGATTATTTTCCCCCATACCAGAAGTCCCCCCACTTATATTTCCTCAAGAGCAGGCCAGTACAACAAAAAGATTGAAAATGGAGAGGTTGGGGACCCTTTTACAATAATTCACAGCCTTTTACAAGATTTATTGGCATGTTGAATTGTGAGAGACTCCCCAAAGACAGAAACTCCACCCTCTGGCTTATCTAAATACCTGACTCCCTTTCTCAGGTCTTTGTAGTGGAGCAAGAAAATGTTTGCCTGTCTCAAAACATGGTATGACAGCAATAGGTACAACCTAGTGAAGATCATAATAGATACTGTAAGTGAGTGGGATACAAGTTCCTTCAGCTCTTGATAAATGGCACTGACCTACAACATAATTGAGAATAAGGGATATCAGGGGTTTTGTAATAGTAAGGAATAGGAGAATTAACAAATACATGTTGTAAGGATTCAGCAAAAAACAAATGAGATCAGAAGAGATGGGAGTGAGTCAATCACTTAAAGGTCCATGAATTTGAGCAAACTATGGAGAGAAATATTTAAAATTTAAATGGAACATCTTAGCTCAATGATAAAAAAGGAATAGAGAGAAAACAAAAATGAAGTGAAATTAAGGGTGGACATACATTCTCTTTCCAAAGACAGGGGGAAAGAGATTGTACATTCTGCTGGGTTACAGCATATATATATGTCATTTCCTAGTTTGTGTTCATTTGTGATTATTTAACTAGCATGTTTGTGATGTCCAGATTTGGGATGGCCTTGCTTCATGGCATGCATAAATGTGGAATAGTTTTAGGGCTTATCCATATTTGTCCTATTACACACTTATAGTTTTCCAGCAGATCTTCTTTGGTAATAGTGATGGGTTTTTCTGGAGTTGGTGGTTCTCTTGACTACAGCAGATATTTAACATGTATTACTCTTAATTCATTAATTGAACACCAACACCCCCCTCAATTGACATTTTTTGATGTCCCTCCTTTTTCCATGTCACAGAGGCTTATTCTCTTTCTAAAACTTTTAAAAGTTCCTGGATGTAAAAGCTTGGTCAAAAGTTCTGCAATGATATATTCAGAATCACAATTCTTCAGCCTTAAGGTCCCATCCTTCACTTTCTCTTAGATTCAATGAAAGTGTATCTTGATTTCCCTAGTCCTTCCATGCAAGATATCATTTTTGGACAGGTCTACAGCACTCAGGCTGTCACAGTTGAGGTAGTGTGGTAATCTTTGTTTCAAACTTATTGAGCCAAGGAGGAGATTAAGCCAGATTGCCTTGTCTCCTGCATCATTCATGGTCCTATATTCTGCCTCAGTTGATGACTTTGCAACTGTTTGTCATATTCTACTACACCAGCTAATAGCACCACCACCTAGCATGAAAGGATAACCAGTCCTGGACTGTCATGTACTCTTGTCTCCAACCCAGTCAGTATCTGAAAAGTATGTTGGGAGTGTGTAGCTATTTTTTCCCTTGACAGATCAGGGTAGATGGGGAAGATGAGTATAATGCAGGCAAAAAGATGATTTCTCTTTCAATTAGTGCAAGATGTGCTGGAATGCAGCCCAGTGATGGGTAATTGGATATCCAAGGTGTTGCTTGTCAATGCATTCCTTTTTTAGGTGTATTTGGTTGATTGTGAAGAGAACCACAGACTGACTCCAGGTGCATCTGAATCACCATCAGATGATGCTGATCAATAAACAATGATGATTATGAAATACAGATGATCAACAGGCAATCAAAACACAGTTGCTTGTCTTTTTGTTACCTCTGGGCCTCATTATACTCACATTGAGCAAGTTTTATATGAAGATATGATACCGGAGGAATTGTACAGATGATTGAGACTTGAAAAGTCAAATAATAGAGAGTAGATACATATGTAATCACTAAGCCCAATCAAACCATTGTACAGCCAACTCACTTGTTTGCATGTAGTGCTGCCCAGAAATGTGAAGTAGCATACCCACTAGATTCATAGAGCAGATGCATCAATGACCTTCTCATGAACTGTGCTGCCACTTCCTTAAGATCTGCTCTGTGATCTTGAACCTCCTCCCATATCCCATTCCTCTGAAGTTGCTTCTTTATAACATGAAAAGACTTCTCTATTGGGTTGAAGTCCAGAGAATGAGCTGATAGGTAGACCAACAGAACACCAGCCTCCCAACATAGCTCCTGGATCAAGTCACCATGGTGAATCTTTGTGTCATCCAGAACAAGCACAAATTAAGGTGCTGGGTATGGATACATGACTTGCAGCTAGAAAGTTGAAATTGGACCAGTAGCAGCAGCTGCCACCAGTTTAAAGAATGCAATGAATATAAACCACTCACTCCCAACAAAAACTACTAGGACATGGTTGTTCTAGAAATTCTAGGACAAGCTTGTCCTAGCTGTCTTTGTTGGCAGTGACTTACCAACTTTCTTTTTAAAAACATCCCAACATGCACTCATTCCACAGGTCCTTTTGCCATACTCACTGCAATCATTCCACCCTCACTCACAGCCAGGAGGATGGTCTGATAATTGTTTTCTTGATTCCTGAGATCGCAAGCCCCCACACTGCCCTTCTTGTCCCACCCTCTGGTCTGCCATACATCCATGTTTTTTACACCATATTCATCTATGTGTTTACATAACCATGATCAGCCAGGCTGCAAAGATATTTGAGGTTGAGAAGTCTGCTCACATATAAAACCAAGTAGTCTGCTGGAATCTGGTGAATAGCAGCTACATATTCTGCCTGAGCCACTGGACACTGCCTACAACCTAAAGCCTGAGAGACAAGAAATGATAGGTTGTGTTGTCAATGGAGCACTGGATAATGTGGATAAGGCAGCCCAGATATTCATAAAGTTGAACATCTTCTCTTGAAGCTCATTGAGGCACATGGAAGGACTTTGTTTGATGATATTGGCCAACAAGTTTAAGTGAACCTTGGAAAAAGCAAACAGTCAACCTCGTCTTCCGTAGGTGGCTGGGTCACGGACTGCACTTTGGGTGCTTCTATAGAGCACCTTCCATCGCATCAGTGTGCAAAACGAGATCTTCCCCCGAAGGGTTACGTTGATCTCTTGCCGAGTGTTGCCGTTGATGAACATCTGCGTCGCAAGATTTTCGATATTGGGACTATACTTGACCATCTATGACAGGTCGAGGTGTATGGACGGGAAGGAAGGGGTGAGGGAAAGTCGGACAGGCCGGGTTGAGACCGACTCGACCGGGAAAGACGTCGTTTGAGTCGATTGGGGCCGATGAGTCGAAAGGGATGTGGAAGGAATTCGAAGAAGAGGCGAGGGTGAAGGGATGAGCCGGCGCCAAATCACCTGCAGAAGGTCTTGGATGGCCCCGCGCACGGACCCTCAGTGAAGCGCCGGTGCCAACATTTGTCGAATCTGTAAGAGCAGACAGGTAAGTCTCTCTCCTCTCGCTTCTCCTCACTCTCGCGCCCGGTCCGTTGGGAGATTCCCGTCTAAGATGGATGAAGACGGGATGGACCGGTAGTGAGAGAGAGTTGAAGTAGTTACAAGTAGAAGCATATGCTGGTAGTGTGACGTTGTCTCTGTACTGTAACTCTGTCTCAGACCCATATCTCAACAGAATCTACAGTTGTAACACTTTCTCGACTACTTTTTTCATATTCCTCCATGTTCCAACACTTTAAGGTGTGTTCAATTTCTGTCTGTCGTAGACTTACAGCTGATAAGACTTCCTTTTTTTTATCACTGGCGCTTCAGTGTCCTTGTTTTTTTTCGGTTTAGAATCTTTAGGACACTTAACCTACGAAATAAATGAGGGTTTTTTTTTTTTTCTTGAATCCCGTCGATGTTTGAGTCTCAATCACACCAGCTCGAAATTATAGTCAGATTTGGCAGAACTTATTGCCCGCGGATATGAGAAAAAAAGTTTTCAAACACCGGGGTAGGGACATTTATTTTCGGAACAGCAGTAACTCCTTTCCGCTTTATCTGCTACACTGGCCAGTTGCCAGTCTGGACGTCAGCGTGAAACCTTGATATGTAAGTGCATGTGGTGTTGTGGTCCCACGCCGAGGGCGAGCGGAATTCAGGTCTTTCGAGGTTTTCCGCTTGAATTGGGATCTGTTTGAATTGAGTCGTAGACTCGATCAAGTCGATATTTGGCCTGTTCATAGAAGTGACAGAAGAAAGGACTTTCGGGTCCAGGTTTACCGACAGTTTGCAGACATGCGCGCTGGTGTAAATACTTATCCTTCTCAAAGCACCCTTCCAGCTAGTTCGATAAAAGGCGTGTTCTCATTGCTCCTCGAAGTTCAGATACCTAGACGCCCTCACCCCCGTCCATTTAATCTGCGGGGAACTTTCCTACCACATCCCAGTTCACGCCACGCCAACCTCATCTAACCATGGCCGCTCAAAACATTGGTTACAATCCGGCAACGGCTACCGCGACCGTTCCCGCAGTAGCATCGACTGTCCAAACTGCTGCTTTGTTTCCAGGTACGGGTGTTCCAGGCTGGCAGATCCAAAGCGGTGGCCACATTTCAGCCGTGACTGCGGACGATGGCAGCGGAGGTATGAGCCTCGTCGGCTTCGATGCCCCAGGATCTTCAGGGTCAGTTTAGTCAATCGAAGATGACTTTCACGTAACCAACACACGTTTCATTGAAAGTCATCGCAAAAGGCTGATAATTTGACTACGATGACTTCCTGGTTTAATTGCGCCCCATGGTGACAAAACATTGCGGCCGACGGTGTGTTCACACAGTCATGCGGCAACGATTGGTGCACCGACGAGCGTGAGAACTTCAAGTAACATGCATACTGTTCCCGGACCTGCGATTTACGCTCTCAGCCAGCATACACTCATCATCGTTCTCATCGTCAGCGCTTTGGCCCTCATGGTCCTCACTAGCGTCTTCACTGCCGTCTACTTTCTGCGTCGGAGCCGAAGGCGTCGCCTTCAAAGCTTTAATCGAAGGACGAGTGAACTGAAACGTCAAAGTATAAACTTGGCCAGTTCAAAGCCAGCAGGAGGAAATATAACGACCAAACAATGATCTACATCGCATCTTTCCCTCTTCAGAAAAATATATGGTCCTATCCTCTTCATCGAGCGGTAAAATCTCTTTTTGTCAATGCGATGATTGAGAAAAGTGTCCTGAGTCCATCATGAGCTTTTTGATATTTTCCTGAAATTGACTCTTGTATTTTATTTTTCGTGTATTCCAAAACTCACTCAAAGATCACCACACAGTTCACCAACAATACCACTAGCAATCTCTCATCATCTTTCACCCGAATCCTCACATATTACGTTTTTTGTATTCTATCACACTGGACATTCATAACTATTGGGCTTTTGCAGTTGAAGGAGCTCTAACCAAATGTGAGACAAGGGTTGCTGAGAAAGTGATCTTATCTCGAGTAAAAGAAATTCTCTCCCTAGTTGTATTGAATTAAGTGTTATCTTGGGTTTCCAGACTTCTAGCAACTTGCATGGGTTTAGCTTTGAATATTTGACACTTGGGCAAGCCATTTTCAGGAGAGAGGACCAAGGTGTGGCATGTAAGTAGTTCTTCTCGGAAAAAGAAAAAACTATGTGTATTCATTGTACAGACTAGACACTGTAAGAGCAGTTAGGTAAGCTAACTCGCTTCTCTCTTGTCTCGCTCGTCTCCGGCCCGATCGGGGAACTCCCGTCAAATGTGAATGAATTGCATAGAGAGAAAAGTAGGTAGCTAACCTGTAAGAGCAGTTAGGTAAGCTAACTCGCTTCTCTCTCGTCTCGCTCGTCTCCGGCCCGATCGGGGAACTCCCGGCAAATGTGAATGAGGGATGGGAGCTCTGGGCCGGGTGGAGCAAGACTTATAGCCCTACTGCTTATAGTGATATGTTAGTAGTGCTATGTGTATGTACAGTTGTCCTAGTCTTGTAATCCCTTGTATACCTCAACAGACACTATGTGCATTGGAAAGACCTGGAATGCCCCTAATAGCCGTAGTCATCTAGACAAGTGGCTACTTGAGCTCTGGCGGGGCCCAAGGTATACGGTTCGTGGCCAGTATTTCCCCAGAATCTCACCCATCCAAAGTTTCAGACATATCCACCACCCGTCCTTGTAGAATCTGAAAGGCAAAATCTTAAATGGTTTATCACCAAATTCCATCAATTTACATTCTAGGACATCTAGCTGTGGTGTTTGGTCACACACATCTCAACCCAAATAGTGAATGCTACTGATGTCCTGGACTATGATTTTTTCCAAGTTTGTCTTTCAAAATTTCTTTCAGCAGCCATCATATCGTCTGTAAAACCAAACTGAGTTCTTTATGGACCTGTGATTCATGAGCAGTGCCCAAAAAACCCCTACAGTACACCACGGGAGCACCTTTTTTTTTTTTTCGACACGCCGTAAGTGGTTGACCAAATTAACCAGTCTAAGACAGGTCTCAATACGACTTACAGCGGTTGACCTGATGGATGCAGGATGGTCCAGTGGTTGACTGTCCTGCGACCAAAGGATCGACTATTCTGAAATAGCCCGTGCTTGGCTTGAAGTCGATGGAGGGCATCAACGGCTCAAGATCAGCACAGAACAGTCCTGAGAGTGGTGACTTGAGCTGTCGACCTGGGATTGAATCTGAGACCGTTCTCAAATAGTCTCCAGGACTTGTATCAAATTGTGTTTTGAGATAACTCCCTTCTGCCTTCCAGCCAGTTCCTGTGTCATTTTTATAAAGATGATACGGGAGTTAGAATAAATCTTAAAAGACCCTTTGACAATCCCTAACAGTCTTTCTTCTGCCTGTCGGTCTTCATTTTGTCTAAGTTGATGAGGAAGTATCTCAAGGTGTCTAAATACTAAATAAGGTGACTCCAAATTTGTTTCTTCAATCGGATACATGTTCACAAATCTCTCTAAATCTGTTATCGACTCTTTGACGCCGCCAAACCTGATCCACGGCAAACATCTCAACCACTTGATCATTTTATCTCAAGCATAAGGGAATGATGACTCAACTTGACCTGTAAACATACCCATGCCACCCAAAGCTGACTTATCAATCAAGCTTCAACTGATTCTACAAGTTTGAAAGCTGATTGCTAATGTCGAGTCCCAAGCCATTCCTCAAATGCCGCGTGCCCAATCTTCCCTGCTCGCTCCACTGAGAAAACATACTCACATCGCTTGACAACTAAAAGATGAATCCACATGATCCTGGGTGCCTGTCAGCCTGAGTACATGAAGAGTACCATGGCCTACAGAAAGACAATCAACATTAGAACCTTGTAAATATTAAGGACTGAACAGCAGTCCCACAGACTACACATGTCATGATTACATATAGTAATCATGTGTAACATGAGTATTACATATAAAGAAATAAGTGTAACATAAGATTTTAAGCATGTGACACTAGTAACTACAACTCAGGCTCAGTTTCAAGAGTCCTAAGCATAGTAGACTTATGACAGGAGCCTACACATAGCCCTGCCACAAGTGTAACCAACCACAAGCTGACCAAGTAATCCTGTAATAACATAAGGAGAACCACAAGTCAGCCCAAAGATCTAAATTGAGGGAAAGGACAACCATGAGGGTATATGAACCCTCCCTCCTTGCTCAGTAAGAAAGCCTTCCCCTCAACTATTAACAATACCAAAACTCCATCTTAAAGATATACTTACAGTACATTTTAAGCCTCTCTTATTATAAAAGAATAGATAAAGGTTTACTCTCCCCTTTCAGGAGTAGTAAATAAGTCTATTGGATTAAGAAGGGCTTGATCCCTCTATCTTTTCCTTGAACTTCTGTCTTGGTTCCAAGGATCACACTACCTTGCCCTCATTGCCCCTTAACTAGAAGGCTTCTTCCTCTTATCTTTGGGGTTCTAAAGAGGAAGCTAGTTAAGGAAGAGAAGCTAAAGTGTCTTAATGCCAGCTGAGTGAAGCCCTAAAGTGGGATTCAGCCCCTACCCAAGAAGTCAGTCCGACTGGTTCTATTGCTCACCCAGTGGACTCTCAGTGCAACTGCCTCTCCAATACTGCTATAAATTGGAATTCTTGGGGAATAAACCCTCCATTCTATAAACAACCTTTTCAACCTTAAGTAAGGGTTCAGCCTACAGTAGCTTCACCCTCACAGTGCCTTAGATTCATGCACAGCCCCCGGCGCAAGTGGTGAGATGCACTGCCAAGATATTTGTATTGGATGGGCCTATCCAATGTTCTATCACCCCAAGATATGCGATGCAGTGTCAGTAGGATTAGGTGTGATGGAATTACTATTGGTATCTAATGCTCTGACACCATCACTGCCAAGATATTTGTATTGGATGGGCCTATCCAATGTTCTATCAGCCCAAGATATGCGATGCAGTGTCAGTAGGATTAGGTGTGATGGAATTACTATTGGTATCTAATGCTCCGACACCATATTGCAGTGTAATTCCATCACACCTAATCCTACTGACACTGCATCGCATATCTCGGGGTGATAGAACATCGTGTTAACATGGGACACATATGAGTCTCTCTCTCTCTCTCTCTCTCTCTTCTCTCTCTTCACTCGTCAGAGGTCAGTCGGGTCAGGAACAATGAGTTAACTATATTGCATGCTAACCTGTTAACATGGGACACATGTGAGTCTCTCTCTCTCTCTC
>MU167228.1:76621-93793 GCA_015951145.1 Cronartium quercuum f. sp. fusiforme G11
AGTAGGATTAGGTGCGATGGAATTACTATTGGTATCTAATGCTCTGACACCATATTGCAGTGTAATTCCATCGCACCTAATCCTACTGACACTGCATCGCATATCTCGGGGTGATAGAACATCGGATAGGCCCATCCGATAAAAATATCTTGGCAGTGCCTGGTGTTGTTTGGGCATTGATTCCTTTTATCTTCTCCCACACCAAACACCAGATCTACCTTCTGTCAAAACTCTATTTCTCTTTCTCTCTTCTGTCTCACTTAGATTCATATAGAGTTCTGACTTGGAGACCTGCTAGGTGTCTCCTCTGATCTGGTGTTAATTGAGATCACATTCACCATCCCCAAAAGCAGGGTTGATGGTCTGTATCATTATCTCAGTCTAGCCTTTGCTTTCAACACTAGTACAGCCAGAAAAGCTATGCCTTGGAATATATCAAAGTGAGTGCTCATTATACTTATGTACATCCAGCTACATTTTCCATTTCTTTCAAACTGAGCTTTTAGCACTATAAACTTTGCAGTCTCCTCCATATCACCCTTGCCTTCCTTGCTGTAGCATTGGCAGTGATGGAGGTTGGACTGGCAATCAAAGTCTTCATGGACCTCCAGTCACATAAGCACCAAGTTGCTACCAAGCTGCCTGGGGGTCACCTTCATGCCAATCTGATCTTGCATACAGGAATCATGATGGTTCTTGCTGCAATTGTTGCCTTTTTCCCCTCAGTTCAGTGTTATTTGGTGGTATTTGGTATTTCTCTGATCCCCTCCTGACCAACCTTATTTAGATCATTGTCCTAGACTTCCATTTCAATCAGAAACCCAAATCTTGGTTCTAGCATCTTCTCAGCCTTTCTGCTTTTATTTTCTTACCTGCTCTTCTTGTGGAAATGATAATTGGGGCTTCCTGGCATGCCCAAATTTCATCTTTGATAATCCTCTCCCAGGATTTGCTTGATCAATTGGTAGCTGCCAGTGGCACAAGCCTCTACTACCACACCAACCCAATTGTCATCAGCCAACTTGTGATTGGCTGGCTACTTTGGGCTAACCTTTGTGTCAGGTACATCTCCCATTCATTTTTAGTTTGCCTTGATCTTGTTCCACCACTCACTGCCAACAAAGACATCTAGGACAAGCTTGTCCTAGATTTCCTTGGACAGGCTTTGTCCTAGTTTTTCCTTGTCCAAACAAGGAACATCCATGACATCTCTGGTCCTAGGACTCCTAGAACAACCATGTCCTAGTAGTTTCTGCTGGCAGTGACTGACAAATGGCTGGTTGTGGGGTTAATAGTGCAATTTCAGAAAGGTTGGCTTTTGGTCATCCTGAACCCCAGGAGCTTGCTTACCCTATTGAACCTTCTGGAAAAAAATAACATCCTGAAAATAGGGTTGTAGGTTTCATTAATAATTGTATTCAATCATGCATACAATATAAAACTCAAATCATAACCATTGTACTTCCAATTGTTGGATGCCCCCCACCTGGGAGTTGATGAATAAAGCTTGAAAAGAAAACATCAGCACCCATAATCATCCAAGTTAGCCATCAACCCTGACCCTGCAAAGTTTTAGTTGACCATTTTGCCTATCACATGAGTGCTTAAGTACATGTCTCATTAGCACATCCTCATTGTTCCCCACCACTACTTATTAGGACACTTCCTTTTAACTTATTCAGCCATGGGTCACCACAAAAAAAAAACTCAACCCTCATGCAGACAATGGGAATGATCAAGGAAGGCAAAGGAGTCAGTATACTCTTTTTTCTGTCACAACTTATCTGATCAAGCTTGTAAACCTTGACCAAAGCAGTGTAATCACTTGCATAGAGAAAAGAACTCTTGCTCTGGTTTTCATTTTCAACCAGGTTCCTCAAAGAGACCAAAATCTCATTGGGACCGAGGTGAATTCTGTTATTTGAGATTTTAACACTTTCTCAGCCCTGTGCACCTAACATATCCTTTTTTCCTTTGATGTAAACATGGTCCAACTTCCTCCATATCCTCACTTCTTCCAGAACCATCATACTCCAGATCAAATAATTGTTCAAAATCACTCAGTCTTGCTGATCTCAGAAGTTTTTGCCAGCAATCTGATTCCATTACTGTTCCAGCAGGTAACATTATTCCTTACATCCACTTCCTCTGTCAGCCCTGGAGTAGAATGTAGTATACCACAAACTGACAAATAAACAAACACAAAAAATAATACAGACATCTAGACTCCAGTTTCAAGAAGTCATATAATCAAAAAAAAAATATTATAACTAATTACATATCCACTCATATAACAAGAGTCAATGTAATACCCACATATATACCTAAAGGAAATTTTCTCCAAAAGAATGTAACATTCTTTCTGTTACCAAGCTGCACAATGGTGACCTTCTATACATGAAAGGACCATCCTCAGAAAAAAGGCTTTCCCCTTCGAGACTAGGCCTTGACCAATGGAGCCAGAACCTGGAGGAAATCAACAACTAAGAAGCTTAGGTTTTAAACCCCTAGTAACTTACTAGTTCCTATGGAACAGAACAGAAAATTCAACCAAAGACCTTTAACTAATAAAGTATAAATAAAGACCCATCTCAGAGCCATGAGAAGGCGACTCACTTGAATACTACACTACCATTTTCCAGGATCTTATTTCTTAGAAGTTATCTCTCATTAACAAACTCTTACTTTAGTTTCTAAAGTCCTGCTTTTTACTCAGACTCGCATATTCCCATCAAAATACCTTTGTTCTTATCTTCTCTCTTTCTATCACTACTCTCACCTTTTTATCCAAGTTTGAGTTGATTTCTGCTTCATCCTTTCACTCTATCTAAGCCTCACTCTAAAATCCCTGGGATAAGTCAAGTATCAACAACTTCCCTACCCACCTAATCTACAAAGAAACCCACCAACAAGGTTTAGACTACTCCTCCTAGCTAAATCACCAACAACTCAGCTAAACTCTCAGGCAAGACCAATAAAAAGTCCCCTGTTACTTAGTTCCACTGGTTGGACTGAGTCTTGAACCTACAACAAGTTCACATAAGTCTAGTTTCTGCCTTGTGGCTTATCAAGGTGTGATTTCTCCTATAACTTTTTCATTCAGCCTCTATCTTAACCTTAATTCAGAAGCTGAAATCCTCTATCATATTGGTGCGGATAACTCCTTTCATTTCTCTTATACATCATTTGCTGTTCCTCATCTTCAAAACAGGCTCACATTAACATCAGAGTCCTCCTTCCCCTGCTCAATCTCCCTCTCAATTATCAACCAGCCCTCTTCATCTTGACAAAAATTCCCCACCCTCTGCTTCAATTGGAAACCAAACCTCAGTGTGCCTTCATCTCTCAGAAATTTCCTTGGAGACCTTCAATCAACATGCACAAAATGCACAGCTGGTCCCACCCATTGCTCAATAGCCCTCTGAGTGTCCAAGGCAAGTGGGTTTTTTTTTCTCTTGAGTTGCTCTAGGGGTCTTTGAAACCCTGACCAACTATACATTCCTTATTTTATAGGTCATTGGCTCCAAAAAACAACATATATCCAGCATGGTATTGCAGACCAAATTGCATCAATGTATGAAGAAAAAGACTCATGATATAAATGAGGCTCTTACCCCATGCCTTGTCAAACATACTCAGGGTTATCAGGTTACCCCTGAAATCCATGTGAGTTTTTGTCTTAGAATATTTCCTTGTCTGCGTGGGACATTCAATGCATAATTTCTTATTGAAAATGATTACAAACTTCCAATTCCTTTGTGTTTCGAAAAACCACTCACCTTAAGTCATTCACCTGCACTGCCAAGATATTTGTATCGGATGGGCCTATCCGATGTTCTATCACCCCAAGATATGCGATGCAGTGTCAGTAGGATTAGGTGCGATGGAATTACTATCGGTATCTAATGCTCTGACACCATATTGCAGTGTAATTCCATCGCACCTAATCCTACTGACACTGCATCGCATATCTCGGGGTGATAGAACATCGGATAGGCCCATCCGATACAAATATCTTGGCAGTGCTGAGTTTTTTATTCCTTCTCCTCTCTCATATCTCATTCCTCATTTTAACTCTCCAATCTACTCTTTCAGCACCCACTTCTCAGAGATTATGCCCAGTGGAAAACTGATAAGCTCCCTCCTAGCTTTGATACCACAGCAGGCCATACTCTTGCCGGAAAAGTGACATCTACTCTTAGAGACCTTGCGAGGCATAGGGGAATGCTTTAGTTGTGGTAAGTTCTTTTCCTATTGCCTCACTTCATACTGAACTGATCACCTCCGTACCTTGTCTTTTGACCAGCTCTTCAGCAAAACTAGCGTCTCGGCCAATCGGAAGTTTGAGCCCATCCCCAAGTTCGGAAACATTTTGATCTGTGTACCTTTTGGTATTTTAAGCTATCACCTTTATCTCTATTGACCCTTTGAGTGTATGCTTACATCACAGCTTGATGCCATTTGAAATGGCCACATATCACACGGACTTTACACTGGCAGTAGTCACATCGAAGGTTACAACCTCACCACACCCAGTAAAGCGACTGTGTGTAGGGAGACATGCAATCCGCTCAATGATCAGAGGTTGACAGTCACATCAGGCTGGTTAAGGTGATGGGATATCTGAGATCCTCTTAAAGCAGCTGATCCTTGTTCATTATCCGAAAAACAACCTTCAAATGACACCTGCCGTTTCTGGCAACATCAAATGAAGGTTACAACCCTCCCGTGCTGTAGAGCGTGCGTCGTCGGCGTTAAGAGAAGTGAATAGATCCAAGACCCGTTCTGTTTTTCACCGGGTCACTCGAGGTCACACACTAATCTGTGACCCTGACTGATGATGCATTGACCATTGACCGGGACCCGACCCGTGCGCCCGACCGAGTTAGGAGAGCCCGACTCGGAAACACAGCTCATGATGACCTCTTCGAGACAAAACTGATTGAAGTGTTTAAAATTCTCATACGGTGGTATCTCGTCCCTTCCACTCTCTTTCCAACGAAATGCCGGTATCACAAGAATCTCTTCAAAAGAAATTAGATGAGGCCTTCCCTGGATCTTTAAAAAGACAAGTTTTTGATATCTCAGGAGGCTGTGGACAATCTTATGAGGTTTGTATGTTTATTTACAAAAAAAAAAAAAAAAAAAAAAAAAAAAAATCAAGCTGAATTTTGAAATGAACAAACTCTAAAATAATTATAGGTCTTAATTGTTTCAGATGAATTTAAAGGAAAAGGTTTATTAGCTAAACATCGATTAGTAAATGAGCGACTCAAGGAGGAAATTGCTGAATTACATGCTTTCAGTCAGGTTCGAGGCGATAATTCTTCATCTTTTTTTGGGGGGGAGGGGGGTCCAATTTTCATCCCCAAAACGTCGTTCTCCTCAACATTGGTTTTTTTTTTTTTTGGTAACAGAAGACTTTCACTCCCGAACAGTTTGCAGCCCTCGAGAACCCTACTCAGGCTTAAGTGAGTGATGGAGTGTCACACCGCTTGAGTGAGTAATAGAGTATCACACCAAGCTCAAAGATATATTATTCTTTAAAACGTTCTACTCTTCTACAATCCAACATACTTGAAAACTCGAATAATCAGGGTCGTAGACAAACCTTGTACAAGCCCAAATCGGATTAGCAATGCCAACTCCCTCTTGCCTTCGCTTCAGTTTTTTCTTTTAATTTTCTTTTGTTTTAATTTAATTTAATTTTTATTTTTTTTATTCCTCACAGCGATCTTCAGCGACCAGCTCTAACGATCATCCACCATGCAACGTACTAATAAACAAAACGTTATCGCCCTCCTTCAACACAACTTCCATTCCACTTGGTTCGAGCAATTCCCAGTCCTCGTCATTGATGAGAGGAAGTATGCCAGGTTTGATGTTCCATTCGGGTCCAGGGGAACAAAAGAGTGAGAGTGAGCTGACTGGGCGAACGCGGGTAGCGAGGACTGAGATAAGGTGGCGAATATGAAAGGGTTGTGTGAGTTCGAGTGTGATGGAAGACGCGTTATCGAAAAGAGTCTCTAAGCCTCCTCTTTTGAATATTCAATCATTCGAAATTCCATCAAATGGCTTTAATCAATTCCAGATTAATGAGAACGTGATAGAGACTTAAAAGGAGCAGGCTTACCCTAATTCGACCTTCAGTCGGATGGTGTCAAGCTTAGTCTGCTCTTGATTTTTGGATGAAGCTTGAGATGAGTTATTCGAGAGATCCATGTCTGCCAAGAATCTCCGATTTGGACCCTGCCCTGGGCCCGTGTGGTTTTTTCATCAACCCGCTTGAATGTCCGAACTCGGGGAATCCTGGTAAGACCGCGTTCGTTGTGACCCGTGAAAGCATTTCCGCTCGGGTTTCGAGTCTGCGGACCCAATCCTTGAAAAAAGCTCACTGGAAGAGAATTTCGACTTTGATCAAGCATCACCTTGAGATCTCTCCCTCTCTCCACATGCTCAAGCTGCCTTTATTCAGAAGTAGCTTGGACAAGTATCTTAACATACTATGTGCTCCACAAGACTCACTCTTCAACTTGAATAATGTGTGAGTGGCACATCTACTGTGGAGCATAGACTGATCGATGGACGCAAAGCAAACACTCTAAAGTCACTTAAGCTGCCGTCTTTCCAAAAACTCATGAAAGTAAAGCGTATATACATATGTACAATTTTCAAGTACAGTCCTCGAACATGGGGATATCAGCAAAAACCAAGACTGAGAGAAAAGCTCCTGAAGAAAACGTCGATCCGTCCAATTACGACCTAGAAGGGAAAAAAAAATCAAAAAACCTCCCTTTTCACTCTCCTCTAAAATACATCATATATACACATTAATAAAATAAAGGAGTGTGACAATGATCAAAAGGGATACGTGAGCTTTGTACAAAAATATCCTACAAACTTCCTTTAAAATAAAAACAAAACACATCACGTGAAGGAGAGCATTAGATTGATGGAAGAGAGGAGCGTAAAAAAGTAAGGATTGTATGTCCATGAAAATAAAAAGGGCATGCAAGAACAGAAGGAAGGAACAAGTGGTCCAAATCTGAGACCGAGCAAGGAGGGTATGTGGGGCAGGTGAAGGAGGGATTACAACGGCCAGATAAGAAAGTCTGTAGAGAAGTTCGGAAATCGATGTAGGAGATTGGCAAAATAGGGAACGAAGGATGGCATGTAGAAAGTTCCTCGAAAAAGCTTGATCTGTTATCAGAACACAGTCTGTACATGAATCCACGGGCAGAGTGAGAAAAGAGGTGAGCGACGGGTGTGGTCAGACAGGTGCAACCTCTTGAGCAGGTAGTACATCTTGACTAGGTAGTACATCTTGAGCAGGTAATGCATCTTGAGCAGGTAATCCATCTTGAGCAGGTAATAATGTATCTTGAGCAGGTGGAGCTGCTTGAACGGTTGATGCCTCTGGAGCAGGTCCAGGCCTTCGAATCGTCCGTTTCCGACGAGGAAGTTTAGTGCAGCTCTCAGCCTGCCGTGAACTGTCGTCAATTTCTTGCACAAGCGCTTCCGCAGCTTGGATAGTCGCCCACTTTGCTCGAAGTCGAGCTGAGAGTGGAGGTGGAGCGGGCACAATACGTGGTGGGATATGTTTACAAGCAATCCTAAGCACTTCAAGAGCCCGAACATTGAGTGAGGCCGGAGGATGTTGCCGTCGGAGAGCGTGGGGGCATGGTGCATGATGCGTGGATTTAGGTGGGAAGATGCATGGCGCCGCGTTCGTCACGTCTCGGTTCTGGCTCGTTTCTGGCGAAATCTGGTGGCCTGGTTGTGCGCCAACGACTGTGGGTCCGTAGATAGGCGTTGGAGCCACAGTAAGTGCAGGTGTAAGGGGTTCTTGAACCTTGAACAGGCGCGGACAGGCGCAGTCAGGGGGACTGCGGCTCTGGGGCGGGCTCGGCGCTGGTAGTTGAGCAGATGGAGCGGAACAGATAGAGGGGTGGAGAGCCGAGGATGAGCCATCAGGTATGTTATTTACAGCTGTCTGCGGGGGTTGATCGGAAGGCTTGAGGGCTGAAGAGGACAAGCAGAAAAAGATGAGTGTGAGGGTAAGAGATATAGAAGATTTGAAACGGGGACTTGCGATGTGAAGGACGAGAACGTTGGGTCCTACGAAGACGATTTTGGTTGCTACTAGCATGCGAGTAAGAGAAGTAACATTCATCTTGAAGCTCGGAGTTGAGTGAATCCGGTTTAGAGATCATTTGAATCAGACAAGTCGAAGGCGATGGTCTCATGTAAGGTAAAGAGAGAGTTGAAGCGAGAGATTGAGAGTGTCGATATTCGGATGGTGAGATAGTTGAATGGTGAGATAGTTGAATGGTCTGATGGTGAGATGGTGAGATGGTCGAATGGAGGATGATGAGAAAAAAAAAGGAGACAAGGGAAAAGTGCGATTGATTGAGCTGCACACTCGAGCCCCGAATGGCTGACTGAGTGGACCGTTGCACGGGTAAGGGGTCGGGCTGGCGCAGTCCAGATTCCGTGTGAGGGCTGATCAGCGAATGAGAGGGTCGAAGGATGGCATCCCATCAACCATGGTCATGGTCTAGCTCAATCCACTCAACCTCATGCGCTTTCTGGTGACACTCGACTTTTGTCCAAAGCCTTCGCCCGCCATCCCTTTCCGGTCGCAAATAGACCAATCCTTCACAATGGCTGATGAATGAGATCGCAGGCTAGAGAGGCAGAGCAACGCCGAGGCTGCCGAGGCCCAGTGAAGAGCTTTCCAGGCTTAACGGGGGTAATCATGCGTATTCATGAACCCACGGGAACGGAGTAGGACAGAGTCGCTCTCACTCTTCGGTCACAGATCAAAACCAATCTCGGCGTGATCTATCGGACCGACTGGCCCACAGAAACACATGACTGATTGCAGGTCAACCGGGCAATGTTTGAACAAAACTTGCGAGGAGACAGTAACAGGCTGGTCGGCGATTTTATGAAACATCACTCACTGTCTAACTTCTTTATGAGACTGGTCAACTGGCGTTGAGGCTCCGGCATTAGCTTCATCCACACATCGTCAAATGAATCGAAGTAATTTTGAAACCATAAAAGCAGCAGCTTGCACGTGAACGCGTCTACGATAAAACGAAGAGTATCAAAATAGAGGCTTGTGTTGCAGAGCTTAAAGATGAATCAATTCTTTTTTTTTTTCGAGCTTGGCCTTAGGTCAGGGGAAGAGATCTCTAGTGCTCTCGATCGAAGTTATAATAGGATTTAGCTAACTGTAGATCAAAATCATAACACAAAACGTGTTTCGAAGAAAAAGTTCCTCCTGGTTGAATTTTGTTCACAAGTGATAAGAAAATTGCACAATACCGATACTTGGTCTGATTGGTCGTTTGGTAGTGCACGTCGGATTTGGCACTGTTGTGGATAAAATAACATTCATAGCGCTTGAAGGAGAGTCATTCAATCACTTCAGGGTTGTCATTTGATCAGTGACCCCGCCTTTGGGGACTGCGCTGTTACCGATCAACAAATTGTTCTCCAATCACAATTTCAAACCGTCAAACTGCTTTCGTTTGTGTCAGCTGGGTGCAGCAACTTCATTTGGAGTGAAACTAAAGTATTCCAATCCATTGCAAGCTAATCAGTGATTGTATAGTCTAGGAGGTGGTCCCCGAGACACAAGTCTTGAACTGATGAACCGCTTCAGGATCTGTATCGATCCCAGCTCATGTCTTTTTCCTCTGTGGGAGTCGTGTAAGGATCGTGGATATTAGTTGGGCTTGACCTCTCTCGTCTTTCTTCCCCTGTCAAATTTCAAGTTCTTCGTTCACTTCTGAACACTCGCTATCTCGCTACACTTTATATAGTCGAACGTTTCTGGTTGCTTTCAACTATCTCTAACTCTAATTATCTCAACCTTCTTGCTCTATTTCCCAGCAGGAAAAGTAAGATTCTCAAGGCCAATTGTGGCAAATGATCCATCATTCGTTCGATCTCTCTGAGCCCTCGACCGACTTTTCGGAGAAGGCTTCGTACCAAAAGCGCGACCCCCAATTGACTATCGCATGTGCTAATTCTGAACAAGATTTAGAAGAATGTAGGTCTAGATGTCAGAATCCAATGCCCTCGTCATCAAGTGGTGTGACTCCCAGAGCCACTTTCTTCGACCGTCTTTCACATCTGTGGTCACGGGAGTTCTGGTCTATCGGTCTAGCCACTGGTTCGGTACGAGACCCTTTCCTTCCAACTGAAGTTTTATGAGATGGTCAAGTGTTCATCAGACACAGCTTCTTACTTGACTTTGTTCTGTATGGCTTTTCATCTTGCAGATTCATCTCATTTTATTCAACTTGGATTTCAGTTGGAAATTGGGGACAATGGTGGAGATGCTCTTTTTTGGACGTAAGTTTAAATTAATCAATGAACCGGTAAAGGTTGACACTCATACACGAGTCCCTCAATATAAACGATTGGAACTAACCAACTTGTGTTTTGTTCCCGACTTTTGCATACTCTGGGGAACATCAGTAAACTTTGGCATGTTTTGCATGGGTTTCGCTGTATTCCGTGAGTCCCAAGATTCCGATTTAAATTTGAAATGTTGATAGCTGTGCTACCGATAGCTTGGCTACAACTGAGGCTATTCGAGCAACATTTATTGAAGCTTGTAATATTCTGTTTTCTTTCCGTTGATGTGGCTGTGTGGGTGATTTTGTGAATCCAGTGGGTCACTTAATTGGCTCGCCGTCGCTGACTTGGAAAGCTTTGAATGATCCACACAAAGGCCTCTGCATACCCCTGATGGTGACTCAAATGTTAGTTTATTTCTTTTCAATTCACAATGGCTCATAAAGGCTGATTCTGATTCGACTCTTCTGACTATTTCATCCAGGGCCACCTTGATCCTTGCTTGTTATACATATAGTGTACCCGGAGGCTGGTTGGGTGAAAGAGGCGCACTACTGCTTTTTTATATCTACATTGCCGTCTCAGTCACGTCAGTTTTCATCTATCACTCTACACCTCTTTGGCCGCTACTACTGACAATACCATGAATTGGTCTTGACCCCTTTTTTATACCCCCTTTTGACTGTTTTTAGATTGTCCCTATTCTCATGGACTATCTGGTTCAGAAAGTCTCATGAAACAAAGCAAATCACACCGGCACTTAGCATTTTAAGCTTCCCACTTTTACTCATTGGTGTCATAGCAGTCCATCTGCTATCTATCATTCCTTTGAAGTCTCCAATCGCTTTGGACATCATGATGATTGCATACCTGTTTCAGGGGATGTCGAGCATCATGGCTGGTGCCTATCTTGTAAGTGCAACAGATTTGGCCGTCTTCAGGTCACACCCAGGATCGCTCAATTTTGCGTTCTCTGGGCATAATAGCTTATCTACCTACAGCGCCTGGCAGCCACAGGTCACATTTCAGGAGTTCACGTGAGTATAGCTGCCTTTATATACTCACAATGATATAGACGAAAGAGTCGACAAAATGACGTTATTATCTTTTGGAGGACCTCAGGCATCCAGCATCTTCCTTGCAGTTGGGCCACCTGGTAAGTAAGATGTTGAGGTTTTTTTGTGGACCCACAACCTAGCAATAGTGGTCTCGAATGTTCCTCCTCGCGACTTACACAAAAATAAATCCGATGATGTTTACTTTTGCAGGTTTCACGGCCCATGTACTCATCCGACTTGGAAGACTTGCACCAGCAATGTGAGTGTTTTTTTTTTTCTTCAAAAGACAACTCTTTTTTGGACTATATAATTTTTTACATTTACTGATACATCATAATGGCGATTTAGATTTGTTGAATCCCCTAATCTATTCTTGACAGAGACTCTTGGAGAAGCCTGTCAAGGGTTCGGAATGTTAGCAGGCTTGATGCTAACAGGCGTTAGCGTGTTGATCTACTCAAAGTCCGTCATCGCTTTCTGGTGGAAAGGAAGTGAGTGAGATTGATCAGCAAAACTCTTCGATTGTGTTGGTTGAGGAGATCTTTAAACTCCAGCTGAGAACTTACCGGATGATGCTTTGGCACTTTGGATAATCATGTGAGTATCCTCGTTTTAGGAAATCATACGACCACAGATAGTGTATCTGATGCCAACTCAAACTTGATAGCTTCCCAAACGTTGGGTTATTGTTTGCCCTACGGTCGCTGCTTGAGCTCTTTGGCACATCCTGGTTGCTCTTCAGCCAGCTATTTTTAAGTGGCGTGTTGGTCTCAACGTATACCGTTCTGGTACCTCTCACACTTTCTGGGCTTGTAAGACTGAGACGCTCGAAGCGAGGGCAATCGGATGTGTTGGCGCGCGCTAGGTCCAGCTTGGCTAGTAGTTCAGGCTCTGCAACCCCGCCGCTTCAGACATTCCCTTCACGGATGGCAATCAGTAGCAAGATCGAAGCTCATCAGATGGATATGTTCCGTTCTCCTTCACTATCTCGCTCGAACTCGATCGGAGCAGAAACTCTGGTCGAACATGCGATTTGAATGTCTGTCAGATCCATTTATCACCGCCTGTTCATACCTGCCCTCAAAAGGACCCTGCAGCTGCACCCTTAAAATATCTAAATTTCTTGTTCCGATTGTCTTCACTTATCATCTCACATGCACGCATTCTATTCTGTATACTATCTATTTGGTACTCCTAGATAAAAGTTTGATGTCAGTCAGAGATCGATTCATGATCTCGTTTCACAGGTTCACGCTTTTATGTTACTCAGCAGGCTTGTAACTTACTCTATACATGAAACCATGTCCCTCTGGCTTCAAACTTAAGAAAGTCCTTCGCGCTCTTGGAAGGCCGAGACCTCGTGGATCTCGGCCTTTTGGGAACCGCAAGGGACTTTGTTGAATTTTCTCTGGCTTTGAAATCCATCTTACATTGGTCCCAGCAGCTCAGAATTTTTCCACTCAAGCGCAAAAGATGTGGTGGGTGCAGCCAGCCATCACCGCAAATTTCTAAGGTGTTGATTCTAAATTTAAAGACATCACCATATCATAGCTACATAGCTAACACAATCATTCAAATTACCTTTTTGTTTTTCTTGAGTCTCCGTAGGTTTTGTGCAGTAATGTACATTGAGAGCAATGAATAGCCTACCTGTCAAGAATCTTGAGAGCAAGTTGGAAAGACTGTCGGACTCGCTCATTTATCTGAAGTGAAGTTTACACAAACCAATCGCAACACGCAGTAAATCAACTAACTGCAAAGTAGTGATTTGATGTTCTAATATTGGTATTTACTGCACAAGCATAACTCATCATATCACAGAGCCTTTTCACTGAGAGAAAACGCATTAAAGCCGGTATAATTTCCCATGGGTTTCTTTTTAAGAGTGCCTCAGCGTGATGAGGAATGAAACAGCCTTTGTAGAGAATTGTGCAAATGATTAAGTCAAACATTTCGTCTCTGGCGTCCAAGATTATGGCCCATAAGAGGTTAGATACAATTGGTTGTTGTGAGGTTTTCTTTGATATCCTAGGAAAGGTGGACATGACTAGTGAATACTGGATAGCGACCGTCGACCGAATTGAACGGTTTGTATCATGCTGAGAGTTATCCTTCCCAATTCCCTAGGAAAATGATGATAAAAAATTGGAAAAACTGAAATGTATGATTGATCTTAGATTTTCCCTTTGTTCCCTTTGAGTCTTTTCATACGTTGCTATTTTGTAATTTTTTAGTTTTTATGTTAGTGGAAGTATGAACCAGATACGAGCATGACGAAGTCTGTAGAAAAAAAAAAAAGAAAATCAAACACACCAATCGCCATTTTTTGTAAGCTGAGATTTCACGTTTTGGAGGTTTGAATTCAGGATAATCGAAAAGGCGTTGAACTTGTGTCTCGGATAGGAGTACGCCACCGTTAGGGCCAGGGCCAAGACGGCCGAATCGACGTGCCGGTAGACTTGCTTCGAGCGAATGGTGAGAGGAATTCCACCTGATCAGGCTCGGTTTCCATGAAAGAAGGGCCCCGGGGCGGTTGAAGAGCAGGCGGGCAGCAAAAATTGAAGCAGCCATCGATGGTCGATCAATCCGTACACAAGACGCCTTCCAAAAGTCACTGAAGGGACTGAACATGCTGGGCTGTCCGACCCGACCCCAAAGCATCTCGTGTGGCCGGGCCAGGCCCCGAAAAGGGGACGCACGCAGAGAGACGCAGCGCGTTTGATGGTCTTCATGAACGAGCCATTGCTCGAGTTTCCCCCTCGCACATGACCAGCGTGTAGGGTAAAGTCGAGGGGTCAGTACAGACTATTGGATCCTGATTTACGGAAGTTCCAATAGGAATTTATGCTCCTGCTCAGCTTTATCTAAATCGGCATGAATCAGAAAATGTGCAAGGGCAAGAGAGATGAAACAAAGCGTAGTTCGGAGCCACCGAAATAATGACAAAGGATTGGTCATCGGCTGCGCTTCAGCATATAATCTCTGCGATGCGGTCTCCGACTTGGACGTAAAATGCTATGAAGATCGAGGTCAATGAACGCAGTGAAAACGACGGATTGCGAGCTGGAAACACCCCTGAAAGATCTGTAAGCAACTTTTATTATTTGAAGACATGGGAACGAGCTCTACGTCTTACAAGACATATTTTATAGGTTTCATGGAGCTACTGCGCTTTGCAGCAGTCGATTATGATGCCTTGATCCTTGTGGCAAGGTTAGAGTATAAAGATGTATCATACCCCTTGAGAAGTTTGAGAAAAGACTTTCATCATCCATTTCGACCATCAAGTTGAGAGTAAAGATGCCTCTTGGATCCACGTCGCTCGTCATTTACTTGTTATGCACTCTATTATCACCACGGTCAACCTTATCCAGCAATCAAGCGACACAAAACACAGGAGAAGTTCATGAACTCGTTAAGCGTATGAATATGGCATCGATCATGGGTGGTCACTCTGGTTCTTTGTCTTCTCAAAATCAAAAGCATGGACCTCCTCGAGATCCGCCTCCGCCCTTGAATGCAAACTGTACCATTGGTCCACTTTCACCAAAGACGTGGCAGACTTTGTCGTTAGATGATCACTTGAGAAACTATCCGAATGGAAACATCACCTCACTTCCGGTAAGTCCCGTATCAACTCACCATTTCAACATTGAGTAATTATGAACCTGATTCAAAGGAACCGAGCCGCTGACTACCAACTGTTCTTTCGATTTTTATGATCTTTATTATCCTATTTTTCCGACTCAAGTCCTATGCCGCTTCGAAAGGACTACCCAATTTCGGTTGTGGAGTTGGTCAGTTTTGTAGTTCGGGACAAGTAAGTTCAATGTATCTCGAACTTTGAATACTCAAGATCGTTTGAATTTTGAGCATGCTCTAAAAAAAAAAAGAAAAGAAAAAAGAAAAAGAAGCTTTCAAAGTTGAAAAAGAAACCGAATTTTTATTTCCTATCTATAAAGCCGTGCTATCCAAGTACCTTACCAGATTGGTACATATTTTTTGCTACCGAGCAATGGAATATCCAAATAAACTCGATCAGAAGTGCGATTCAATGGGCATCAAACTACGTTCGTTGTGAGTCAAAGAATCTTTGCTTGAGATCTTTATTTGTCGAGTATTCAAAGAATAAAAATAAACAGGGAAAACCCCTAAGATCGGTATCATACTGATTACCGAACGTCTTCTTATACTAGCGACAATTGCCAACATACAGAGTGCATTGTGAGTTGAATCCCCCCCTCCTCGAATTTTATCAAACTAGAAGAGGCTTTGATTGCACAAGCTTAATGATACCTAATCAATTCCATACTTTTTTAGATTTCCTGCTGTAAACTCGGAAGGGATAGATAATTTTAAAATCGATTTTGCCACAAATGGAGCTTTTATGATGGTCTCGAATACACTCCTTTTAGACGTATTTAGCATGTTTTATCAATTTCAAGATAGAACTGGTGATGTTTTCAACATCATCAACAATATCATGTCAGCTGTCTTTGAACTCGGTGGTGGTATTTTGAACGCTAGACCTCCTGTAGAAGGAAACAGAGAAGCATTTAACGAGGTAAGGAAATTTTTGAACATTAATCAGATTTGAACAAAGTAAATCGATGACCCATATCTTCTCAAACTGAGATGTAATTTCATTGCATTTTTTTTTTTTTTTTTGAAAAAAAAAAAGTGGTCTCATTTCGAACACCTAATGATGAACTATGAGAAGGTTTTAACTGATCAACTTTCTATTCAAGCTGAAAAGATTATCAATTCGGGTATAAGTACTGATCAAGGGATTTATGGTCAATTGAAAAATGGGACATATTTACAACCTTATGAAGCAATCTATTTACCCCTCATCGAAGATGATTTTAAAAATGTTACAATGGTAATCTCATTGGTCAAAATCCTTCGTTCTATGGTAAATTCCAGCTCGTATACAAACAATCAATTTCTCATAAATGATGTGATGTTGATAAGAACGCATTCATTTTTTTTTTTTTTTTTTTTTTTTTTTTGAAAAACTACCCGTGATCATGAAAGGGGGCTTTTGTTACCGTGGGGTCGGTGAGTTATATCTTCAACAAATTATTGTTTAGTGACCTCATACTGATCTATGACCTATCAGGATGTTTGTACAGGTGAAGGAGTGAATGGAGCTGTGGCAGGTGACGACGTACTTTCGTACTGTGATACCAACGGAACGTGAGTCTAATAAAAAAAAAAAAGAAAGAAAGAAAAAATTAATCAATTAAATTGTGATTGACGTTTGATTATGTTGATCAAAAAATTAAGCATGTATAACATTGTTCGAGTTAAAGATGGAAAATATTTAAATAAATTTTCTAATGCTTGGGTCATCTCTGATCAATTGGGTTATACCACTCAATTTTTAACAAATGCTTCAATTTCATGTCAAAACAAATTTGGTGGTTTTGAACATTTTCCTTACAATGTGTGAGTAGTCTTATATATTTATATATAAATTCTTCGAAGATCTCAATTTTTTTTTTTTTTTTTTTTCTTCATCATAGCACACTTCCTCGAGATATCACGTCTGATTGTATAATAAATTTTCCAGTATGTGATTTAAGGAACGAGAGTGAGTCTTTTTTTTTTTTTTTTTTTTTTTTTTTTTTTTTTTTTTTAAAAAAAAAAAAAAAAGCATAACAAGCTCCTTGTTCCCTGATATATATTTTTTTTTTTTTTTTTTTTTTTTTTTTTTTTTTTTTTTTTTTTAGCAATA
>MU167228.1:93902-112247 GCA_015951145.1 Cronartium quercuum f. sp. fusiforme G11
TTTTTTTTTTTTTTTTTTTTTTTGAGAGTGAGAGTGTGAGAGTGTGTGTGTGTGAGTGTGTGTGTGTGTGAGTGTCTGTATGTACAAATTTAAATACATGTGTTATTATCAAAGCCAGAAAATTGGGTATGGAAAGAAAAAAAAAAACCTATACTAAGTACAGAGACCATATCATATCAACATAAATTTTATTGGTTTTCTTTTTTTTTTTTTTTTACCTTCCTCATCATTTTTTTGTTCCCTATTCTTTTAAATTTACCATAGAGCAGTGTAAACCTGTCATTCTTCACTTTGCTGATGTGATCTACTTTAACCTCATCAATACCTTTTCATACCTTTATGAAATAACATTGTGACATCCACCGATGATTGCCCCATTCGCGTACAGTTCGAACTCCAAGTTCCCATGGGCGGAAAGGAGAGAGATAGAAATTCATATAGTGAATTGCTTTGTTGGAGGAATGTAAGAAGAGGTGATTGATTGTTCTATGTACATGAAATAAAAGTTTCAAGCTGGTCACTGTCTTGCCACTGAGCTTGCGCCAGATCTTTCGCGTCGCTCAGCATCAACAGCCGAATGTACCCATTATATAAGCCATACAAATTATCATGATGTGCGTATGAGAAAGTAACAACACGACCAGTAAATATAAAAAAAAAGTGTTTCATCGGAAATAATGGGAACACAAAAGTGTCTCTGGAAAACAACATCTGACCCATCATCTCATCGGCATGTTTGGCAGAGAAGAAAAGAGGGATTAGCATAGGAGAAATCACAGGTAGGGGTTTGTGATCAGAGGCCGAAGTAGGTCAGTAAAACAGCCCTTTGCCAGCCAAGTCCAGCTCACGTCTCAGCCTACGCTCATGTTCCTGTGATTGAATGTTAGCGGCCACCTCATTTCTAAGTAACTCATTCTCGTGTCGCTTGCGCTCAATCTCTATTCGGCTTCGTTCGTTTTCCCATTTAAGTAATCGTTCACGATAAAGCTCTTGATCAATTCGATTACGTTCCAAGATCTCCCTTTCTTGTTGCTCTTGTCTAACTTTTTGGGCAAGGTGAAGTGAATGAGCGCGTTGACGATCAAGCTCACGTTCGGCCATCTCACGTTCCTCTTGTTCGATTCTAAGCTTGTGAGCAAGTTGAGCACGTTGACGTTCGATTTCACGTTCGGCCATCTCTCGTTCTTCTTGTTCGATTTTAAGCTTGTGAGCAAGCTGAAGACGTTGACGTTCGAGATCACGTTCGGCTATGTCCCTTTCTATCTGCTCTTGCCTAACTTTCTGGGCCAGAAGAGCTGTCTCGGCTCGTTGGCGTTGAAGTTCACGCTCTTGTTCGATTGCAAATTCATTCTCGAGTCGCCTTCGGGTTTGTCCAAGCTCAAGTTCACGCAGGCGAGCTTCCTCGCGTACCGCTCGGAGCTCGTCTACCAATCTAACCTGCTCTGCCTCTAGCGCTTCGAGATTCGCGTTTAAGAACGCGGATCCGGTGCTCGAGCGTCGACATAGACGTAGTCCAGCGGTGCTTGGGCGATGCCAGATCCGTTCAAAGCGAGACATGAGTGAGGAAGATAGGGGAAGCCGGTGAGAAGACCAGCGTCGGAGTCTGTCGCCAACATGATCGCGCCAGTTACCAAGGAAGGTTGGACCGTGAGGACGAGGCGCGTATCGTCTTGCCCACCAAGCCTTGCCGATCAGTCCGAGTCGGAGACGTTCATCCTGGAGAAATACAAAATAGATTTGTGAGTAAGACAAGGCGTATGTAGTTTTAGGGGTGATGAATCGTAGCTAACCTCAGCCATGCGCTCGAATCTGCGAGTGCGCTCCGCCTCTGCGAGCTCCTCGAAGGCCAATCGATCGTGCCAGCGTCTAAGACGCTCAGCCTCGGTGAGATCAGCAGCAACGCGTAGGGCTTCCTAAAATCATGCGAGCCAACACAACTGACTGTCAAAAATCGGTATGTTACATCAAGTGTTTGAATGGGATAAGCACGAAGAGCCTGCATACTTCATATTCCAAAAGGTCCGCGTAAGCTGCGTAATAGTCTGTAATAAACAGTGGCCAATTGACCCAAGTCAGTCAACTAATCTCTGAGAAAATTGTTTCAACACAGGACAAGAAAGAACTTGCCATCTTCAGCCCGGTAATAAGGACCATAGAGAATTTTATCATAGGCGTCCGGATTATAGTAGTCGTCAATTACGCTGGTGGTGGGCGAGTGGATGTTGGGACGCCGGAGGCGAGCTAAAGAGAAAGAAGCAAGTCAACAATCTGATCGAGTGAGTGGATTAAATGTCAAAGATATACATACACATTTCGGGGTGCGGCGAGTCGATCGGATCCGGATCAAAACTGACGTGAGGAACGTGCGGCGAGTGAGTTGGGTAAGGAGAGTGAGAGCGATAGGGCGAGTGGGAACGCGTGTGAGTTGAATGAGGTGAATGTGAGCGTAAATGGGTTGGATGAGGCGAATGTGAGCGCGATTGAGCTGGGTGAGGTGAACGAGAATGGACTCGCTCTGTAATGATCATTTTGAGACCAGTAGGTGAGTGACCCACAAGATTTTTTTATTTTTTATTTTTTATTTTTTTCAAAACAAAAGCTCAGCTCTTGCAAACAAGCGTTGGTGTTGTTGAATGGGACGGAAAGTACGGTTAAGGGCGTTGGACAGATGGACAGACCTTGATAGTTGGAGCCGAGCATCTGGGCAAGTTGAGAATGAGAAAACGGTCGATCGGAGTACAGTACAGGTCGGTTGAGCTCTGTTGGAGAACTATCCCGTTGTGATGGATTGGAAAGGGGCAACCGATAAGATGAAACGGTTTTTGTCAAAGGAAGATATGATATGACAACAGATCGAAATAGAAAGCAAGAGACAAAGACGAGGTTTTGGAGTTGAAGTCTACTTTGAATACCGTTTGAAATGGTGAAGCGATGACGTGTAGGGTATAGCAGACCTGATAGTTGAAGAAGGAACGAGTCTGATTGTGGTCGAGGAGAGTTGGATGAGTTGGATGAGTTGAATTGAGGAGACAAAGAAAGGTAAAGAAGAAGGAAGACACTGATTACATAATCTCGATTTGGTTTGGGATCTTTGCTTTGGACTGTGGGCGCGAGGGTCAAATTCAGACCGACATTCCTCTCCTCTCCTCAACACACACACACACTCTCTCTCTCTGCGTTCGATAATCCAGCTTGGCATCGGATGGTGAGGATCAACAGGAGCACATTCATCACCTTCACTTGAATTTCAACAGCATCCCTAAGGGATCCTCAAGCCGAAGGTTGAGGAACGCTTGACATCCCCCAGAATATGGATCACTTGAGATAAGTACTCATCACCTCCACGTCGGTACAGTATCCATACAGGTCCCCGGTCCGGCTTGCTGAAAGCTTCTCAGCCTGGTTCAAACCCAGTGGGATTGTTATCCTTCCTACCCTTGGCGCTCGTTGGACCTCATCACAGGATTTAGGTAAAGCTCTATTCCTATTCAATGGTTGTAGCGTCTCACTTACCGTCCATTGCTATTACGTACGTGAAAACGCATTTTGGAGGGGGCGGGGGGAACAAAAAAAGGTGTTGGGTACCGATCAAGTCAAGATGTCTGTTGTAGTTTTCATGATGCTTGTAGCCTACTAAGTACATAAAACAGACGTACCCACTCATCAAAGAGCTCATCAAAGAGCTCAGATCGGGAAGTGGATGATACATAAGAAGAAGAGATAACTAAAACGTCACTCTTTCCCACTGAGTCTGACCAAAACTATGTACTTAAGTCAAAGCACGTGATCGTCAAGGATCGTCTGGAAGGTCAAACGAGATGCAGTGGGAAACTGACTGATCATCACTCAATCACCAGCTCGGGCTCGCTTCCTCCGAAACATTGAGAACCGCAACGTGTTTTTTTAAAGTTCAAGATATTATGTACTTACACATGTAACAGTCGTGTAGCAATCGGTGGTCGTCATTACTTGATAATCGAGGGTGAACGTAGCAAGGCTTTCGATTGCTGAGTAACGAGATGAGATGCATATACGAACCAGCTTGACTTTGTGCTGATGCTCTTTTTGAAGATAGAGACCGAGCTCATCATCACTTGGGAGATACAAGACCAAGCATACAAGCAAAGGAGGGAACCTTCGGTCACAATGCCGATGTTTATTATCAAACTGGTTCCTTGATCAGACGAACTTGTATTGTAACTACATCCCTCGAACCACCTCAACCAATTCGGCGCTAATCGGCCCACAAGGCTTTTTCTAGAAAGTTATAAGAAAAGCCTTTTGCTTCGTCACAAGTCCTGCCTGAAGTTTTTTTTTGTTTTTTTGTTTGTTTTTTTCTCACCCCTCCCCCTCATTCTTCCATAACCCAACATTTAACTGAGATTAAACCCAAGTGATCTTATCCTTTGATTGTGCTGCTTTTTTTTTTTTTTTTACTTCGAGTGACATTATGCCTCGTTGGTTCACCACCGCTTTCCAGTGGATGGTTCTGCTATCCTTTTCGCATCTGTTGCACGGATTACCACAAACTGGAATTGCCGAGATAACGGTAGAAACCGAGGTGACTCAAGAAGTTACCTATGAATCCACTACTGACCAATCGCAAACCGTATCGATCACATCTGATAATAACCCTGGTGGCGAGTTTGACATCAGTCGATTTTCTCCCAACGACCCCACTATCAGCCCACTAAAAAATTGTCCCACTCCCAGACCGGGTTCAAGAGTGGTAGGATATTATGTATTGCCCGACAATCCTCAGCCAGTCTCAGAAAGGCAATTTGGTTAGTAGGCTACAAAAAAAAAAATCAAAAAAAAAATTTATCTGCTCACCTTCATTCTTTCTCTTCTCCATTTGGAAATTGACTGGTCTTGGAAATTTTTCACTTCACATGGTCATACAGAAAGCTATACCGACATCATCCTATCCTCGATAACCCCTTTACCCGATTTCACGTTCAACTTTGGTAGATCAAAAACAACTTGGGTGACTCTGGCAAAGGACTTTGTAGCTCGATCCGAAAAGAGTAAGATTTCTTGTCATCTCTACATAATCTATAAAAGTATCATTGAACTGATCATCAATGGGTCCCTCTCCTCTATCAGGATGTGTGACACCACTCTTAGGACTTGGGGGCTGGGACGGCTCACGGTAAGATGGCATTCAAATTAATTTAACTCGCCGATTGGTGATGGGAGAATGAAATAGAGATACTGATCGAAACACACTTATACGGTTGATACGAGTTATTTTCAGATACTTTTCAGGCTTGGTGTACACTCCCGAGAAACGAGAAAAGTTTGCAAGCAGTATCATCTCGTTGATGAAGGAAGTTGGCTTTCGTGGGGTTGACTTGTCGTGGCTTTGTGAGTCATTAAAATTTTCATTAGACCATGCAATACGGGACAGAGTCTTACTGATAAATCTAAATATTTCTCCTTTCATCATCACCTTAGATCCTGGAAAGTTCGTAACATCTGAACATATCTACTGTTTAGTTCACACCTTCCTAACCCTTCTCAATTTGCTCTCTTTTAGGCCGGGCGTTGAGTGCAACGAAATCTCTCCTGAGGACCTCACCAATTGGGCAGATTTCCTCACGGTAAGTATTTTGATGTGAAACCAAAGTTCGCGGCTTGAGTTACGATCGAAGTTGAACCTTTTGACTTACCCTACGCTATCTTGATTCATAGCTCATGAGATCAAAAATCCCTTCAACATGGGTTTCAATATCTGGCTATATTGCTGGGCTTTCCGGACCCCCTCAAAAGGATGAAAAGACGAGGATAGCTTATCAAAAGATAGTCAAGGCCGTGTCATATGTGTATGTTGATCTCGGTCTCATCTTCCGTGCAGAGGATGAGTATACTGAGATGTTTCACAATCACACTTGACTAAAAAAAATAAAGTATACTCATGACCTATGATGGTAAGCATCTGAAAAAATAGCTATGATACAGATGAGCAAAATCAAACTGATATAGATACTGATCACCTGTGTGATCGTTTTGTAAGTTTATGGGTCCTGGTCAGAAACGACAGGTCCAGTTTCACCATTATCTGATAAGTGTAATGATGAAGGCAACAAGTTTTCTTTCCAGGAATCTGTAAAGATTTACATTGCACTTTCATTCAATCCATTACAAATTATACCTAGTGTTCCTTCTACCAGTCATGGATGGCGACTTGTCAAAGGTGATTTGAAAGATAAAAAATTTCCCAATGGGCTCATATCTTACATTTATCAAAATCACACCAAAGAAAAGCTTGTAAGTCTCAGTCACTCAGTAGTTTCAAAAACCTTTTTTTTTTTTTTGTAAAATCAAAAAGAAGAAAAGAAAAAAGAAAGAAAGAAAGATAACCGTCAGACTGAATTGAAACTTCGTGATTGGCTAGCCCGGTGGTCCTTCTGATACCAAACCAGGAGGTTTAGATCAGTGTGGCAAGCCAACAAATTACACTGGAACTTGGACAGTTCAAGAATTAGTACAGACCAAAAAGCTCACAAATGATTTAACTCGTGGTGATGGAGGCTATCAAAGGATCTTTGACACTTGCAGTGGTACTGTGCGTAGTTTTTTTTTTTATGATTATTTAAAAAAAAAAAAAAAAACTCATCTTATCAGTTTGAAAGCAATCATTCAGAGAGGTTATGGTTGATGCACAACAAAAAAAAAATTAGTCAAGGAGCTTACTGAAATCCTTTTATTCTATAGCCTTTTATTTTGAACAAACAAGAAAGAATTTTAATATCATACGATGATGTTGAAAGTACTATCTTAAAAACACAATTCGTAGCTTCGATGGGGCTTGGGGGGATCGGATTGTGAGGCTTCATATTTTTTTTTTTTAATTTTTTTTTAAAAAAAAAAAAAAAAAAAAAAAAAAAACTGGATAGTGGGTTGATGACTAATTGAAATTTAATCCTCAGTTTTAACACAGATGGTGTAATGTTGTTAATGCCTGCTGCAGCAAAACAAGTATTCAACTCACCGGTTCAACCATTGATAACAAGTGGAATACCCCCAAAGCAAAAAGCCCCCTCAGGAAAGGTCGCAGGTCATTAACTTTAAAAAAAAAAAAATTGATTTTCATCATCATCTGTGCACATTTTGCAGAGACTTCTAGCCAACCTTTAAAATGAAGTCTCCCTTCAAATTTTACTGTATTAGTATTTGCTTGAATATTTAATTCACTTCATTCTAAATAGTGTTAATAACCATTTCCGAATTTTTTCAAGGTCTGCGAGTCCAATGTTTTGTATTTTTACTTACAAGGGGGAAAAGATTCCCTCACGTTGTAACATTTGCTTCATCTATCTACTCCTCTCACTATCCATGTTCCATAAGGTCCTTTTCAAATTATGATTCTCATATCTCTCTCTATATATATATGTGTGTGTAGCAGCTGCGTGTGGTATTGTGCTGCAGGTCACATGATCAAGTGGCTGGAAAATATTACGCTTGATCCCTGCTTTGAACTTTTTTCCTTGCTCATTGGAAGTCATTAACTCAGAGCCAGATTCTCTTTTAACTTGATCTCTGGGTTTTTCTCTTGACACTCTAGTTTTGGTGTTCTCTCTCTGTATGTGAGATACCTACAGAGATATATATATAATGGAAGGTTGATTTGTCTGGCTGAGACGTTCTGGGGAGGAGTCGTGTAAGATAACCTTGTCAGAGCAAGGAACACGACGACGACCGAAGAAAAGTCAGAGAGAGATATGTGAAGATGAGAGTGACAACAATTCGGTAAGGAAAGAAAAGAAAAGAGAACAACTTTTTGTGTAGACAACTTCCTTAAATAGTGAACCGAATAGCAGAAACCCTCATACGATGTAATACGGTTAACAGCATGAGTTAGCAGGCTTAGGAAACAAACTACGTCATTCACATCATGTCATGCCCATGACGCTTCTCACATAACTCCCACATCTCAATTTATATATATAGAGAGAGAGAGAAAGAAAGAGAAGAGACTGAGCTTTGTGCACAGCCCCTATTTATTGGTCACCAGCAGGACAGGACATTTGGCTACTTCCAAGCTCTTTCTTCAAGACATATCCAATCGGTTTCCAAGCAACATTCATCGTGTTGCCTGAAAAACCAGAGGGGTCTAAACTTTAACCCCACTCACATCTTTCATGCATCTTATAAACTTGCCAAGATCCAATCCATGAAATCAGTGATCAAAGAAAATGTATAAGGAGACGATTCAAAATAATCTAGGAATACAGGGAAGACAAGTATGTGGAGATGGAGATAAACCAACCCATCCCAAAGTGTGAAGACAGGACACTCAACAATGCCAACCAGGTATGAGGAAGCACAGAACACATAGACAAATATATATATATATATAGTCAAAATACTTCCGTACTTACCCAGATCTTTCCCCCCATCTTAGGAAAGAGATTGTACGTAAACCTTCACTTCACTACTCCTCCATTTTTATCCAAGTTTTTTTTTTTTTCTGACATCTTATCAAGTGTTTTAAAGCAAAGGAATTGGAAATTGAATAATGTACCCTGATCATCTCATGTTGTGTAGCTAATCAGTGATACTAAGATCAGCAAACTCACATACGCACACCTCATATTTCTTTTTTTTGTTTTGCTGTGCCTTCTTATAGGTGCACATACACATGCTTACTCTCTTTCTAGTCTCTCTCTCTCTCTCTCTCTCTCTCTCTAGCCTAATTTGTTTCATTTGTTGTGCAGGTCAGCTATATTTCATCGAGATGAGAGTAGTGCTTCATATACTCACCTCTAACCTACTTTATCAGATAATGAAACCAACATCTTGGGAAAGAGATTCTAATCAGTAGTACTAAGATCAGCATACTCACATATGCTCACTCCACATTTCCCCTCTTTTGTTTTGTTTTGCTTTCTTATGGGTCAGCTAGATTTAAGAGAGACCAGAGGAGTGCTTCATATACTGACCTCTGACCTACTTTATCAGGTAACCCTGTTCCAAGACCATTCAGGATTTTCTCACAACTTTTTCTTTTCAAGACTGTATCACACCTTCCCCAGGTTGTGATCGGGAGAACTCTGTATCCTTCCCTCTATAATATGTACTTGGCAGGATAAACATCCAAATTTACCCTCTCACCATGGATCCAAGTTGAATCCTCTTTCCCTTCCACTACTATAGTGGGAGGCAAGAATAAGCAGGTACTGGAGAGAAAGGGATTAAGCTTGCCCTCTACAGTGGTGCCTGGGGATGGCATTGAGTCCATTACTTCCCTCATGTTTACCTTACATGCTGTCCTGCAAGGAAACTATGATGGTAGTGCATCCCACCCTCTCAGCCCCCAGCAGGAAGTTCACTACTCAATCCTTCCCTCTAAGTAGTGTTGAAGATGGAAACATCATGGTTGCATCTTCTACAGTACCTGGAAGGAAAGATTGAGCCTGATCCCACCCTCTCAGAATTGGGGAGAGTGCAAGCCTCACCCTTGCACACTCTACAGTACTCAGAGTGAAGAATTGAGACCTCCCACCAGTACTGTAGAGGGAGGAGGAGTTGATTTTTCCTTTTATAGTACATGGCTTGATCCCTCTCTCAGAACTCTGGAGGGGAAGGTTCGACCAAGCTAATCCCATAAGGGAGAGATTGGACCCCTCTCTCTTGGAAAGTACTGGGGGGCAGGACTGAATCTACTGTAGGGTGTGTTTGGCAAGCAACTCCAAACCTGAATTAACTCCAAACATAAATGACTTCTCACACGTGTAAGAAGTCAATTCTTCCCAAATTCGGGACAGAATCACGTAAACCCTAGTGAAGATTGGCCCGTTCTTTTTTTTTTCTTTTTTTTTTTAACGTGCGGATTTGTATTACATAACGCACCACATGAGAGACCAGTTTCCAATACTTTACTAGTAACAACTTATAAGGAAGGCAGGCTAGTGGAGGGTGCATGGTTTGTAGTAATCATCACAGTCCGTCAAAGGAGAAAGGAAAGGAGAAAAGGAGCATGACAGAAGAAAAGAGAACGTGGCAAGATACCAGTGAGAGGGTGATCGCGAGACACATGAAGACTGAGTGAGGCAATGTGAGAATGTGAGAGAAAACGGGTAAATTTTACAACTAGCCTTTCGGATCAGGCAGGAATGAGCGTAGATGCTCGAATCTTACCTGTTGCCAGTACAAAATCTGCTAGTAGAGGAAAAACTGTGGGATCGTCCAGGATAGCGCTGGCGTTGTAGAGATTCGTTCGGAGTTTCTCGGCTTTAATCTTCTTTCTGAAGGCTACCCGCTGAGGTCGATACATACATACTTGCGGCAATACAAGAGGAAGTGAGGTATCATCTCCGGTATTCCGCAGGTCCTACAGTATTTTGTCGGGGATTTCTTGAAACAATGGAGATAGCTATTCAAAGGGCAGTGTCCCGTTCCTAATTGAAAGATGGCCGCCGCGTGTTCTTTCTCCAGGCTATTGAGTGGGTCCACCAATCTTGAAGTTAATTCACTAGGGTTTACATGAAAATCTGAACAAGTCCTCAATTTTCATCAAGACAGAGAGTCTCAATTTCTTTGATCATCCACAACCACTCTCAACCTTATTTCTCTGCCATCCCACCTTTCATCAATCCGACCACCCAAACAAGGATCTGAAACATGTCCAATTCAGGCAATTCAGATGGCTCAACTGATTTGGACCCATCAGGGCCCCTGAGTCCCTCCAACAATTCGAACTCAAAACACTGTTGCAGCTAGCAAGACACCCGACTCGATGATTCTTATTTCCTCAGGCCCAGTTGATTATGCTGCCTTCCTCTATCAGAAACTTGTTGAGAGCAAGGAGTGTAGTAACCAGGAAGGTTGTGCGCCCTCAGATTTTTCTCTCTATGTTTTTTTCCTGTCTCGAATATTTCTCTCAAGAACTTAACCGCATTCTAAAATTCTCACTTTTTTTTTTGGTATGTAGGCGAATTAGGAACGGAGCGGCGGTACACAAAAGGGTGGTCAAGCTAGTTCTTCGATCGAGCTCCAAGCCCCAAACCCACTCCCAAGTTTTGGCCAGGGAACTAACAGTATAAGTTCATGGAAAAAGTTTTTAAATAGTCGAAATTGTCCCGGCCGGATTCCCTCGAGCTCGACAAGTTCCATAGATTCTAATTCTTTTTTTTACTTTCTCAGGCCAACTCTCACCAAGACCCGCGTCTTTTAGTAAACCCGCATGTGTAATTGAGACCGCCTTCAACTTTGCAAGCTATCAACATAAACACAACGGAGTGGTAGTCTTGCTTGACCCTGCACCTCTTTTGACAAATACAGCCAAGACAATGAGACAGCTTGGCGTGAATAATCAGTCCCCATTGCTATTGTATGGCGAGACTCATTGCTACTTACTTCTGCTTTAGAGGAGGGGACAGTCAAGGGTACGAGACGGAAAGCGAGTTGCTTTGGGCCACGTTGATACCACCATGACGAATTGACTTGGTCACTGGGAATATGTAATGTAAAGAGACAAGGTGGATGAAAATGCTTTGCTTGAAGAGATCATGCTTCTCATTGGGCGACTCATGAAGTTAGATTGTCTAGAAAAAAAACTACTGTGTTAAAAGGGAGTGAATTGATGTATGAGAGAAAGGTTGTTTGCGGGTCTACCTGACTGCTGTGCCTATTTGTGTCGCATTGTCCACTTTAGTTGACAAATGTTTTGCGCCATGCACTCTCTCGGAGTCGAAAATATCATGATGATTTCGAAAAGATTGACTCTCCGTAGTGCTTTGATGTTTGAACCACGGACGAAAGCAGAACAAAAAGAAGGACTGTTCGAGTACGTGACTCTTCTTTTAAACACGCCAAGCATAGCCGGTTGCGAGGTATGGAGATAAATTGGTGCGATGAGACCTCTCACTGCCATGTTTTGTACGAATGCTGGACGGGCGCAATCCAGCGCTGCACAGCCAAAGGCATAAGATGCATGATTGGCAACCCATTTGGGAGCGCGGATACATAGAAGTGAGAAGAATCCACGAATTGACTTTGAGAATTCAGTAGAATCCAGAAAAATTGGATTCTCTGCAGTTGGATGAAATTGGATTCTGAAGTGATGGTACCAAACACGGTCCTAGTTTTGGGTATTTACCCGACTCCAAACCTGAATTCGAAGTCAGAAAACCGTGGTTGAAGTCGGTTACCAAACGCACTTGCAAAGGATCAAAGGGTAATGCTTGCACCCTCTACAGTACTGCGAAGGAGGGATCAAGCCAATCCCTTATACATAGAGGAAACAGGCAGATTTATCCACCTAAACGCTTACATTGATGAAAAATAAAATGCGAAGCATGACATAAACCATAGTTTGATGTCTGCTATACTCTATGCCCTATGTTTTACTCTTACTCATTTCTTTTTCATGTGTATATTTCTATTTTTTTCAGTGAAGAGACTTACTGTGAAGGCTTTGTAGACCATCCACAGAAGACGGAGAAAGGGGGTTGTAACTAGTACAGTACATACCAGACTCGTAGAGCTGTAGACAGTGCGGAATGTTAAAGCAATAGCTCTTTGAAAAAAAAAAAAAAGGCCAATCCCTTTGCTCTACAGTACTAGGGGGATCTTGCCCATCTCTCTACAGTACTAGCTTGAAGGGATAGAATTGGCTCTAGTCCCTTCCTTCAATACTGTAGAGGGGCTCAACGCCTACCACCTTACCTAAAACTAAACCAAGGACCAGTACTTTCTAGAACACAATACCTTCTTGCATACTAACACCCACTGTTGTCATTGACAATGTGGTGAAAAGACTAATTCCTTCACACTTAAATCTCCTTTGATTGCTTCTCAATCTAAGCCAACTGAATGACAGTCAACTCCCTCTGATTCCATATGGTTTGGTGGGGGCTCCTTTGTATGTATTTAGAGGAATATGCAGTCAGAAGATTGATTTTCACAAGTTGCATAAACACTGCATGAATGATATACTAATCCTATGTGTGCGTTTGGATGGCTCTTGAGGTGATTTTTAAGCAAGAAAGAAGCCAGGAAGCACGTGAAAAAAACAAATCAATTCACACTCAATCATCAAATCCAACTAACAATCGTTTCATGGCATTTGATAGGGGACCTTACATCCTGCGTAACACCTAAAAACATGATGAACACCGACACGTCAAACTCGGTCACAGTTACCAGCAAGACTTTGATAAACCTTGAGGTTTACATAGATGATGGACCGTAGCTCTTTTCTGAACCTTGGCAGATGTTGGTTATACCCCTGACCGCAGGCAAGCGAAGCGGTTGTCTCGGAGAACAGTCTTCTGCGTAGCTTGAGGCTATAACCTACATCGTTTGGTGCTTGCCTTGAGGCTATAGACGGTTGTTCTTTTCAAGTCTTGTCTATGAGGAAGAGTGGCTTTTGGACTGCGGGAGTCCCGCAAGGATAATGATGACATGCACATCCTGTCCATCGTTTGGAAGGGACCATTGGTACAAGTGCTGCTATACATATCTATGGTGGATTTGACCCTCCTCACCACCACTCACACTCCAACCCACAACCCAACCCGCACCCCATCGAAGCCACTCTTGAAGTTCCTGTTCTTCCATCAGGAGCTGGAATCCTGCCCCCACCTCCCCTATAGTATCACTACTCAAGTTCTCATCCACTTTATTCACCTCGAATCATCTCTATCTCTTGCAATCGGGTCTACCCACCCCTCAACTACCTAAAGCTCCATTCATTGACGAAACGAATCAAGATACACTTCGGCCAACCATAGCTTTTGCCCACCGCGCTTTGACCCGAACTTTCACCTTCAAACGTTATCGTCTTTCACACCGAACGATTTCCTACTGGTTTGGTACGGTAGTGGTACTGTACCGTAACTACATACGTAAACGTGAGTGTCAGTGTTGTCTGTCTTTTTTGTCGGGCTGCCTGCGTCCATTGAATACGGCTTTATCACCTGCCATCTACCCTGAAGTATGTAGGCTGATGCACTGCAAAGTCAGCGAGCAGACATACAAAAGGGTAGGTGAGTGTGTGAGCCAATCATGGGTTGTTGATGAGAGTTCAGACGAATTCCAAATCGATTCAGTATAATAAATATATTGGATTGAATGCAGGGAAAGATGATCGGGGGACGTTCTTTCTAGTTTTGTTTACATTACTCCTTTTGGACTTACTCACCGTTTGACTAGATCTTAGCCCCCTCAAAACATACAACCCGTCCACCGATTGCGGAAGGTGTGCCAAGACCCTAACATCAGCTTCAACCGCGCCTGTCCTTAACCTGTACGCGGCTGGGTGGTTGACTTTGATGCCCAAACGAACCTATCAAATCCACAGATCCCTGAGCAATTTTTCTTTTGTGCAACTTGAATGCACTAGGTCTCCGTAGAATTCGCTCTCAAGTCATCCCCTCCAATTACTGTACTACCCCGCTTGATCGTTTTCAGTCTCTTTCTTCTTTATTAAAGCCCTTTTTTCTTTTTGAGAAGCTCCGAGACACTCTTTTGGCGTTCGTTCTTTCCTTCAAGCTCCTCCGTGCAGAGAACCGGACGCATTGACCACAACTTGCGCGTGTCTCATTCGTCCCACTCCCATCCAGACTCGGAATCGAGCTCGGTCTGGAAGAAACCGAATCTCATTCGACCCAAGTCAATCGAACCTCGGCTTGTGATCATTTATTGCTGCGAAAGTTTTTGACCTTGATCCGATTGGCCACATTGACAAACAGCATACCGAAGAAAGACAAAGAACACGAAAAGGGGGCGAGACAAAGGCTGCAAAGTCTTTTCAGCTTGTGTTCTAAACGTATTGCACTAAGGTAGTAGTAGTACGACCTTGCAGCGAGCCGTTTCGTTACCTGAATAGCAAGAGGAAAGCTTGGCAGGCTATCCATCTTCTGTAGGTTCTGTCGTTGCATTGCAATTCCCATGATACTTATCCGACCCAGTCTTTTTTCTTTATGACTCTCGATCGTGATCAAGTTCGATTCGAGCTTGACTGATGCAAAATAGCTGTCGTGCTGGTTATTAAATTAACAAATCAATCCAGGCTTGCATTATCATTCATGACTGTATATTCCTCCGGCGCAACAGGCTGCACCCTACTTACACTTTTCATCTCAGTCTCGACTCTCAAGCGCCTTTTACCCAACCCATTGAACAAAATCAAATTAACAATTTCCTCTCCCGCCCTTGTCTAGTGGCTGACTTCTTTCGGTTCGAATTTCTTCCTTCCTGCCCCCTACTTTCATGAGAATAGCACCCTTCATTCTTTTGATTCTCATCAGTCCATTCACACCACCTTACGCCTGTTGGAACACAGCCCAACATCACAACTTCTCAACAAGCTGTCAAACGCCTCTCACCTCAAACACAACAACATATTCCATCTCACCCTCGGCGGTGTGTAGAGACTTATGTAGGTTCCGTCCTTTGCAGCGAAGATACCTTTTGATTTTTTTCAATCAATCAACAGATTTCTGTCAAAGCCCAAACTCTCCCTTCCCCTCGCACGGGCCTCATTGACTCTCTCCTTGATATTTTTCTCTTCTACTTGCCACCCATAATTTAGTATATAGTCGATTTCCTTGGTCTCACCATTACTTTCAACCCTTGCCTTGTCCCTTGCGTCTGATCACTCGCAGTCCATCTCGATCTCCTCATTTAACGTGTCATTCAGTGGTCACTAGGGCTCATCCTCAGCTGTCTCGGTAAGTGGTGTGTTTGTTTGTAGCCAGGAAACGTTCTGGAAGTGGTGGAGTTGAGATCTTCTGCAGAAGACCTTCCAATACCCCTCAAGCCGGTCAAGCACAACCACTGACGAGTTTTGATGTTTTCCTTCAGTTGGTCGCTTTCTCACCTGTGCTCGCTAGACATCTTGTACCTTGTGAGCTCATTTCTTTGGACCGTACAGACCAACTTTGGTGTCAGTTTTCATTTCTCCCTTGTTCGTGCGCTATCATCATATTTGAAGTGAAGAAAGAGCATCAAGTGTACGCTATGATGCTATCCCATCGAGTATCCTCATCATTCTTCCGATCGGTTTTTTTGACCTGCGCCAGCGATGGACACGCTTCAGGCCGAAGGCTGTGGTCTCTGACTAACCCTTTCCACCTGCGCTCTTCCTTAGCGCTCGTTTGGTTTGAGTGGCTGCTCCGAAGTGTTTGAGCTGACTTTGGGTTGAACTGTGTGTTGCGCCTCTTTTCTTTCTGCGCCCCTCTCTGTGCCATCCATACCTTTGGTTGGTGTAGACCGAGTTCAGTCCACACGTATCACATACACCTTTCCCCTACCGCTCCATCCGATTCTCCTAATTTCCACCGATAAAACCGATCAACACCTTCGCTAGCCCTGTTCACAGCCATCAAGATTCTCAATTGGGACTTGATTTGTAACTGTACAGTCACTGTACTGCGCCTGGGTTTACTTGTCCGTAACACTTTCGTCTCCTTTGCCACTTTTCTTCCACAACATCAGCTTACCCCCGGATCTACCCACTGCCTTCGTCGTTTATCACTTTGCCTCTACAGTCACATCCCCAGTCGACCCTTTTATTTCGCTACTCAATCTTGCAGCTTCAATCTTGCCTCTACCCTTCCTTCCTCTCCCCATCCAAGGGGGCGAGGTTTGTAGTGGTAGCTTTTTTTGCTCAATCGGTCTCTCAGAACGATGAGATCTAGTCCTTCGTTTTACACTAATCCTTGCCACAGCTTTCGCCGATCTTTGCTCTTTGTCTGCTTGTCTCTCTCTTTGGTCACTGCCAACCGACTCGATGGCGCAACCGAACTCGACCCTTCGCTCCGTTCCCTCCGGAGCCCGTGCAAGAAGAGTCAATCCTCTTTCAAGAGTCATCTAACCCACGCCATGTATCTCAACGCTGATATCTGATTTGTTGTCTTTCTCTCATCTCAGCCGGCGATGAGCCAGATCGCTTCATTCAGCTCTCCGTCAATCGGCTCGTTTCAGACCTATCTATCGTACATCAGTCTGTGTTGCATTCACGTCGATCTCGCCTGCCCCGTCATTCAAAACGGGAGTTGTCCCTAGGTTCAAATACCGTATCTTATGGTCCGTCCTTAAATTGCCAAGCACATGTATTTCACGCTATTGACTAACTAAACCCTTTCACTATCAGGCCTGACGAACGCTTCCAGTACGATTCTAGCTGCAAACAGCACCAACTTGTCGTCAAGCGTGCAAACCTCTAAACCTGATGACTCAAAAAAGGACTCGGACATCAATGTTGCGACGACCGTTGATCTCTCATCCACACAGTCCAATAACGTCCCTAGTCATTCCGACGTAGGCCAACAACATACTCTCAACTCCTCTCTCAGCTCACATACCCAGTCTGCGCCTATTTCAGCCCTGGACAAGCATAACAGCTCCACATTATCTCAAGCTACCATTCCCGTCAACACTCTGTCCTCTTCATCCCTAAACACCACATATAACAAGTCTTCGAACCAAGCAACCCCGAGTTCCACTTATCATGACACCTTCCTTAATCAGTCAGTTCATGACGTGAACCTGGACAAAAAGACTACCAATTCCCCGTCTTCTTCAGTCTCACTGAACTCGTCAAATTACCAAGCGGACACAATTTCCCCTGCCAACCTGAGCACGTCCCACACGGTCTCGGTCACTCACAACGACACGTATATTCTACTCGAGGACCCGCACGAGAAGAACTCCGAATTGAACACCACCGGGCCAACTGCGTCAAACCATGAGAACAATTCGGCCAACAACAGTCCCTCTTCATCCTTCGGCCATCTCAATGAGACTGACCACGAATACGATTCGTCGGTGTCAGGTTCATCCAGTGGCTCCGAGAAGTCTCAGATTCTTTCCATTCCTCACAGCTCCAATAGCTCAAGCATTTTGAACAGTTCCAGTCAGAAAACCAGTGGTGGCGAGAGTGGCACTCCGCTTTTAAGCTCTCTGACACATGTGTCATCTTTCCCGTCGAAAACATCGGTACGCTTTGGTAGCAATCCTACGGACGGTATCGCTGCCTTGAATATCACCGCAAATCATACCGGTTCCGATCTCAACAGGACATCGGGAGATGGCCACACCATGTCTGCATCTCTCACCGACTTGCGCCATAACCAAACAGGTCATGCGGATTCTTATGGGGACGGGGATGTCGGTCGCCATCGGCAATCGAGCCTTTCACACAACGTCACGGTTCCATCGGCTACGTCCGTCAATATTGCTGATGAATCGATCGACAATCCCACTTCTTCCAACCTGACTGGAAATCACACCACCAGTGTTTTACCTCACATCACCGTGCAAACCAGTGACGTCGGCGCCGCTGCTCTGGCCAGCTTGGACAAGAACAGGACTGGACCGATCACCTTAGCTCCT
>MU167228.1:165147-181222 GCA_015951145.1 Cronartium quercuum f. sp. fusiforme G11
GCAAATTGACAGAAAAAAACCACACAAATGTCAGTTAAGGTATGATAATTCAGTCCATGTAAGATGAAAATATAATGTTAAGTTTTAATAATCCTGATCCATTGGAGTGGCTCATTCATTGTCTGTCTGATAATGATTGCTTGAAGATGTGGGTTTTTCATTTCATTTCCTTTTTTTTTCTTCTTTTGATAAGGGAGGAAGATCAATCCAATAAAAACAAAATCTTAGGCTTCGAGGTTTCTGGGCGCCTGGGTACGTAGATGCACGATTCCAGAACCTAAATACCTATAAGCTTTATATATAAGATACTGTACCTGGATCACTCTCTAAGTCCAAAGTGGTGCGCTGTTAAAGGAGAGAAGGCGTATCATACAGAGAGACCTTCCCACAAAAAAAAAATTCAAGAAGCAGTAGTCGGCGTGAGTTGAATGAGGTGTGAGATGAGTAAAAAGTTTCAATCCCAAACGCTCAGCCCTCCAAACCCCAGTCATCATTCGACTTTGAATGAATCCCATCGGTCGAGGAACGGAAGATCTACCTGAAAACGGACCCAGAAAATAAAAAGTCAGCATCACTTGATTTTTTGAAGACAGAGGAATGAGTTAAAAGAAATTTGGATGCTGATGTCTCAGACTCTATACATGAAAAGTCGACCTCCGGTTCTTCTTCCTTATTTCTAGACTCAAACTGCAGTGATATGTATCAATGTCCTCGGTTCTAGATGGAACGAAGCAGGTGGGAAAGTAAGGATATGTCAGCATACCGTCACGACAACTAACTGATTTAAAAAGACTAGGGGAACAAATTCCAAACGCCGAGCTCGATGCTGGCTCTGCGGTAGGTAGCCTATCTGAGGGTTCTAGCTGGTAAAATTTTCTAGGCTTATTCAGGTCAGCTACTCTCATCCAAGTTGTGGGGCTTGAGGAACACGATAACTAACTTTGGTGAACAGAGTCTCTTCTTTTATAGCCATCGAGTCAAGCTACTGAACCAGCCTCTCAGCACCCATCTCGCACCCACTTTCGCATTTCCCAAAGATTGCGTCTCAGCATTCAATAAAAACTTTCATCGAACAGCTAACTCTCTATTTGTTACTGACGCTCAGATCCGATCGCCAATTCAACCGTTGATACCTCAGCACCAATTCACACTTAAGATCACACATTTCCAAGAACAAACCAAAAAAACCGCACAGGCCCGATCATCGATGATCGATCAACTAGCGCCTTTGAACACTAAAGGGATCGTATTTTTTTTTTTTTTTTACAAAAATGTATCATTGTACTTACACTTTACAATGCTTCATATATTGACCATATCTCGTTAGGATAGATAAATTCTCTCAACAGAATAAGCTGAGTATCTCTCATCCAAATATCCAGGCGCCTATACTTACAAAATCACTGTGGCAACCACCGCCTCCTCATACCAAATTATTATACCATTTGTGTCCTGCGCGACATTGTTTTTGCCCATAGGAATAACCACTCCATCTGAAAAAAATGAGCACTTGTTTATTGAGTCATCATTCTCTACAATCGGACGGTTTCGTTAGATGTCTATGCATCCCGTTGATCAGTCGAGGGTGATTGAATCTTAACACCAAAATGGTATTTGGTTAGTGTAGTACCTGAAAGAAAGCCATAGCTTTACCAAATTCACTGCTATTCTCTGGCATCATTGTAGTAAAAGATCATTCCTTGGTCTTTCTAGAACACAATTTGACCCATGGGAAGGTTTTATGAAATAATAAGTGATTTTCTCTTTCCTGAAAAAATTGGTTTTCGCCATCTTGCTTTAAGGATTCAATGATCCTGAATGTGTGATTCTAAACTGTCTTATTCAAAACCAGAAAGAACGCTCTGAGCTTGTTTGTGGCATACTGCATACTGTGTGGTAGCAGTAGTATGCGTATAGTGAGTTGAACGTCTGACACCGCGTGCCCGAGCTCCGAAGTTGCAGTCTCTCCGGGTTTTTTTCGTCCGATCAACCGTTCGAATCAGATCTACCCGAGTCTTTCGTCTGCCAGTCCCATCGTTTGTTGGACATCGTTTCGTTCTCATCTCACACAACAACTTTTCTCAAAACTAACACCATGGCCACCTCTCGACTTCTCCTAAACGCACCTCGTCGAATATTATCTCAATCCCTGAATCGCCCTGTACGTTCGCTCAGCTAACTCCTACGAACCCTCAAACTAATGCATACCACTGACAAGAAGGCTCGTTTGGATCTTGTTCTAGATCGTACAGTCCTCTGTAGGACGATCTTTGGCGACCGCTATCCCTTCATCTGCATTCCCTCAAACTCATATTACCACACTTCCAAATGGGGTGCGTGTTCAGATATTTATGCACTGTGCAAAGGAAGAAGTGATGGACCAACACATTGTGCTCTCAATTTACTTAGCTTACTGTGGCCACCGAGCCCCATCCCCATTCTCAAACTGCCACCGTCGGCGTGTGGGTGAGTTGACTATGGATGTCGATTCGATATCTGCGTATTTTTCGCTGACAAACATACACGACGATCAGATAGACAGCGGAAGCCGAGCAGACAAGCACGGTGGGACTGCCCATTTCTTGGAGCACCTTGCTTTCAAAGGTACTTCATCTTTTGCCTTCTAAATTCTCATTAAAAAACAGTCAATCAATTTATTTCATGATTCGAGTTCAGGTACTCAAAAGCGTACTCAGCATGCTCTGGAGCTGGAAATCGAAAACCTAGGCGCTCATCTGAATGCCTATACCTCACGAGAACAGACTTGTTATTTTGCTCGGAGTTTCAGTGATGACGTTCCAAAGGTAGTCGAGATTATTTCTGATATCCTTCAAAATTCACGACTTGATGAAGGCGCAATCGAACGAGAGCGTAGCGTGATCTTACGTGAACAGGAGGAAGTCGACAAGGCACATGAAGAAGTTGTCTTCGATCACCTTCATGCTATCGCTTTCCAAGGAGAGGATTTGGGCAAGACCATTCTCGGTCCTAAAAAATCTATCCTCTCAATGCAGCGCTCTCATCTAGTGGACTACATCAAGTCTTACTACACCGCTGATCGTATGGTCTTGGTAGGCGCTGGTGGCGTTCAACACGAGGCTCTCGTTGAACTCGCAAGGAAGAGCTTTGGTTCTCTTCCGACTTCTTCTTCGCCTATTCCTCTCGGTGGTCGTGGCCAGATTCGTCCTACACAATTCACTGGTTCAGAAGTCCGAATTCGTGATGACACTATGGATACCATCAACTTAGCCATTGCTGTGGAGGGAGTCGGTTGGAGCTCGCCTGATCTGTTTCCCATGCTCGTGATGCAATCCATCTTCGGCAACTGGGACCGCTCGCTCGGCTCGAGTGCGCTCACTGGCTCGCGCCTATCGCACACCCTATCGACGAACAATCTTGTCAACAGCTTCTTGTCCTTCTCGACCTCCTACTCTGACACGGGTCTTTGGGGTATTTACTTAGTCTCTGAGAACCTTACTAATCTCGATGACCTTGTCCACCTCACCCTACGCGAGTGGCAGCGAATGGCTACTGCGCCGACGGAAATGGAGGTCAGCCGTGCGAAGGCTCAATTGAAAGCATCGATGCTTTTCAGTCTCGACTCTTCCAACAACATCGCGGACGACATTGGTCGACAACTTGTCACATCCGGTAAACGGATGACACCACAGGAAATACAAGCCGCCGTCGAAGCTGTGACCCCCGATACAATCCGACAAGTGGCGCAAAAGTACCTCTGGGATAAGGATGTGAGTGATGACCCCTCAATGCATGACGCGAATGATGATGTGAAAAGGACACGGCCTTGATGATAATTGCCCTCGTATTCCTTCTCCAGATTGCGATTGCAGCTTTGGGCCGAACTGAGGGGTTGCTAGACTACGGACGAATCAGGGCTGATATGGCGTCTTTATTATGGTAGAGGTATATATTTGTTCCTGTTTCTCATCAAATAACACAACTTCTTTTCTTCCCACCTTGCTGGCGATAAATGCGGTAGCATCATAGTCCCCTATCAATTTGAAGGAGTCCTGATTAGTTGCGTAGTGCTGAAAGCAACGTAGATTATAGCGTCCTTCTTTAGCTGTCGACATTTTCGTTATATAGATCACTACCGGTAGATTTCATCACTTTCTGTGTCCAAAACAACCCAACTCTGGTGGAGGCTTTGCTGACAGTTTCCGTGAGCAGTATAGGAAGGGAAGCAGGTATCTGCGTGTTGTTGATAGACATATTAGCAGTGTTGTTGTGATATCAACGAGAAATTGAGTTGACTCATCATCGATTCTTAGTCAGACAGCTGTTTCACCTCACAACACACCGTCATCCTAGTCAGAAATTGAAAGAGGACAGAAAGCCTTGCATATACCCATCTTTGAAAATAAGTTTCTGTACAATCTGAATCTTGGACAAGTGACAAGTATTCTTGAGATTGATTGATGATTGAATGTCAGTGTTTTAGGTCAGAAATGAAGAGACATGAGTCAGGGCATGGCTTTCAGCTCCTTAGACACCACAAGGCTAAACCATAAAGTATGAGACCCATGAGACATGGCTTGTATACCAAGTTAAGCTTCCTTACATCTTGTGTATTAACAACAAGTGGACCTCAGAGTACTTTCTGACTTTTACCAAGAAAGACAAATCAGTTTGAAAGTTGATAAATAAAAATTATGCAAAAGATACTCTCTTTTTTTTCAAACATGTAAAACTTCTTGCGCTAGTTGTATTCAATTCGGGTTTCAAACCTTACAGATCCAGGCTCAGAAAGTGGTCCAGGAAATAATGAAATTGATTTGATTCCTAGAAAAAATTGAACCCTGGAACCCCTATGTAAGTCACTCATAAGTCACAAACAGCCCATCCTGCTCCGGGCTCCGAGCCATCAGACCCGGCAGCAGGTCTTCTTCTGTGCTTGTCTGTTACCTTTCAAGATCTTCGGATCTCGTATCTTTGCAAGCGTCCAGACCATCGCACGCCTGTCACCATACTGTCCTGTTGACGGCCTGACAGACGGCCGCACCACGCCTGATCCCTGCGCGCTTGCGATCACAAACTCAACCCCGCTAACGCCGGGTCCCACGTCGGCTTCGGAGATTCAATCACCGAGCTCGTTTGGCACGGTCTACTCGCTACTGCCTACTTCACATGGCTGTGGCCCTTCACCCGGTGTAGGACCTCAGTACAGCACGATAGGTGGTCACGCCTACCAGGATGTGGCAGGGGAGTGGATTGATTGAGAGCAGTTTGGTGGGTTGAAGGTGTTGTGGACTGGGGTGTCACAGGAGTGTCACAGCTGCGGCACAGCCAGTCGGAGACAGAGCTCTTTAATTCCCGGTCCGGAAGGACTTCCACATCATCATGTGTTGGATCCTCTTCCGTTCCGGTCTCCAGGAGTTTACGTTCCCAAAACTTACCGTATACGGAGACGTTGCTTTAGAAGGAGACAGTAGGTGGTAAAGTCGGAGTGCAGGTCTAATGAAACCAGCGGGGCGGATTGTGTCAAGTGTGTAAGTGGCTTTGTTGGGGCAAAACAAAGCCAGGTCGATCAAAGCTCCAGGGTTCCGAGAAGAATTTAATCTGCTCAATCAATTCCTGGAAATGCTTCCTGGACCACTTTCTGGGCCCACATCTGTAAAGTTTGAAACCCGCAAATGCTGAGCACTATGAAAGATTTTTATTTTATTTTTTTATTTAAGAAAACCCACTTAAACATTTTTTCAGTCTTTAGCAGACTTACTTTACTCCCTAAATTACGTTTTGGAACTCATTTGACACAGGAACTCCTCTTAATGAGATCTTGTGCAAAATTGCGACAGAAAAAAAAAGGAATTTAAAGAGGCACCTTGGGTATCAGAAAAGACATTGGCTTAAAGTCAAAGTCAAGCCATAGCCAAGTGACCTAGCCTAGACAGTACGATAGCAGAACCATTATGATCGACCAAGGACACCGAACAAACCCAGATCCTAACAAATCCACCCTGACCAGAGCTTGTCCCCATCTGACCCCCATCTCATACATCCCGGTCCATCTATCAAACCCAGAAACCAGCCTTAATATCAACTTCCAACTTCGAGCCCTACTTCCAGCCACATTTTCCTTCCCCTTTGAAGTCAAATGTCCAAACCGCTTTGCTCTCTTTAGTCCTGGCCCCTCTTTCCTACATGGCGCAAGTTTGGTAAGACGTGCGTAAAAAAAATTTTTATATCAAGACAAATAGGGCATATGAGTTTTTAAATGACATTGAAGGGACCAACTCAATCCCCCTCCCCCTAATGAACACAATAATTTTTTTTTTTGAGAATATGACTTTATGGAGCTAGGGTTTAGATGAAAGATTAGTTCAATGAAATTTGTTCACTCAAAGGCTTTGACTTAGCCTAACCTATTCAAACTTGATGACCGGGATCCAGACTGCTTGAATCAAGGTGGTTCAGCAGGAAAAAGAAAAAAAAAAGCTTTGGTTTTGTGAGTCTGGAACAAAGGAAGTATGAAAAAAAAAAAAAAAAAAAAAAAAAAAAAAAAAAGGGGACAGGGATTAGCATAAACTTGAAGCTGAGATCGAGGCCACTAGGTGTACGAATGGACGAGGTGAGCGTTTAGAGGTTGAAAGGAGGGAATTGCAGTCGAAAAATTCGGATCGAGGCTCCTGGTTGTGATGGGGTGATCATTCAAACTTGATGAACAGAAACTGTACCTTTGATTTCTCAACTCAGTGCCCAAAGTTGACAAGTTTACATATTTTCTGGGAATTGATTAAGGCAAGATTGGGTCTTTGGTGCGACTTTTTGCTGAGTGCAAGAACACTTCTCATCACACCCTGAGCAGTGCTCTGCTGGCTGGTGGAAACTTGCAAGGGTCATCGACAGTTTCAGATTTGGTTGTAGTCTAGACTTCTGACTTCGGACGGATATGACCTCAAGTCAATGACCAAGTGTAGACTTTCAACCGGTCAAAGCCGTATTAAGCCTGCACTTCAAGTCTTTTAGTGTGACCGCAGCCAATACACTAGGGTTTGACTTGGCTCAAATTGACTTTGAGACTTTATCAAAAGCCACCGTCCTTTCTTGCTTAAAGTTGGGACCACAATCGAGAGTGCAAAGTACAGTCCAGAGTACTTAAATGGGGTTTTAGTGATCCAGCACTAGCTTGAATCTGATATGTGTATCTTTATCTTAGTGTTCTGCGTCTACCCCTCACCACAGAGTAGGATAGTCACAAGTGATATGTGACATTGAATAGGTTGATTAAATTCAGAAGGTATTATATAATGGGGCACACAATAAGAATGAAACGAAGTTTTACAAGATGCATATAGACACACAGACACATACACACACACACAACTACATCCAAGTTTTCATTCGTGGACATAATACACATCAAAAACAAAAACAAAAAACAGATGTCCGGGTACAGAAGAAGGTATCAAAAATCCTTAAAAAAAAAATCTCATTTTTGCATCAATAGGAGAAAAAAAAGCAATCGAAGAAAAAGCTTGCAAGAAAGCTGTTACAAAGTGCCTCAACTGGCACGGAGGATTATTTAACGTATTGGAGTTCACGACGGCTAAGAAGGAAACGGCGAAGATATAAAGGAGTGTATTAAGGGATGTGAGCCGCATTAATAAAGACTGAAAGCCTGTGGTCAAGGACAATCATCAACTGTCAGCGATGTCAGATATGCATAGCCTCACGAACATAGTCAAAGAAGAAAATGCTGGACTCACAAGGAAGGTGGGAAAATTGAAGCAATCAAAGTCCATTCATAGGTAAATGTCATTCTTCTTTGCTATACGTCATTCGAATCTTCCATCGTACATATGTGAATGCTCAGCACAAGATTGTGAAAAAGTTGAAAAAACAAATTGGCCCTGGTCTTCACCAAAGTGGATCTATCTATCAATGGTTCAGGCTAGTGAAGACCAGTACAATTGACCAAACAAAAGCTCCTATCACGATCGGCCCCGTAACACAAGCTGCAATGCGATTGGCTAAGACCCACGAGAGCTTAGAGGGAATGTTAGGCCCTTCTTGACCGTTGCTCAAGTTTCGTGACCGGGCGGGTAGTCTAGGTTGAGATTGCGCTCGACCAAGCTCACCGCGTTGTGAACTCAAATACCAGCCACCAAGGACGAAGAACCAAGGACCGCAAAAGAAGCCCAGCCAAAAGGTGACTGCCGCTGGATTGGCCCGCTCGAGGATTGTAGCGAGAAACCAGCTATGATTTGGTGAACGGCGTGCCGAGGTTGCAGTCAAGAGACGGCGCAGACGTGGGCCGGTCGTATCAGTCTGTAGCGCTCGCACGATGGAATCTGAGAGTGAGCAAAGGAGCCCCTTCGGCTTGGAGACAGCGACGGGCGCTGTCTCAGTTGACCGCCGACCTTTCACGGCGCTCGTTGGCTCAGGATGTAATTGAGCCGGCATGAGGATTGGTTTGAAAGAGGAGGAACGCTGGTTTCCTAGCCTGATACGTTGTATAAAATCGGGCGCTTTGAGTCCTGATACCGGATGACTGTCTAACAGGATCATGCTCGATTCAGAGTCAGAGAATTTACTGGTAGGCCGTGCGCGAGGCATGTGAAGGTCAAAAGGACAACGTAAACGACGTGAACCAAATGAGGTTCCAAGAAACGATGACCTTTTGGTAGTAGATATCGTCGGAAGACCACCAACATTGCAGCCCATTCGTTGGCGATGGACAGAGGGGGCAGAGATTTGGCGGAAGTGATGGTTCCGAGTACCTGGAAACAATGAACGAGTTGAATAGATACGTTGATGATGTTGCCAGCTGCTTCTGCGAAGGCTGCGCTCAGTCTCTGCTTGCACTTCCTCTGGGGAGGAAATCGAGGGAACAGGGACTGAAGTAGTCCGGCCACGTTTTCCTGAAATGTCACTGTATGTTCCATGCCTAGGGTACCAGGAAGTCGACGACGGCCCGTCCTCGGGGTAAACTTCGAGAGAAGGGGTGTTCAAGAGACGTGAGGAAGGCGGGGATTGGGAAATTTTCACCGAGTCTCTGTCATCACGAATTGCTGGGATTGAAGGTCGTCGAGGGTCCCCGATCGCGTTGACTTGAGGATGATTAGATGAGGAGCGACGATATTTGTGAATCCAATACTGCTCAACATCATCCTGTAGGTCACCAATGGGTTCAACAAGCGACTCGATAGCATTGGCGCTTGACCAACCTCCACTCAGTCTGGACTCCGAACCAATCAAACCTAGAGAAGGAAGAGCGGATGCAGAAAGACTTGTGCGAGTTTCGTGTGGGCTCGATGCCCGAGAAGAGAGATGCGGAGTCACCCGGGAACTGAAAAAATCGCTCAAGGCTTGCCAGCCACCGCCTGAGGTGCCAACGCGCCAGATCTTCGATGGATCCGTATGAAGCTTCTCTGGTTTAGCATCGCCCCCTATCCTTTGAGCTATAGGAAGCTCGTGGGGCGAACAGATTGAGGGTGAAGTAGGCGCTGTAGACGAATGTGGTGAAGACAAGGCAGCTGCCAAAGAGAGTGGAGAGTTCAGGTGCGAAGACGCTGAAGGCGAAGTTAACAGGGCGACATCGCGTACAAGAGGTCGATCAAGTTCTGAAGGCTCGGACGTTTGTTGTTCGACGACAATTCGAAGGGGATCCGAACCGATTGAACTTCGCCTGCGACTTTGTAGCGTAGCTTGCTGTCTAGCAAAAGGATCAAATAGGTGTTCACTGAGCTCTTCGCGGTTATATAACGTATCGGGAGTGTAATGCCCCTTGGCAAGTTGAAAGTCATCATCTTCGTCAGCATGAGTCAGCGCAGGTGTCGGTGGTACTTCTAATGTTTCGGATGGAATACGAGCGGGCGTGAGCACGTGTCTCGGTCGAGATTGGCTCAGTCCAAGTGGTGGTGTGGGATTGTAGGAGTATCCTTGAGGGATGCTGGAGCCGCAATGAGCTTGAACAACGTCCGCATAACAATTATCCGGTGAGAATTGACGAGGATGGACATGAGCGCGACCAGGATCGGGTGTGACCGGTGCCGTCTTGAATACCTTGGAAGGGGCAAGTACTAGTGGACTTTGAAGCCAAGGTACATACGGCATTTCAGAAGGCGACGATGGCACTAGAGGCGTCGTCGTCCGGGGACCAGAATCGTCGGGAGGTAGATCAAGCGGCAAGGTTGGCTGTAAATCAGGCGTAGACGGGGAAAAGGTTCTCAGAGTGGGACCAGGAAGGAAGACTGAAGAATTGGCCATGGTAATCGAGGTGAAGTCTGCCTGAGCAGTGCACGAGTCCGCTGGATGTGGAGGATTTCCGGGGGTGCCATAACTTGTATTAGGTGAGGCGAGTTCTACAGTGAGGTCAAGATCTGCATCACTGCTGTCTAGACTTCCATCGCCCTCATTGAAAAGACTGCGAGAAGAATCTGCGATACGCTTATCAGATGTGTTGACCTTCTGAGCACCAAGTTCATAGCTGCGACGTCCGTAGGGATGATCCTTGAGTTGAGCCTCCCATAAGCTATCACGGTAAGGAAATCCTTCTAGTCGACTAGCTGAGCAATTGTAGAGCGCATAGGGCGTGGTGTGACTGGGGAAAACGGTTGTACTCAGATTGCGCTGGGAGGACGAGGGGCAAACAGGCGTGTTCTGAAAGGAAATCCGGCTAGGGGGGATGTATTCTTCCTTTTTGATTTGCGTAGCTCGATGAGTTGTGCGTTCACATGGAGAATCTGGCTGATGTGCTTCCAGACTCGACTTATGATATATCGCTAGTTCGATGGCTGAATGTGAGGCAGGTATGTCTGTACCCCCTCTCGATTCTGATGGCACAGACATGAAGGAGAGATATAGTTTCTGGTACACACATTTCAAAAACAAGTAAGACAACGGTTTGGAAGAAACTACGCCTGCCCATACAGAAGAGTGTAGGATCAAAAGTAATTGAAGACATACTTGATTCGATTCTTTCCCCTTCAGTCCGCAAAGTAATTTTTTGAATGTCCGTCAAGTTGATCGATGGAAGTTCAAGATACGTGAACTAAAAAAAAAGCTCGGTCGTATCAAGATTTGAGGATTTGGTCCGAAACAAATAGGCACAGGACGGTCTGCAGGACGCGATATGTGGATTCTCAGGTTTTTTTGGCGGCTTTCTTCTTGAGGGAAGGGTGATATGGTAAAGATGTGACGGGACTTCGAAGATCCAGAGAGTATTTTTTTTATTAGACTGCCGGATTTTTAGACGGAGCGTCGCTCAGAGCGATTGAAAAACTTGAAGAGAAGGTTGGCCTGATGCTGAAGCTCTGATACGCAAACTTGAGACAGTTTGAATTAGCTCCTTAGCCGAATACGAAAATCCCAAGCCTTGGTTATGAAAAAGACGAAATGAAGAGAGGGAATCAGCGTGTTTTTAGCGAAAATTGAAGCCTTGGAGTGTCTTGCGATCGGATGGGGAAGTCTGATTAAGGGGTGAGGCAAAACTGGAAAAGACGAGTTGGGTTGAAAGGACGTTCAAAGGAATGTGAAAGAATGAGCGGCTGGTGTGAGGGTAGAGCCCCAGACTAAGGATGTCTAGCTTTACACTACAAATGACAGTGATTCCGGAATGGGTGACCGAGGTGCTGAGTTGAATAAATAAAGTGTAAGACGAGGATTCAGGTGTCAAAACAAAGGGCACGGAGCTTACTTAAATAATGACGGTTGAACTTACATAAAGCAAAAATAGGGTGCTGACAATCACCATGCACGATCACAATGCGGGCTGGCTGATATTGGGCAGTCTTGGAAGACTTGTACCGTAAAAGTCCAAATGGCAGTATGACAGCTTTGAAACCCAGGTCGGATCAAAATTTTGAAAGCAGATGGAGAGGGAGAGCCCGTTGACGTGGCTTGGAGAGGGAAAACTTGACACTGTAGATATGTGTCTATTCTGTACCTTCCCGAAAGAGATGGATGTTGGATGTTCAACCATTAGCACCAGAAGACACTAACGCGGGGTTTGCGGCAGATTACGCGACAAACCCGCAAGTCACGATTCATCACGCACAGTTTAGGACACTGCCAGTCAGAACGAATGGGAGCGAACGTTTTGATGGAATGAATTTGTCACAAGTCGATGGCGGGTTGAATAGGTTGAGGCTAGTGAGGGACGAAGACCGATTAAGCGAGAGGGCAGCCAGATGAGGTCTTGGACTCAAGCTTGCTCACTCGGAGGGTCGAACAGGATATGTATGACTCTGGATGGCTTCAAGATTAGTCTCACTGGCTGGCGATAAGATTGTTTCGGATTTTTGCTAGCTTGAGACAGACGAAGGAATGCGCTCAGACGTGTTCTACCTGATCAAAGTCGGTCCAAATTCAAACTTGACACTAGTGAACGAACCAAAAAGAGTTGAGACAGGCTTGAGTGTGGGATGGGATGGCACTTGTGAGTGAGTGAGGAGGTGAACTTGGGTTGAGGGGTGACCCACGAGTGTCCGTAGGGTCGATGTCTGATGAGAATGGCTGACTCAAGACCTTAGTTATACTTATACCAACTCAGACTCAGACTCAGACTCAGACTCTGTCGACCTCTCTGAACCCCTTGCAATCTACCGTTATCTCCCTGATGAATGCATACATATTGTACATAGCCCAACTGCTTTTGATAGCAGCACAACTCAGCTTACCTGAGACCCACCACACTCAGAATTTCTGGCATAGTTGGTGGACTGCAGCAATTTTCATTACTTTCAGCTTGTCATCACTCACCAATCCGCCAGTATATACTTATTATGTTGGCAGAAAACTCGAAAGAAAAGGTCCAGATTCAGGATGACTTGTCAATACGATTTGACATCCGATTCGCGGGTCAAGGCGTAAATCCTTCTTATAGTACTGCACTTTCCATGATATACAGTAGTACATCCAACTACTCCATCCCCCCTAAACGTCCTCAGACACCCTCATGCCCTTTTGCAGGCTTTTTAGTTGAAAGTGTCCCAAAAATGTAGACAAGCTTCATCTGTGCCCTTTCTTTTGCCATCTATTTTTCAAGTCGCTGCGACCTCCCGAAAACCGATTTAAAAACTGGTTAGAATTTCACAGGAAGTGGCTAAGACCCAAGACTGGTGATGACGTCCGCTAGTGCGGAGGTGAATGCTCTATATTTTGGGCCGAGAAATGAAGGACGGGGTTGCCGATGACCACGAGCCCAGCTCTGTAGCCCGACGTCCAAAGATCATCTGTCTTTCTAGGCCCGCCAAGGTCGTAAAGGGCAAGTGAGTTTGTCCATCTCCACGGCGAGTCAAGACTATAGTTTCGAAAGGAAATCAAAGAGAGAAGCTGTAAGTCACCGAGAATCCACTGGTAGCAAGCACTTCCCCCTTAGACAAATCTACCAACTTGAGACCAGAGCAATGGGTCAGAATGGGTGAGCTTTATTCGCTCTCTTTGATGTTGATAGTTTGCAAGGTAGAATGCCACATTCCTTCGTGAAGAGACGACAACATGCTTGCGCAGTCTGCAGTTTATTTTCTGTTATAATTGTTCAACTGATTAATTTCGATCTAGACTGTAGCCTTTTGGTTTCTTGAGAACTTTCACCAGGTCAAGAGTTGAGTGTTGGGTTAGTAGCAGCATGTAATCCTCTTCCTTCCGATTTGTTTACGATAGTACTCTCTTCAATTCTATGTATTCTATTACTGTCTTCTTGAGTAGTTGCTTTACGAAGAGATAGTCTGTAGCATCACTTCTTATAGTGATGTTTTTGTGGTATTATGTTTATGGTACCACATCATCCCCTTCTCAGTTAGAAGCTCAGCTTTCTAGAGTCTTCCATCGATTAATTCCTTGGCCCTTCTTTTGTAAGTCAGAAAAGGTAAATTAGAAATTGAGTGCTCCTTTATGTAGCTTGAGTCGATCACAATCAAACAATTTAATTCACACAAGTCAGAAAAGAAACTTACGCAACAAACAACAACTGTAAGCCTGCCTTTGAGCACAAGGTTGGTCCAAGTAAGCTATTGGGAACACAAGTGATAGGGGCAGAGGGAAGTGCCTGATTGTACAAAGGATGAGAGGAAAAAAGTGGATGAGGACAAAAGGAAAACAATGATTAGCCACACAACAACTTATATGGAGCTCTCTAGAATACTTTGCAAAGTCAAGGTACAAGTGAATTGGCTGAAGGAAATAAGATTATTGTACATATCTCATAGGTGAAAAAATCACCACCATTAGTAAGTTGAGATGAGTAAGACTGAAGGAAAGGAAAGATACATGTTTATCCCTTAACAGCCTCTCCCAATGGTCTCCTTCTGGCCCATTTCTACTATCAACATGTTTGGCTCAGGTACTGGCATCTGAGCAGTACTCCAATGTTAGGATCCAAGTATATATATGTGTGTGTGTTACAAGGTGTCTGCCAATGCACACAGCTAGGATTTAAGGATTACAGTTGTTCTTTACATGGTGTATACCTTTTTTTTGTTTCAAAAGTTGATTGTCTCTGGTGTTGTGCAGAAAAACAGCTGGGATTTTCTACCATAATTCATCATACACTGGAATCTGCCATTCAATAGCCATTTTTGGGTAGATCTCAGCCAACTATTCTAGATTTACCCTCAACTACCACATTACCCAGAAATATCTGCAGTGGGTGCTGCCTCAAAATCATGTTTTTAGTTGTCTGAGGAACAATTATAAACTGGTCCCCTAACAACATGTTTATATCTGGGAAGCTTTTGTGCTATACATAAATACCTCAACCATTATCTATTGTACTTTTCAGAAAAGGAGAGATTTGAATTAGCTCATTTTTGGTCAAACTCAACAAAGTCCTTGGCAGTCTTGGGGGAGGAGTCCTTGCCAAGTCATGAGGGGCTTATGTGTTATGTTTAGCATTTGATGTGGAAGCTTTTGAACATGAATAGAGGGAAAATGATGCCTCTCTTTCATCTAGCCCCAGATTATTTGCCTAGTTGAAGCTTGTATGTTTGAACCTGCTCCTTTATCCATGCAGGTTCTCTTCTTCAGATTGCTCAAAAAAACATCAAGATACATCTGCTGCACATGGTACACATTGTGTAGCCTTGTGTTGATAATCAACCAATGATGTCAGCTCTTCCTTGACCACTTACTATTGTAGAGTAGGTTGGTACAAAAGAACAACCCTTTTCTTTCCCTCAAGACTGCAGTAAGCTTCACCAATCTCAAAAGTCAGTCTTTAATCCACAGGGGAAACCAAACTGTTGGCCCTTGAGTCCTTACTTGTCAGTGAGAACCAAAGAGACTTCAAAATGAAAAATGAAAATATCAAACAACACCTTAAAAGATGGGTATCTAAGTCTGGTATCAACCCTATCTAAGTTATATACCTTAAAGGTCTATTATCTACAACCCTACATGATTTCCTATGAGGATACATTAGTTATGGTACTAGTCATGGGGTAATCATATATTCAATAATAAAAAGTGGGGTTTCATCTCTTATGACACCTGTCATTGACCCCCAAACTCACAAACCTCATGACAATTGTAATTGTGGCTGGTTGATGAATTCAACTGTAGTGTTTTCAGCCCTGAGGACTGTGTAACAGTCCCATGGACTGAAACCAGACAGTCACAGGTAAAGTAACCAGGAGAAATAAGTGTAATATATGATATAACATATGTATTACATGAGTAATAAGTAATGTACATATGTAAAACATAGTGTAACATGTGTAGTACATAGGTAATGAGTAATTACATACATAGAAACATACTGTAATATATGTACTACATATGTAATAAAGTAGTGCAATAATTGAACCACATCTCAGGCTCAGTCTCAAGAGTTATAAGCATAATATACTTATGACAGGAGCCAACCAGCAGGCCCTGACATTAGAGTAACCAACCACAGGTTGACCCACATGGCCCTGTAGTAGCACAAGCTGAAACCACAAGTCAGCCCATATGCTAAAAGCAAGGAAGAGGTAACCTGAAAGGTATATGAACCCCCTCTCCCTGCTCAGGAGTTGTCCACTCTCCTCACCTTTTAACTGAACCACCTGAAATAACCCACTAAGCACACATCTGAGGATACTTATATAAAAGTCATCTGCTCAGTAGTGCA
>MU167228.1:183994-205772 GCA_015951145.1 Cronartium quercuum f. sp. fusiforme G11
CATCGCACCTAATCCTACTGACACTGCATCGCATATCTCGGGGTGATAGAACATCGGATAGGCCCATCCGATACAAATATCTTGGCAGTGAATACTTAAAGGCCCTTGTAGAGTTTTTTTGTGTTCCCTATTTGGTGGTTTCTTCCACTTTAACACTCATCTTCAGGGTAAGACTTGATAAAACAGATGTTAAAGCTTGAAGAAAATTTTGAGTAGCACTAATTCTTTTCACTGTTTTTGCATTCAGACAATCTCCTGCTGAAATTCTGCCCCTTTGGGAGTTCCACAATGGCTGAAAGGCTGTTAGGCTGAGGTCACTGTGGAAAGAAGGAGCTTTCCAGGCTCACTCAGATATTTATAAATAGAGACCAGTTCTATGTACTGAATCTCTTCCTCACTCAATCTTTATCAATGCAATTTTCAGCAGTCCTAACTTGAGAACTCCCAATTCCACTTCTGAAAACTATCTCTTAGATTCTGTCAACGCATATCTTACTTATACAATCCAAATAAAACAGTCAGTCCTACCCTTCAGAAACCCTAACCACAGAATTACCTACCTTATTGGATTCTGGTTTCATGGTTTGTAAATCTCCTACTATAGTGAGCTCCTTATTGGTCATTTGACCCAGTTCTTACAACCTGTGTGTGGGAAAGATCCCTGTTGTCACCAGACATAGGTCGGGGTCTGCGAGGGGTACAAAGGTGCCCCTTTTGTAATGTTCATAGCCCCAGACACCGGGGACCTGGCAAACGGGCACTGGTAAAAGCATCAGGCCTAGGACTGACCACCTTCTGTAATCCTACAGTATGCCTTTGGCGAGTTTGTATATTTCTACGAGTCTTTTCCATACATCGTCTCTCATCCCATGTACACAGTGGGATTTGCCAAGATTTAGTCAGGTAAGTGAACTAGACCACCCCTGAGTAGTTGAATAGCCACCCTGACACAAATCACAACTACCCACCAAAAAATCTCCTCCCTAATGCTTCCAACCGAGTCACTTTTCTTGATTCCTTTGGCATCAATCCCCCTGTGCAGTTTTCTGTCACAAGCTGATGGGCTTCATTGAGTCCAAGCTAAGGGTCGGTTCCAAAAGATCCGGGGCTTCTTTTGATCAGTCCATGACTAAAAAAATATAAGTCTGTGCAATGTACGATCATACTTGTTGTCATAAGTGATGCAATAAATATCTCCACGAGTCAACCTCTCGAGACCAAAAGGAGCAAAAACCTTTCACAAGTCAAATGAAAGTGGTTCCCTTTCCCTGTTGAATACTATTCAAGTGGGCTTGGTGAATGGGTTCAATTGTGGCACAAATCTGAATCGACTCAGTCCAACTCAAAGAACACGACCAAGGAACGATAGGATTTTCAGAAAGCCAAATTATCATATTCCAATCATTTTTGCTTACGAGATAAGTCTCCACCCAGAAAAAACCTGGCATCACTGTACAGCTACAGAACCAGGGATTGCAGGATGTAGCGTCAGAAAATGGAATAGCAGACATGACGAATAATGTACTAATTGAACGCATTGTTTTTCTTTCATAATCGATAATAGAACATGTTAAACTGAGTTAGCAGAATTTTCGTCTTCCAATGATGTGTCTGCGCATTTTATTGTTGGGGTCCCTCTTTCAAACTTGATCGACCTATCAAGAAAGATATTGTGTGAGGAGGATCACCCGACCAAAATAGATCGTCATTAACTGGTACAACACTCAAAATACCAAGATTCCAATCGACAAAATACTTACCGGCCCTCATAATTTCATCCGTGACGAGTAAGTTCATGGCGATCACACAACAGCTGTGAAGAAGTTGTCGTTTGACACGATAGTTGTCCCAAATCCCTTCAGCAATCGGGTCTAAAGGATCACCATTGGTGAGGTCTACTCCCACCGCTCTCGTGGGCTCACTGTCGACGAGCTCGTCCATCAGATTTGAGAGCACTTCTTGTACATCCAATCCAGCATTTGAGGCCAATGTTTTGGGAACTACCAATAACGCATCCGCAAAGGTCTGGATACCAAGCTTGAATTTGCCCTTTGCTTCTGCTTTAACTTTACCAGATAGATGCCGCGAGCAGGCAACTTCAAATGCGCCAGCGCCAGGTACCACTGCTTGATCCTCGAGGGCATTCTTGACTGAACGGAATCCATCCCTCAAACCATCGTGAATTTGACTTATAGAATGAGGATTTGGACCTGTGGGCATGAAGAGGTTACTGATCAGCCAGTTGCCCTACGTACACGACAGTCAAGGTTAAGAGCGAAGCCGGATCGAGCCATGTATAGGAGCGCCGGTAGATGGCTATTCAAGATAGAACGGCTCGCATGCAGTAAGTGATGACGAACCTTTGATTAGTAATGTTACTGACTTCGGGTCACGGACCTCTTCTACAAAAGTAAACTTTTCTTCCCCAAGCGTATGTTCGTAGACCAAGCCAGCGTATCCCAAGACGTCTTGAGTAAGGTCCTCGACGGAATTTTGGGCAACACCACCACAGACCAACTGCAATCTGAAAACCGCTCAAAAGCAAACATTTTGACATAGGGTTCATATGAATCAATATTCATAATGGTGACATCACTGAAAAAATATATCTATAAAGTGAAGGACGAGGACGAAACCTTTCCATATTCCGTCGCTTGGCACGTCGGAGAGCCAGGATGCCACTTTTGGCCAACATGTCAAGACTGAGAGGGTCGATACCTTTCTGATTGATGACCACAAAACCTTTCGGCTTCTCATTCGTACCTTGAGCTCGACCAGCAGCGATTGCCTCCAAGTCCATTTCCGTGTCACATACGCGTCTTTTCAATTCAATGATTTTTTTGACACGCGCGTCGATGAATTTACGTTCAGATTCGACTAGCTTTTCACGTTGTTCGGCTGACGAGTAAAAAAATCCCGAGTTCACTTCACTATTATTTTGAGACATGGAGCAGAGCGTGGTGCAATATGCAGTTCAGTTTAGGTCGACTTGATCAAGGTATGCCAACCAATCTCGCTTACGTTTTCTCATATTCGAGACTGACATTCAACGTCAAGACAAATGCATTCTCGACTCGCTTAGGCATATCAGGATGACGGGCACCATGATCAAGTACCAAGCCGCGGATAAGACGCGTATCGGTGTCTGTACGATGTTGCATTTTCATGATCTCAATCATATGGAGGTCGATTGGTAGGTCAGCCTGTTTGATCGCAAGTACAGCATCGACCACGTCTGTTGCAAGCTTTTTGGCAAGTCGATGATGTAACTTTGTCGCCAGCGAGGTGTGAGCAACGGCTACCAACGTCTGATGATCAATATCAGGCTTTTTGCGCTTGAAGTCATCAAGGAACTGAATATGGTGAAGAAAAACGATCATAATCAATTCCCAGCGAGCCCATAATGGCTTCATCATGTCATGTTCACATGGGAGGGTGGAGTAAGACACTAAACTTACTTTAACACTTTCGGTCTTGGCAATTTCTAAACCCTCAGAGATCACACGCGGATGAACGCCCTCACTGATGTATCGCTCTGCCTGTTTTAGCGTCTCACCAACGAGCAAGATACAAGAAGTGGTACCGTCCCCAGTTTGCTCGTCCTGTGCTGTTGCTGTTCGGGCGATCATTGCTGCGGTGGGGTTCTGAATTTGCATTTCTGAAAGCAAGACTTTTCCATCCTGAAATTACATTTCTCAGTAACGTCGTATGCACAAATTTTTTCGAGCGCGATGGTTAGAGATACCTTGGTCATTTTGATATTCCCAGCACCGTCAACTAGCATCTTGATTGTTCCCCGTGGACCTGTTCATCATCAAACAGATAAAAGCGAAGCGGGAAATAATTCCAAGGTTAAAATTGGGTTTTGGATATATGCTGATGAGAAGCCAAAAGGCTGACCAAGATTTGACCTGACAACGTTGGCAAGACCCATAGCACCTAAAAGTAGTAGAAGTCAGCCTAGGGCTTTCAGCAGGTCCCGTGTGAGGAAAATGTGAGAAAGACAGACCGGTGGTATTGACTTGCAAGGCTTGCGCCCGGCGAATGGACTCGGCCTTCGGGTTGATGAGTTCGACAGCAGACCTGAGAGAGGAAGGTAAGCATGATGCAAGGCATACAGTAGCTGGTAGAAAAGGACGAACATGGTGGTGAAAATGTTATAGATAGGGCAATCGAATGGCTGACTGAAATTATGAATTCAATCGGTTGAAAGAACTTGACGATGGGTCGATCGAGTTGGGTTTACTGTAGTATTACAGTACATACATAGCCTATGTGTACTTAGCTAGGGAACCTGGCCCAAAACTATCAAACCCGCTTGCAATCAATAGAAAGAAAAACTATCAACCCTGCATTTTCCACCTGCCACTTCTTGATATCTTGAAGCCGATTTTAGATTAATGTATAATCATGCACTACGTAAACCCCGATTGGAGGCTATGCGTTTCTGAACATGAATTTCTCCGGAAAAACTGTTTCTAAACTACAAGGGTGTTGGAATGAGACCACTGCATGGGCGCTTTGAGTATCTTGGTCGATTAGCTTAGTTGGTAGAGCGTGGTACTAATATTTGGTTATCAATGCCAAGGTCATGGGTTCGAGCCCCATATTGACCATCTTTTGCGTCTGCGGAGAACTTTTTTCAGGTCCATGGAGAAGAATGAGTTCACCAAATGTTTGCTTATTTGATAATTTTACAATGGCCAGGCAAGTACAAGTTGGTTCCAGAAATGATCAAGTCTTGATTTCATAAGGGATAGCCTTTTCCAATTATATGTATACTGAGACAGTATCTGGATCATTTTACTGACAAAGTTGTGAGTTAAGATGGTGGAGTAAAAAAATATCAAATTAGTAGCAACAATTTTACTGAAAAGGTCTAACAATCTGTAAATGAATTTGGTTTGTAGGTATACATGTCTTGCACTAGCTTGCAGGAAGGCATGTAAACGAGCAAGGGAGGACTTTGTTGAATTTGATCCAACTCCTTTCAGGTCTGGAAGAAACCCTTTGATGGTGAGACTCTCAAAACCCAAATTAACTCGAACCATAAGAGACAAGGTTTCATACAAAAATAAACCATCTGTGTATGAGGGATTGAGCAAGAACCTAGATTTTTTTGTTTTTTTTTTTCTCTCCCCTAGACTGAAGATTCAGACTGGATCTTGTACTTGGCAAATGGACAACACAAGAGGATGACTTTCAATTAGTCAAACCAGATAAACATCCTTACTTGCCGTTCTAACCCAATCTTCACCAACAACATATACAGATGAAAAATGCACAAAGCGCTTCATAGGCAGATGAGAAATAAAACCCTTGATCTCGAGCTTATTCTTGAAGAATCTCAAGTTGAATTTTGGCTGTAGTTGGGCATATGAGAACCTATCTGTGAGAGAACTCTCAAGATTGAGCTTTTTTTCCCCTAAGTCTTGCTACTTAGTAACTTCAGGCCTGCGTAGTGCCAATAAACATGTCAAAAGCTCTCAGCAATTCTGGCAAAAAAAATAAATAGAATTGAGTGATGCCACTTTAACTCTGGAAGAATCTTCAAAAGGTGACCTGAGCACTTCTGACTACAAGTACTCAGTTTTCAGGCAGAGATGATGGGACCGAACCCTTGAATGTTGACCTCAAGGGTTTCTTGCCCTGCATTTGCACACTCAAAACAAGTATATCATGTGCCTTAGCAGAGATGTTCACAGACTGGAGATGCGCTGCAGTCAACCCTCGAGGCTAACATTTAAAGGGTCAGGTCCCAGCCTGACATAGAACTTAATGTTGAGAAAACAATTTCTGCCGTCAAAAAGCTGCAATACATCTTTTCTAGCAACCACTTACAGTTTTGAAGCTTGCTACTATAATCACACATTGCCAACCTTAAACAAGTTCAAGTTCCATCAGGAGAAAATGTGATATCGAAGCCATGACATTATCTACATATTCCACAAGTCAAATTTCTTTAAAACTGACAGTGACAGAGTGGAGTTTTTCCAAACATTGCCCACTAAGCCCTCCTTAGATATGATGGACAAGATATAATATTTGTTACCTTGAGGACTAAAGTGTTGCGCAATGTAGTCAACTGAGATCTTATAGGATATTTGTTTACCTAAAATAATCCATGCGTGTAACCACTGAAACTGTGAGATTTTCAGGCTGCTATGTTTCACTGACTCACATGACGTTTTGAGCTACACTCTGAGAGTCAGCTTGTCAGGATTAGATGCGTAAAAGACTCGCTAAAAAGCCGAGAAATTCCTATTGTAGTAGCATGCAGTCCAGGTGTGGTTGTACAGTACCCGAGGTCTATTCGGAGACACACTTGCCTTCACTTTTTCGCTTCAGGTCGCCCCGACACTTCTTACACTTGAGTTCCCAATTATGGTCATCCAAATATCTTAATCGAAACGTCTTTTGCCTGCTATTCTTAGAAGCAGAGTTCAGTAACGGCGTGTCAGCTTCAAATCACAGGGACAAAAGAATCAAAGAGACTGCTTCTTACCAACGTTAGCTTCACGGCACAGGTTTAGAACCGAAGCCGCCAGTGCTTCCAAAGCCACCAGAACCACGTTCTGTTTCAGCCATCGATTGTACTTCAACACTGTTCGTGGTCCAGATTTCAAGCCATCGGACTAGTCAGCACATCTCCCAACGCCCCCGCACGCTTACATTGGTCACTAGACATCTTCTACTTGCATTTCAGGTGTGACGATTCTCTCGATGACAAGTTGCGCTACGCGGTCTCCCTTTCGAACTGGATGATAATGGACAGCATGAAATTGGATCAACAACAGTGGCAATATCAGATTTATATGAAGGTTGAAACTGACCTTGAAAGTCGTGTTCGCTGTGGTTGAAAAGTACAACACCCACTGGTCCGCGGTAGTCTTCGTCTATCACACCGGCTCCTGTGTTGATCCCATGTTTCACGGCCAACCCTGATCGAGGAGCAACACGGCCATATGTGGAAGGTGGGACAGCGATGATAAGATCCGTAGGTACTACTGCTCGACCACCCGCCACAATCACTGCATCAGCTGACGCGTAAAGATCATAGCCTGCTGCCGCCTTGCTTCCCTTTGTTGGAATCGTGGCATCAGGACTCAAGCGTTGAACTTGCAAGGTGTCAACCGTTGGTGGAGCCATCTGGTACAGTTCGAGGGTTGATAAACTTGATAGAGGGTAATGAGGCGCAGCGGGCAGTCGAGTGTGTGCTGAGCAGAGACCGATACAACGCGTCAAGCTGGATCCCGATCGATTAAACACAGAGCCCGGCTAGTTTGAAATTCTGAATATTTGTTTTTTGTGGGGGACAAAAGGTTCGGGATTTTAAACTTGAGGAAAGTCCCGAGCCAGCGTCCGGGGCCGCTCCGGATGTGGGCGCGGCGCAAAAAGCGAAGAAGGCGCAGCTTTATATCATATGTGGGTCAGATCAGCCCACCTTACCATCAGTGGCTCTGAAACAGCATGGTACCCAATCCACATTCTTGAGCCTGTATGAACCTTTTCTTGTCTTCAGAAGTCTAATTGTGGAACCTGCCTGAGAGCGTGCCTGTCTCTCACCAAAGCTTTGTTGCAGATGGAAGAATTGAAAACAGATCGCTTGACTACATACTCTATTCCTTGAGCATATTTGTATAAAACATCACTTTGGGATCTAATTGCTAAAATATTTTGATAAGTTCCTTATGATAATAAATTGTGCACCTCTAACAGAAAAAGTAAATCTAACCTCGCTTTAGGTTTTGTTTGCTTCCTTTTTTTGGAATCATGTCCTTGAGGACTTGCTTTGGTCATGACCAACTTCTTGTTCTACACTTCCCTGAACCTCATCACAAAATTTGAATGGCATATGCAGAATAATGTGTGCACCTATACCCATAGGAAATAGAGCCCATAATGGTGATTTATCTGTGAATCCTTTTCTGTAAGTGGTAGCTTTGTGGGAGCTCAAATTCACTTGGTTTTGGCCAAACTGTTCCAAGGGGGGATTAAGCTCAAAGCCTTAGGTATTGAAAACCATTGTGGACAATTAATGCTGCAGGAGTTGGTTCCTGGCAGGACTTGGGGCACAGAAACAAACCACAAATGAAGGCGCTGAAGTTCCCAACAATGGTTGACTGAAATGAGTTTTCACAGAGGATTGTTTGGGCAAAGGAATAATAAGAATAGGCTATTGTGTTATGGAGTGCTCTGATACAGTGAAGAAGTAAGCACTGCCAGCAGAAACTACTAGGACGTGGTTGTTCTAGAAGTCCTAGGACCAGAGTTGTCCTAGATGTTCCTTGTTTGGACAAGGAAAAACTAGGACAAAGCCTGTCTGATGAAATCTAGGACAAGCTTGTCCTAGATGTCTTTGTCGGCAGTGAAGAAGTAGGACAGGGACAAGTTGAATTGGGGTCTGGCCAATTGCTGCTGTAAGGGTCAAGCTGAATATGCGTTCATGTGCCCAGATAAGCTCAAGCCTATTAGCATGAATGAAATGGAAACAAGCCAATAGAAAACACAAGGGATGATAAAAAAATGCGAGTTCCTTCAGATCCTTTTTGGAAGAAATGGCATAGCATACGAAAAACAAACACGTAATTGGCGAGATGTAGGAGATAGAGTGGAAACTGATACATTGCGATGAAAAACTGTTTCATGGGAAAATCCGGAACATCGCGTATCTTTGAAACGCGTATGGTTCCTAGGCAGCCGGAGACTGTCAGTCGGCGTTACATCCCGGCATGAGATTTATGGCAGGCAAGGCATACATTTGAGTGGGTCTACACGCCAGCAATCCTGATGCTGCGTCCTTCAGCTTGTGCGAGTGTCTCGACTTCCCGCTGCCTACCTCTGGAGACGACATCACAATTACCTTGACTTTCGGGCTGTACCAAAAGAGATGATTACAACCTTGGTATAAGCATTAACCCAAATAACCATTGAAGACTTCCGAAAAACAAAAAGTCTTTACCTTTTGCCAAGAGAAATAAACCATTAGACCTGCTAGCGTCAAAATATACGCAACAAAGTAGAGCCCTAAAAAGATGCACATTTCAGTATTTTTTCTCGTGCGATACGATTTTATTGACGACCTACAATAGGGTTCGTAATGATAGAGACCAAACCCAAAAATGAGACCATAAAAGTCGGAAGTCAAGATTGAGATATTGTAAAAGGGCGACGAAGCCAGGCGGAAGATCAAAGGTGCCACAGTGTAGAGGCACAGCATTGATATTGTGTATCCCACAAGTATTCCGACTTTGAGTGGTAGTTATCAAGTCAGACATATTCAACAGTTTTTTTCTCTGAGTTTGATGAGGGAGGTGTCACTGAACTAGTTGGCCCATTCCATGTCTGATCTGCCCATATTGAGTGTTCCAAAGCAGCGGCTTGAATACCTGCGATTGTTTTACACGCATATTCAAAGTTGGGTTGATAGCTGCTGATATTTGGTAGGAAAGGTCAACACACCATTGATGATGGTGCCCCAGAACCCGATTTGACCGATTACTTCATACAGCGGCCTTTTGCGTACCATGTATTCTTGCAATACGTTGCTCATAGCATACAAAGTGGCTCCAATCAACATCAGGCCGTCTCCCAAAGCTTTGTTCCGCGCGGGGTAACTAAGACACGGCATCAGACCGGGTCACTCATAATGGACAATGCGGAGAAAGGAGCTCCTCACTTTTTGTCCGTTTTATAATCCGACAAGACCAATAACCCCAGCCCTGCTATACAGATTGTCACGCCTAGGTACTGCGTCCAATCTACCCGATTTATAATGTTTTTGTAAGGAAGCTCATGCGCTCCAATGTACGAAGAAACAACTCACGATACCGATTACCAATCAGCAGCGCGGCACCGATCATGCATACTGGAGTAGCCCACGCATCTGCAATTGAAGTCAAACAGCCTGAGTTCATGATAATTCGCCCTTTACACCAGCTTCAAAGACGTCTGACCGAGTAGTTCGGCAGACAACAAGTCTGTATACTGATATGCTTTGATTACCGCATAATTGCCTTCAACATCGAATGCGGCGAGAATTAAATCTTCATGAACCAGTGAAAAACAATAGCAACGTCAAGAAAGCGGGTCATGGATGAGATTTGAAGATAAACATTTCGAACCAACGACTCACATTTATATCCATCCGTCCACAACATCTTAAACCAGTCTTTAAAACCATATTTCCAGATTGTGAGTGGAGTATATACCGCACAGAGCGTCAAGTATAGAAAGAAAGTTTGTGTGGTGGGAATTGCCCAACCTCGATTGATCAACCTTATTGCGCGGTAGTGGCACAGTGAGCAGGGGACGTTCGATTGTATCATGATAAGAAAAGTTCGAGGAAGTGAACGATAGCTCACTCTGTAGTCTCCACGCTGCGAAATAATTCGTCCCAAAGATCAATAAGATAAAAAAGCCGAAAAAGGCTTTGAAAAAGTTTGATCATGACATACTTGGTACTAGTGATACAAACTGAGACGAATTGTCCAGCTAAAGTGACCAACCAGAAACGGGTTGTAAAGGTTTTTTGACTCCAGAGACTTAGCGTACGCTTCCATTCAGCCCAACCCTGTGTCCACACTACGGCTGTTTCTCCGTGTTGACGATTTTCTGATAAAGGTGGATGCAGGAAACTGGGTGAAGACTTGGTATCTGGATCATGGTCTGTTGCAAACGCTTGGGCCTGAGCTTCAGAGAGTAAAGTAGAGTTAAGGTCCACACCGCTTCGTTCGGCTGCTTGAACACTGGCAAGCCTCATATGATCGGGGGAAGCCATCTTTCTTCGTTTGCAATCAGTGTGACCGGCGGTGTAGGTGTAGACCATTTAAATCCGAGAGACAACAACGTGTTCGTCACTTTACATTCGTCCTCTCGCAAATTCGTGACACGGCTCTCAAAGGCAGAGTGGCAGCACAGTCTGATGAACCAGTGGCGTTCATCTGAGTCCTGTAATGACTTGAAGGTATCAGCCCCTCTTCACCATAAGCATACCAATACCTTGCTTTAGGTATAAGGCTTTTTTCCCTAAGGCCCTCTGCCCACAAGCTGTACACTTTCAACTTTATCAGACTCCAACGCATACACGACTCAAAATTATTTTGGTGAAGGCTCTGCCCAGTACCACCAACTCCGATCCATTGAGACACTTTACCATGTCAACGTCTCTTTACGCGCCTTTTAGATCACTAGGACACGTCTCAACCGATGTCCCATTCTCCTTACATGCACATTCGACTTCAGCTTCTGCTGTCTTGGGTTCCAATGCAGTTCAAAAATCATCACAAGTCATTCTCACCAGCCTTGGGCTAGGATGGGCACTTTGGGCAGCAGATGGCCTGAAGCTTTTATACGTCGGTAGGTCTCAATATTTGTCTCGTCAAAACCATGTTCATGGCATTGATTCTCGAACCCATTCTTCTTCTTAGGCCCTCTGACTCCTTGTCCGATTTCTTGGCTCAGTATACATTCGTCTGGTTTGGTTTTGGCTGCTGCAGGAGAGGTCATCTACATCTACAAACGAACGAAGGTAATTGGAACTCTGAGGACAAGGAATTGTAATGCCAATGCTTTCCAAGATGCGTCAATTAGCCCAAGCGATGAACCCAACTCACATCAAGCAGACAATCCTAGCGACGGTGAAGATAGACATGATTGGATCACTCGATTCAAACCCTCAGTTAACACGATCGGAAGCCATATGATTCGAGAATTCATCACATACGGAAACCAGGTTATTGGTCTCTCAACATGTGGTCGCACAATTTGGGTCTGGCATCTTGATACTCGAGGTTGTCTTCTACTTTCAACAGTTTTCATTACCTGATCGCATGTACTGATATTTACTTTTCCCTTTCTATCTAGAGCTGCATCTCACCATCAATGTACCACCCATTTTCGGTGCCGCCAGTACTTTGATACACCCGGCCACTTATGTCAACAAGATCGTCGTAGCCTCTGAGCAAGGCGGTCTAGCTCTATATAATGTTCAAATCGGTTCTCTTATTCATATATTCCCTCCTAGCTTCTTCTCTACGCCGACCAAAGCTAGATCTAAGGGTGTGAATGTACCAATCACCTACATGGAACAAGGTCCCGCTGTCGATATCTTGGCCGTTGGATTTGCAGATGGATGGTGCAGTCTAGTCGATATTCGTTATGGAGAGGAGATCTTGTCAGTCAAGATGGGATCTGATTCGTCTGGAGATGCTCATGAATCGATCACCAGTATGACTTTTCGGTCTGGTTAGCCGTTTTTATCTACTTAGAGTGCGATGATAAGCCTCTGACAAAGATTTGTGTGGATTGATAAGAATCCGATTCTCAACTGCTCGTTACTAGCTCATCACAAGGACATCTAGCTATTTGGGATCTGAATCAATCTGGGCAACTACTTCATATCATTCGCGAAGCACATGATTTAGCTATCAGCGGTGTACAGTTTTTGCCTGGACAGCCCGTGATGGTTACTGCCAGCGGTGATAACAGTATCAAGTTGTGGCTTTTCGAAACGCCTAACGGCCTTCCTCGTCTACTCAGTCAACGATCCGGACATCAAAAACCTCCACAATTGATAAGGTATTACGGTGATGACGGTAAGACAATCATAAGTGCCGGAAAAGATGGAACGCTACGTGTCACGAGTGTAGTCCGAGATTCTAGAAGTTTTGAACTCAGCCAGGGCTCCCTAACGAAGAAAGCTTCTCAACTGGCTACGCCAGTGTCATCCCTTAGGTTACCTCCGGCATCTGGTTTATCGTACTCTACTGCGCGATCAAGAGATTGGGATGACCTTTTGACTTGTCACGTAGGACACCCCCAAGCCAAAACCTGGTCTGTCGTCAACAAGCGGATCGGAAAACACTCATTTTCGCTCGCTGAACACAAGTCCTTCAAGTTGGCTCGCCCTGAAGAGGTGGTACAATGCGTGTGCGTGTCAGCATGTGGAAATTATGCACTGACAGGCACGCATGGAACCGGTCGAATAGGCATGTGGAACATGCAAAGTGGTATGAAACGTAGAGAATTTGTCATACCGAACCCTTCGAAGGCCTCAGGTGTCAGCACAGAGCTCACGATCACGGGTATAGCTACCGACGCTTTGAATCGATTGGTAATCGCCTCTACCCAATCGGGATGTATACATGTAAGCTTGTCTGAAGTTCGTGAATGAATGGTCCCATATGACATCTGACTAATTTGAGCTGCCCTATGTACATTTTCTCTTAGTTTTATGATTTTATAACAGCATCCCTTTTGCATACCGTTGACCTACCATGGACAGCTTCAAGCATTCTTTTGCAGCGTGATAATGGTCTTCTGGCAATAATGTGTACAGATTTATGGATAAGAGTATTGGATATCGAAACTCGCAGAACCGTGCGAGAATTGGGTCCTTTTCCAAAGCCGGCGCTAGATATGGTGAGCTCTCATCTTAGCCAGTTTCATAAACAATTGTTTCAACTTTCTTAGCGCTTCTTTCAACTCAGACATTTTCACCAGATTCACGATGGCTTGTGGTCACGGCTGCAGACTCTGTTATTCGCACTTTTGATCTACCTACAGGTTCATTAATTGACGCCTTTCGAACTCACAGTATCGCCACTTCGATAACCTTTTCCCCGACGGGAGACTTCCTAGCTTCAGCTCACACCGACAGTGTTGGAGTCTTCCTCTGGGCGAATCGAGCTCAATTTGCTGAGGTCAGTTACAAGAGCTTTGCAAAAGATGCAGAGATTTCTACACTCGAGACGCCCGTCTTTGAAGGGATCGAGAATGAAGCTGCAAGTGCGTTGGAAAGTCAGTTACCACCTGAAACTTGGGAAAAAGACGATGCGCAAGATGGCGCTTCGTCCTTCGGTTTAGAACCATCACCAGATGGGTTGATTACTTTATCCCTCATGCCAAAATCAAAATGGCACTCACTATTAAACCTCGAAATCATCAAGGTATGTTTTTCTCATCACCTTCGCTTACAACTTTGTAGAGACCGTTCTCTTACTACTACAATGTCAATCTGTAGGCCCGTAACAAACCCAAGGAGCCACCTAAAGCGCCAGAGTCGGTTCCTTTCTTCTTGCCTGCTGTGACGCAAAATGGACCCAAATCCGATCTAGTGGCCATATTCGACGGAGATCGAACTACGACCCAATCTAACTCCGCCTCTAAAAAACGAAAATTTGACCTCGGTGAAGGAGCTTTGGTTGAATCTGAATTCACCAGGCGATTAATGAGGGCTGAGCCTAATGAAGCTTGTAAGTTACACGGGACCTATGTTTTTCTCCAAACCTCTTTTCTTGGTATACTTGATTGATTTATTGACTTTATGATATGGAACCACCGCGTTTGCTGATTAATTCCAGATGAAGATTTTTTTGAGTATGTCAGTAATTTATCGCCGTCGGCTTTGGATATTGAGCTACGTTCAATCACCACAAACGATCAATTGAAGGCACTCCTACAAGCTCTCACCACACGATTGGCAACAGGTAGGGAGTTTGAGATGGTACAAGCGATTATGAGTGTAGTCTTGAAAGTACATGGACAACAAATCATTGAACATAACGCAGATAGGAGTCCGGCCGAACTTTTAGCTTGTGCTATGGAAGATGATAAGGCAAGTGTTACAGATATGATGCGCAAGTTGTTAAAAGTTCAAGAAGAATCAGCTATCAAGTTGAAGAAATTGGTGGATTACGGAATCGGTGTTAGTGCGTTTGTTCGAGGGACCACTGGTGTCGTATGATCTTACTGCAACCGTCATATATTAATACGCAATTTAGTCTTCAGTTGTCTTTTGTTTTTCTGGTAGTCCATCACAGATTATGTGATCAATCTGCCTTGAATCATTTGAGGTTTATTAGTGTATTGCTTAGTGTATCATCATACCCCTTAATTAAACCAGGTAGTTGCGTACACTGTTATCTAGCAGACCTAAGCCTTCCTCTTTTCGCACGAACACATTCTTGACCCTGGTTTGCTTCAAGTAAGTATTAAGCTACCTCAAATTTGATATCAACATAGGATGTACTACGTACGGATTCCAAACATTTATAAACCAGCATGCGCAAAAAAATTCATCTATGGACCGTAATGAATGTCTGGAAGCTATGTACTAAGATGTATTGCTATTTCACGTGTTTTGACTCTAATCACATCAAATATCATCACTCGTTCCCAAAAGATAGTGCAACGATATTTAAATTTTTCTATAAGATCATTAGCCGATGAACTCAGATGAAAAGGTGATGGATCAGATCATGTCCAAATTACATATGATCTCAACTCTAAGTGATCTTTTACCTTAGAAAACCAAAAAAAATTGATAATAATTCTAATTGAATTATTTGGTTCAGAGTTCTGCTTTTTTTTTCATTCAACTTTTTTAGCGTTGTCACATATATTTCACTAAAGACTAGATAGAAATGGTATCAATTATTTACCATATCCAACTTTTTATCAAATCAGGCTTTTCTTTTTTTTCTTTTTTTAAAAAAAAAGAAAACCTGTTGAACTAATTTTGACACAGAGAAAAGTTGATAAAAAAAAAGAAGAAGAAGAAGAAGAAGAAAAGAAAAGAAAAGAATCTCACGCATGTTCAAAAGTGCCTTTCTTCTGTCAGGTACATTTTAAAATCCAATATGACAGGCAAGATTGAGCTAAAGTGATTTTTAACCTTATGAAATTTACCTACATACCAATCTCAAAATTTGGACAAAAAGTACTTAGGGACAAGTTTACTTTGAGTATGTACTTTTTTCAACCTATTCCATTCCCAATCATTCACTTTACCACCCTGCAAGTGCTTCTCCTACTGCCAACAACCAGCAAGTTAGACTTGCCTCCATAACATTTTTGGTACTGTGTTTGTATCTACATGACATACATGTGTTGAAGATGTAAGTGTACATTTACAAGCCGTGGCTGCGGCACGACGGGTATGACAGTGTGTCCCGCAGTGTACAATATGAGTAAGTTAAATGCTCATTTCTGACCAACTTTTCAATTCAATTTTCAAATCTTTTAGAGTAAACGAAACCTGAACCCTATCAAAACTTCACTCGACAACGATCGATTCCAAACAGTGTTTTTTTTGCTTTTTTTTCTTTTTTTTTTTTTTGCTTAACTCCCTTTCAAATATACTCTATAACCCAATCAATTTAATCTCGTGATGGACTCTGACGCCGGTGACGATTATGGGAACGCAGCGTAGGTCTAGACTTTCACGAGTACATCAACACTGGAATCACTTGCACGATGGCCTCACGACTCACTCTGAGGAATTCAAATTGAACCATTTGATCACCATTCAGAGATTTTGGAGATCAACAGGATTATGTTGGCTCTGATGACGGTTACGATCCCGATGATCCTCAAGCTATGGATGAAGACGGAAATGAAGTAAACGGAGATGAAGTAAATGGAGGACCAAGGGAGAATGGCGTTAATGGGATCGTTCACAGTGGTCAACCGTAGGTTTTAAGGATCTTTTCAATCAATGTAACATGATGATCACCTACGATGGCGATCTCTTACAACTGCACTCCTTATTCAAAGTGGAGATAATGCTCAAGCTGGAGAAGCGAATAAAGTACGAACGACAACACCCTATATGACCAAGTACGAGCGCGCTCGAATTCTCGGTACGCGTGCATTACAAATTAGGTAAAGTTGATTCAGTATTTTGAGGAAGATTGAAGTTTGTGGTGCCAAGTCTCAAATTCTATCATTCATCATTGAAAACAATTTTTAGTATGAACGCACCCGTCCTCGTACCTCTCGATGGAGAATCAGATCCGCTGGAGATTGCTATGAAAGAACTTAGTCAGCGCAAGATCCCGCTCACTGTACGGAGATATCTTCCGGATGGAAGCTACGAAGATTGGAGCGTCAGTGAGCTTATTGCTGACTAGCTCTGCGGGCCTTCACATGTATCCTTCATCCTTCACTCTTTACCGGCCTCGAGCCAAAATCGTATTCACGAGACTTATCGCACACCAACCTGCCTCCAATCGGTCAGGGTCGGGCGCTGCTTAGGATAGAGCCCTAGGATTGAAATGTCTAATTCAAAAGGCCCGCATGATTTTGCAATTATACTGTACATTAGAAATCTGGTCACCAATGTTTACCACAACTAAGGAATAAGAGAGGGGCGGCTGCGCGCGCCATAGTTTCCTGTAAAGCAGAAGGATCAGTAGACGCCTGATATAACCCGCGGCGAGGGTGAGCTAACAATCTTGAAAATACACTAGTAAAGTGCAAGGTCGAGCTCCGAAGAATTCCCGAGCATTCTCACCACGACTCCCCATAAAAATTGGCTTGGACGTCCTCCGTAAAGAGGTTATCTTTCAAGTTTAGTTGTTTTGTGAGGTTGGAATTTCCCCGGTAGCTCTTGTTGTAGTTCACCTCGAGATTGATAATCTTTAGTTTCGGCCAGGTTTTAACACGAGTCAGTTGATTGAGAGAAGTGTAAAACGCGATGGATGTACAAATCCAGGTGAGAAAGTTCTTGCACTCTGAAAAGCTTGCAAGCAATTTCCAAGAGTTGTGAGTGAGAACCAAGGTGGTGAGGCTATCAAGAATAATTAGAGTGGTGCTGTCCCATGAAAAATTGGCATCCATCACCGAGGATTCTCTATAGCATTTTCCCAAATGTAAGGTGACGGTTTTAGGGCAGATATGTCGGAAAACCAGGTTGGCATGCGTGGGTAATAGTTACCAGTAATTGAAAGAATCTTGATGGTTTTTGGCCAGGTGTATCGGGTTCAATAGTCCTGCAAGTTTTCAACTGCATCTAATTTGAAGCTCTTTGAATGTCAGTTCGCGTATGTAGACATTCACCGAGACACATAAAAATGGTTAGTATAAAACTACTCCTACTACCTAAAGTGGTAAAGAATAAGTGAAGAATCTTCAAAATTAAAAGAGAGACTCATGATCTTTCAGGCGTCGCGCGTGATGATAAATTCAAGATTGTAAAAATTGAAATTTGCCTGAACGTTCTGCTCTCGTCCAAGCGTGCTTTCATGGTACGGACCATAGTATTCCGGTCACCGTCTTGAGGCTTACAATGTCTTGGTTGACGATGTCCATGAAATTCTGATGCGTTGGGGACCAACCTCGGTGCTATGCAGTTGGCAGAGCTTGGAAGGGAGGAAACACAACAAATATCCCCAAAAATGCAAATATAAGGGTCAGTAACACTAAAATGCATCCACATGTTCTTACAACTATTCTGCTTTGAAGTCCACAAACTACAGGACAGATCCTAGAAAAAAAAAATTAGACTTTAGCTCAAAACAAACAAACACAACACACAAAAACAAGACTCAAAGGCTCAAAAATCTTGGAATTCAGGAATAGAAGCTATAAATCATAAGATCACTAACTCTCTAACACTATCAGTAGTCAAATTCACAAACAATAGGACTATAAGATTCTAAAAGTACATTCACTATTGATCAGATTTACTAAAACTATGAGCTACTATACTATAATTCAGGTTTGATAGGCCAAAAAAGAGAAAAATATGGGAATGGCTTATATAGACAAAAGCCACAACTAGAAAACAGCTTGGTTTCTTCACCACAAAAATAAAAATAAGAAAAGACAAGGGACCTCACAGCAATACCCTTTGTTAACCTCCACAATAAGCTTATAAATGAGAAAAACACAAAAATCCCTCTATTTGTCATTCAGAACATACACTAAACACACTTACAAGCCAGAAAACATCACTAGAACCTCAGAAGACAAAAAAAACTCATCTTATCCACATGAAATACTTAGAACACTTTCAATAGTACATTTTGTCCATATTGATGCCTCACATCACTTAATATGTTAAAATGCCTTTCTACCTTCAGAATGATGTCATTCCTTCAATTTATATGCTCCAATAATGAGAACCCCAGGTTCTGATTCCCCTATTTCTGCTTCATAACTTCTATCGACCCAACTAAGCTTTGAAGTAAGTCCTTCACCTAGCTTGCCTAATGATAAACAAATGAATCAAAGATGAATTTTCCATTTACCCTGAGTAAATCACACAAATCTCCATCAACTGATGTCATTTCACCACCAGAGCGCTCCCCCCCTCTCTCTCTCTCTCTAAACCAGTACTTCCCCTCTGTTTCAACCCATACCACCACTCCTCCACACTGCCAAGATATTTGTATCGGATGGGCCTATCCGATGTTCTATCACCCCGAGATATGCGATGCAGTGTCAGTAGGATTAGGTGCGATGGAATTACACTGCAATATGGTGTCAGAGCATTAGATACCGATAGTAATTCCATCGCACCTAATCCTACTGACACTGCATCGCATATCTTGGGGTGATAGAACATCGGATAGGCCCATCCGATACAAATATCTTGGCAGTGCCATCATTTATCCCATACCCAATACAAAAATGAACCTATTTTCTCTTTTTTTTTTTAACATTGTTTGACTACCTGTTTTATTTTATAGAGAGCCTGCTGTAACCAACCCCAGCTAATAATTCTGAATATCAAAATTGTAGGAAACCCTCATACAAATCTTTTGAGCTACTCTAACCCTCCAAAATTTTTGAAAACTGACTGAAAAAGTCTTATTCACCAAGCTTTTTTAAGTACTTGATGTTTTATGATGGAAACCTGGGTGTTCGTGATATTGATGCTTTGAAGAAGAAAAAAAGGATTAAAAGAATGATGCAAGTTTTTTTTTTTTTTTTTTTTTGTTATATTGTTATGTAAACTTTTCTGTTTTTTCTGGTACAACTAGATTATCTTCATGATTTAGAAATGTAATCATTTGTGAATGAAGTTTCAAAAGTTTGATTACACAAAACTTGGAAGCCTGGGGAATGATTCTATCAAAGGAACCAGATTGCATATCTCAATGCATTTCAAATCAAAGAAAAAGTAAAACTGTACCAATTTAGCTATCAACTCCACCAAATATGCATGTAATAAGAATACACCATGAAACAAGAACTATTTGTCAGTGTTTTTAAGAAAACATTAATAGGGTAGGTTGAGCAGAAGATTCCTAAAATTATGCCAAACCAAAAAAATGTTTTCATTGTGTATGTTGTAAATGTTAAACTACAGTGAGACGCGTCGGAGTGGAGAAGCTACTACAGTGAGACGCGTATCAGACCGGAGTGGAGAAGGTAGACGTTACGATATGCTTATACTGGAATTCAACCGGACTCTCCTTCAGAGATTCGTCGCCTGACTGACATACTCTTTCCCATCGCTAAAATTAGCTGGGGAAGAGTAAGTCAACCCCTTTTTCACTCGATTTCGTTTTCTCTCTTCTCTTTATCCTTATTTATATCTAGTTCAGACTTATGCGAAAACTTACCCCACCTGATTTGTCTGTCGCACACCTGAATGTCTGTCTATAGAAATTGTTGCTCCTAGCTCTCTCCAGATAGATTCCAGGCTAATATTTACCCACACTCGTATCTAGGTTAGACAGATTGTCAGGATTATCTTATTACTGTCTCCTGTGCCTAACCTTCTCTATTTTACTATTAGGTCAGTGAGTGTGGCACGCATCCTGGGTTGGAGAGCTACTCACCCATGGTTGGACCATTTGTATCAGGTCATCATTATTATATATTTTTACCCTATCGTAAATTTTACAGTAAACCATCAGGTATCTAATCTGTTTTACCTACTCAAATCAATTCCTCACAGATCTCCATGCCAGGGGGATGCTTCTTTGTGGTAACCCACCTGGCTATTTCAAGCTGGGTGTGAAGCTGAATTGAGCTTCAGACTCAAAGAGGGCAATAGTCAAGTCTATACTGGTAACACCAAGTACAGACTACAGCTAGCTGACCTCTGATGAGAGGATTTGTTAAGACTCTAGTTAATTTACAAGGGTCCTCCCTTGGCAGAGTGCCTTGTCTTATAACTGGGCAAACAGTTATCTGCAAGAGCCAAACTCTAGGAAATATGGGCTCAGCTGAAGGTGACAGCTCTTGCTCCTTCCTGTATGGGTGTTTTTTGTATGTAGCCCTTGGTGAGTCTTTATTGTCAAGGGATCTTGGAGGTGAAGGTCAACCAAACCTTGTCAAGTGGGGATGACCTTTTTTTTTACTTGCACCTCTTAAACCTTGTACTTATTGAGCAGATACTTATTGAATTAAGTTATCCTCAATGTGGTACAGTTGGTTCTTGGTAAGGTGTGTGTGGTCAAAGGTGAGGAGAGAGGACAACTCCTGGGCAGGAGAGAAGGGTTTACATACCTTTCAGGCTCTCTTCTCCTCAATCTTAGGATATGGGCTGGCTTGTGCTTCCAGCTCATGCTATTACATGGCCATGTAGGCCAGTCTGTGGTTTTGTTACTCTAATGGCAGGGCCTGCTCATTGGTTCCTGTCATAAGTACACTATGCTTATGACTCTTGAAACTGAGCCTGAGATGTGGTTTAATTGTTACACTTCTCATTACATATGTTACACTACACATTACATATGTAGCACATATGTTGCACTATCTATTACACCTATTCCTCCTGGTTACCATGTGTGTACCTATCTGGTTTCAGTCTGTGGGACTGCTGTGCAGTTCTCAGGGCTGACACTCCATGTGTTACATGAAGAAGAGAGCCACAATAGGCCAGAATGAATTTCAATCAGAAATGATTGTATCACTATACTCAAAAAATTGAGTTGGGAAACCCTACACTGCCAAGATATTTGTATCGGATGGGCCTATCCGATGTTCTATCACCCCGAGATATGCGATGCAGTGTCAGTAGGATTAGGTGCGATGGAAT
>MU167228.1:236867-248200 GCA_015951145.1 Cronartium quercuum f. sp. fusiforme G11
AAAAAAAAAAAGCTTCTGTGGATGTTTTTGACAACTTCCTTCCCCCCTCCCCCTGATAAAAAAAATGAGCATAGGGAATGGAAATATTTCACTTGGTTTTTAATTTGTTTATTATGTGTGGTTCACTGTTCAGCCTGCCTTTTGTCACCATCAAACTGTGCGTTCATATATATATATATATATATGAGTCCTAGTATAGTATATTTCTCTGTAGGGTAGGGCCCCATTATGAAGAACGACAAAAAAAAAACTGATGACCACAGCTTCATGAAGGGAACAAAATTGTGTTACCAAAAAAGAGATAAAAGAAAAAAGAAAAAAAATCACTGTGAGACTGCTGGGAAAAAGAGAAGCTCAGCCCAAGCTTGTTCTATCATGAGCTCAGACCGAGCAGGGATAAGTTCGCTCAGTCTTGGTCGTGAGCTCAAATCAAGGTCCTTGTCGAGCCTTCTTCTCCTGCTCTCCTATTCGGTAGTGACCAGCTCGTATCGGGCTATGGTCGATTTCGTAAACGTCACATGGCCCGAGTTTAGACGTTAACCGAGCTGAGGGCTGTAAGCCTGAGCGCTTTCGACCGGTCGTTTAGTGCAAACCAGTTTGGGTTCGAAGGGTAGAGGCCAAAGATAGTGTTTGGCGGGGTGACACATACAGCCGTGCAGGCGCCAGAAATTCCCGATGAACCTATGTTGTTGACCTGTGCTCTTTTGATTGTCCAAGGTTACTGAAATCAACTTTGACGTTAGTTGGATACCAAACTTGATACTTGTACCATCTTTCTGAATTTATTTATAATAAATAGATCAAATACTTTATATCTCTTTCATCATAACATCACTTGTCTCACGTTGACATGTGCTACATAGATGTTCACTACCTATATATGTGTCATCAGTCACTCAAACAGGTTCAAGTGAGTGATATGTAAACAGTCTGATGACCCACAGCTTGAAATTGTGAGAGAAAGATATTCGCCACTCTCAAAATAATATTAGCCCAAGTGTGAACAGGCCAAAAGCATTCATGACTTGAATCAACACGTCAGAAGTGACTTCAAGCCATCACCGGTTTCGTGTGATAGTCGCTCGTTGACGAGCGTACACGAGTTCCCTTGTTGGCACTGGTATGCTTTCGTGGATGAGCGAGGCTCAAACAGGCAGGGTGCTTACTATCTCATCTTGACCACTTTCAAAATCTTACTTGTCAAAGTGATCAATCTCTCTGATAAACTGACAGACACTTTTAGATCTAAGCTATATGAATTTCGCAAATTGGTATCACATGATGATGATGGCTTTAGTGAGAGTTTTGAAATGTATATGGAGTAAGTAAGCTCGAAGAGCCAAGTTTGATGGTGTGAATGATGTGATCTGAAATGCAGTGAAGGGATAAATGAGCGATTGATATGGAGATTGTTGAGTATAACCAACTTTGGAGTGTTGTTGATTATTGTGAAGTGATGATGTGGTGTTTGAGAAGCAGAAGGATGGATTGGGGTGAACCATTTAATTTTGAATGCAAGCAGACAGAATGGTTGTGCTCAGAGTACACTGTACAGTGTACTGGTTGCTGTATGTGAATATGTAGGTTTGACTGAACTTGTTTTATCACATACTTTGAGCCTTTCCCAAGTCTTCATCAGCCCAAGTGCCCTGGAGATCAATCACTCAAATAAATAAATACTTGAAAAGTTGATCATCCTTCAAATTCAAATTTAAATTTAAATTCAAATTCAAATCCAATTTCTCCAACACTCTGTAACTCTACTTATTTCACTTATTTTACTTACTTTTTTTTTTTTTTGACTGTTGTGGTCCCGTGTTTTTTATTATTATTATTATTATCATTTTTTTTCTTTCTTTTTTTTAATTGTGTTCCAGTGTTTTTTTGCGTTTGGTTCATACCTCAATGTCTGTTGCTCAGTCCCTTCCACCGCTCAGTGATCGTTCATCAGCCTGTTCGGCTCCTACCCTTCGTACTCCCGCCCTTCAAACCGTTTTCTCACCCGAGCATCGACTGTCGCCTAGTATCAAAACTGGAATCATGCCTAGTAATCTAAATCCACCCGCGCACTCCTCCACGCCTTCTCAACCGGCACCAACGCTGACCGAGAAGGTGGATGAATCGACGACTGGTTGGGAGATGTGGGTAGCCGACGAGAACTTGATGAATGAACTCGGCGGTCGGTCTCACCCCGAGTTACCTCCCTCCCTCGCTCAACCTCAATCGAATTCGAATCTTCCAATGCGTTCCATCTCATCTCACTCCCACTCACTCCGCCAACCTCAACCTTCGACCGCTTCCCGACTTCGGCCTCCTTCTCAAACGACATGGAAAACTGACTCAAAACCACGTTCGAAAGCTCAACCTTCCTTCACGCTCACCCCTCTCACTCAACAAACTCAGAAGCACCCGAAATCTGACCCAGCCCCATCTTCAGCGAACCCTCGGCTCCCAGATCACAAACTTACTCCTGGTAAGTACTCATCATTAACCCCTGTCATAACCATATACACAGACACACATACTCTCTCTTTCGATCCATCACACCAATCGAGTTTTCACTGACAGCCTCCTTTCTCTTTCTCCAGGTATTGCTGTCCCAAATTCGATCCACCGCACCTTCTCTGACCCTCTCCCCGCCTTCAACGAACCTGTGAGCCCAAAGAGCTTTTTCCCGAGGCCCATCACAGCCAGCTCACCCCCACAGCAAGAGCAACCTGCAAACGGTCGCCCCTCGAGCGGCATGTCAGCCACCAAGGTCTACTCCTCCGCCCAAGTGAAGCCAGAATCGCCAATGTCCAAAGACCTACAACCCGACCCATCACCCGCGCTACTCACAAGCTCAGTCCCAACTCATTCTCCCCGTGCCACACTTGCCACCGAGGGGACGCCCTATACCCACGCCTACGAGCTGTATGACCGACGAGTATCACGTGTCGCCCCGGTTGGCTGGTCTGCCAACAACGCTCCCCCCTTGCAATCTCCTCTCCCCCCACCAGCACCAGCGCCAGCAGAGGTCTGTGTGGAATGCATGATGCGCGATCGAGATATGGCAGATGTGGACGTGGTGGGACCAGGTGTGTGGGCACGCAGGAGTGATGCGGATTTTCAAGAGGCAGTAGCGGCTGAAGCACGTCTGGATGAGCGGGATGAGCTAGAAAGCGTCCAGGTGGGCTGTTTTTTTGTTTTTTTTTTCTTTTTTTTTATCATTATTCTTGGAAATTCGAGGTGACTCATCTCTATCCACATAGTCGAAGAAGGCTGGCAGCACGACTGGACCCTGGGCTAGTACCTCTAGAGAGGGATCTGGGTATGACTCGACGTCCAGTGGGGCCCATCGCGGCCAACGACGCAGACGGATTGGCCACGGTAGCCCGCTCACTCAGTCTGCCCTTAAGGCTTGGACCCAGATGGTCAGAGACTCCCTGTTCATACTTTCCAATAGAAATCTGGCAATTGCTTACACGACCTTTGTGGACCTTCCAGAACCCACCAGCAGCGTCTCACCGTTGGCGCACGCTTCAGTTATATCTTAAAGAGCAGCGCCATTACCTCGAGCTAGAGTACAAAGCGAAGCTGACGACCCAGCTCGAGCACGAGCGGGCCGAGCAAGCGCTTCGCAACAGCATGGAGACCCTCGGTCGGCCAGTGGAAAAGGCGCGGTCGGAGTATGGTTTCTTGAACTCGGTACCAAGCCGGGGAAGAAGGCATTCGAACAGACAGTCGACTGTCCTTCCCAGTGGGATGGTATTGGAGACGGTGGACGTGTCGAAGGACGAGAAGGAAGCTGCGCGATATCGATCGAGTGAGCAGAAGAGCAGACCCTCGAGTAAGCACTCCCTTCTCTCCTCTCACTTAAGCCGCCCTGCTCACTACTCTCCTGGTTGGGTAGTGTCGATTCGGAGGACCTCAGGCACGTCGATCACCAAAGCTGGCTACGTTCAATCACCTGTGTCGCCTAGCCATCCATCCCTAGCATCAATGAGCACGGACATGCTCGCAAACCCCGCTTACCTCTCCGCTAACCCACCCCGCTCGCCCTCGACGCGGCCGCCTTCGCCAAGCCGGTTCAGCGTTGCCAGCCGACGCTCGGGTTTTGCCGAGAACTTCCGACCTTTCTCCCCCTGGTCCCGCAACAACCGTCGTAGCATCTCCCACTCTGTACTCTCCTTCGCGCCGTCAGGCTCGATGCTCGAAATGCATGTAGGCCTCTCACAAGATCGTCAGCACCACCAGCGCATGCAAGAAAACGAGTCTCCGCTTCCACTTGCAACACCTGTACGAGAACCTGATAAAGGAGCAGATGATTCTGGGCCTGTGGGAAAGATCAAGCCAGAGTACCGTCGAAACAAGACGCTCAAGAAAGGACTTCGAGGGATCTTTGTTAAACTCGGACTTGCTACTAGTCGTCGATCTCCACCTTCAGTCTTGGACCGACCTCCACCTCTCTCAGCTCCTGCGTTGAACGTACCTGATGATGAGCCACTCGCTCCTCCACCACCTTTATCACTACTCGCTCGAGAACAACATTATCCACGTCGAACGCCATCAGCCCTCTCACTCCCACTCACTCCTCGATCACCTAGTGCTCGTCACCATTTCTCAAACACGCCTGTACCAGATGATGACACACTTGCCGAAGAATTAGCAGTAGGAACAGGAGGAGGCAGACGTAGGAGTCGATCAGGAAGTCAATTAGATGATCACCTAGGTGGTGGTGGAGGATCACATCAACGTAATTTATCAAATTGGAGGCCTCAATCGGTAATAGATGAAGAAGGTGCACAACCAACAGACAATGGATCTATACATAAACCTGCTTCTATAAGATCAGTTGTATCTAGATCTTTATCTTATTTACCTCATCGATATCGTCCTACTTCTTTAATCGAAAAATCACATACTTCCAATTCAATCATTAATAATGATCACAAAGATAATTATTTTCCTCATCCTAGGTCTCGTAAATCCATTAGTCGTTCATCTGACTTTTTGGCTCTTAGATATCTATCTAGTTCAACTTCTTCAAAACCTACTTTAGATTAATACTTGTGTGGTAGTGTTTTGATTTCTATTTGTTTTTAAAAAATCTCTTGCTCAGATTATTATCTCTTCATTTCTCTCTCTTTTGTTATTTTCACCTCAGGGTTAGCTGTTAGATCTTGTTGTGGTTAGTTTAATGAGTATTTTGGTCTGTCTCATTTTATTTCTCTTTTATTTCTTCTATATATCTTTCAGTGGGGACTGTTGACTGTCTAAAGGTTGAGGAAGAGTGAAAGGGGGTTGTGAAGCACATGAAGAGAGAGAGAGGGAGTGTGTGTGTGTGTGCGATGTGAACCCTCTTTTATCTCATTCTTTTTTTGGCATGGAGGAACAGATGATGGTATTGGGTTCTCGACCAAATGCAATGGTTAAACTTCTTAGTACCAAATTGTAGGCAGCTATTTTTTCTTATAGCGTTCAAATGAGAGGTTGGGTAGGTTTGATTGTTGGCATCCAGTGTGATACATAACACGAAACATACATAGAAAATATGAACTGATTGGTCTTAAGAGTATGGTGATAAAATATAGTTTTTGTCATCTAAGTAACTCCAGTGGGTTCAAGAGGTTCCCCAAGGTTCTCATAAAAAATACCATTATACATCTATCATACGTGCTATGTACTGCAATTGATTTGTTGTGCAGTCTTTCATCTTTACTTTTACCCTTCAATGCCAATACATTGACATCAGGTTTGTTCCTAGGTTCGGTAGGATGAGCCACATAGACTGTAAGATTAGCAGTTCAAGAGTATTTTCTGGAATTCTTCGCTCATATCTTGGACTTGTAATGATGGTCCATATCTTTCACCCTGATCAAATTGTTTTCAGACTTTTATTTTATTTTATTTTTGAGTCCCTCTATAAAACTTACCATACAGACAGACTCTTAAAATCTTGGACGAAGGTGGATTCAAGCAAGTTCAAGCTTTAATGTGAGTACATGTGCTCATGAGCTGGAAGTCTGATCTAGAGGATGGTATTGAGAGAGTATGGTTTTCCATCGATCGGATGGGTTTAGAGAGGTTTGTTGAGTGAAACCCTGACGAGTGACATTCAGATTGAGTTTGCTTTCAAGCTTCAGTCTCACTTGACACTCACCCTTCACTCGATACACTTCAGTCCACATCCACACATCATCCATCAACTGACAACATTTTGAGAAAACTTTTAATTATATCGGTCTCATCAAAATTAATAACATCAACACCATCAATTCTCGATTCACCCGATCGAACGTTTAAAGTTGGGGAGGGGGTGTAAACCAACCATACCTTTAAATCAAATCAATCAAAACTATCCCACTTGGGGTTCTTGGTCAACTCACCTGTACCGCCTTCAGTTCACCCCACACTCACTCACTCCCTCATTCTGAGGTACGTTTCAAATACTCAATCCATTTCCTAATTTATCTTTTTTTTTCTCTCATTTGAATCTATTCCTGACTAAAGCTAGCCTATCCATCTTTTCAATCACAGGTTTTTGCCACCTCGACCCTCTCAAACCTTTCAATCCTCCACCGATCCTCTCAATCACCTTCATCTCCATCAATCCTATCTCCTCATGGCTTTCAATGCCCCTGGCCAGCGTCAAGGGATGATCACTACCATGCCCGGATTCTCATCACTCTCTCATAACCGAGCTCCCATTCAGCAATCATCACCCGCTCCTGTATCTCTACTGTCCAATCAGTCAACCACACCCGGGCTTAACAGCCGACCTGGAGTAGGAATGGGAATGGGTAATTTTGGCGCTAACGCAAATGGAATCCCAAGTGAGTCTTGCAATCAAAGCTCATAAATTAAAGTAAATCAAGGCACTAGAGTCGGGACTCGTCATGGATCATATCCACCATTCGAATAGCTTGAGCGTAGGTAGTGTCACCTTGCTGATCCAATTGTTTCTTTTCCATCATTTTGAGCAGTTGGCCACCTCCACTCATCACACCAAGCCTCACAACAGGAAGCCTCGCTTGATCCATCAGACTTCCCAGCCTTGGGAGCCGGTCCACCGAGTTCTAACAACCCATCCAACGCAACGCTTTCCTATGCCTCACAAGTCAACATCCCTTCTACCAATGGAATCTCAACCGATCGGACTGTTGCGTCTGCACTTGCTGGGCCACGAACAGAGTTCACCCCTGACGACTTTCCAGCGCTCGATGCGACTATCAACCAACACCATCAACAACAACAACAGCAACAACAACAACAACAACAGCAGCAGCAGCAGCAGCAGCAGATACTCGCGTCAGAGGGTAATAGTGCAAGAGAAGCACGTGAACAGGCTAGTGCTGCTGCTGCTCTCACAGCTCAGATGGCTAGACTCAATGCGACGCATATGAAGCCTACTGGACTGACGGATAATGATCAGAGGGTGCGTTGACGTGTCCTTGGCCTTCACGTCTTTCCCGTGTTAGCCCTGCCATCGCTCTGGGGTTCAGCCCTATCTATGCGCATCACCGCCATTGCCATGTTGTTGTATCGGAGTTCTACCCTAGGCACTAATCAAGAATTGATCATTTATTGATGATACATCGATATCGACAACGTATGATCTCATCAGGCTAACATCTCTCCACGTCAGACATTCTCCGTGAAGTCATCCGTAGATCCAAGCCAGGCTTTCAACGGCGCGCCCGTCGGCTCATCTCATCTGTCTAACGGGATTGCTAATACGCATCCCCATCAGCAACAACCTGGCCCACAACACCATGGCTCACATCTCTCCCTGCCTGCCGGACCGATCCCGCCCTCAAACGCACATCCGCATAGTGCCTTGCGCTCGCCTATACCTCCTAACTTACAGAGTCTCCAGCTTCATCGACCTTTACATCCTTCTAACGGAGCACCGAACAATCCCGGGCTCCTACATACACCTGCATCCCAAAATCAGACTCTTCCAGACATTTCTGTAGCACCGGAGAATAGTTCAGGAGGAGGAGGAACGTCTGACCCTTCGGCTCAACCTACACCTTCACTGGACCATGCAGGTAGCTTAGATTCGAATCGACACCAAAACCAAAACCAAAACCAGACGGTTGGGGGTACGACAACGAGTACAGGGAGTGGAGGATTCTATCCACCACAGACTCCTGCTGAGCAAGTACTCTTTGGACCTGCGGATCGGTTTGGACTCATGGGACTCTTACATATCATTAAACATGCTGATCCGGATTACTCGATGCTTACGCTCGGGAAGGATCTTACACATTTAGGACTTGACTTGGGATCTTCAGAGTAAGCTAATATGGTGTTTTCTGAAAGCTTGATGGTAAGAAGAGAATTGACAATAACCTGATCGTCCGCTTTTTTATACGAATAAATCTCTTTTACATCAAAATCAAATAGAGCGTTGTACCCTACCTTTATGACGCCATGGTCTGATTCTAAACAAGTAGCTGCACAAGCTGTCGAACCCGATTTCACGTTACCTGCTTGTTATCACGTTCAACCACAAGCCGTCCAAGGTAAATTGCCTAGCTTTCATGAAGAGACGCTCTTCTTCATCTTTTACTCCCAGCCTCGAGACTTGATGCAAGAATTAGCTGCTCTCGAACTGTAAGTAGGCTTTCCCCTTATTCTTCTCTCTTCTTTTCCTACTTGCAGCTAATAATACAATTTTTTTTTAATTTTTTTAATTTAACTCTGCTTTTTTTTTGATGCTTTGGTTGGAAAATAGGTACAAGAAGAATTGGAGGTATCATAAAGAACTTCAACTTTGGTTAACAAAAGAGTCTGGAACGGGACCAATGGAAAAGACTCCACATTATGAGCGTGGGTTTTATGTGTTCTTCGATCCAATTATTTGGAAAAGAGTCACAAAGGAGTTTGTGTTACAGTACGATCAACTAGAAGTCAGTTTTGTTTTCGATTTTTTTCTTATGGTTTTTTCATGTCTGCTGTTAATTCGCTACCACACACATTTTTTTGTTTACTGATACTACGATATCTTCTGACCTTTTACTGATTATTTTTTTCCAACAATGCAACTGCAAATAATAATAGGCTAAACCTGCTCTGGCAACAAATCCAGCGGCACTTGGACAAGCTCAACAACTGAGCTTGGTTTATACTACTAATGGACCCCATGGTAAAAACTCGGCATCGGGAACTTCAAGTAATAACCCATCTCAACCACCCCCACCACCAACTCAATCTCAAGCTACCCAACCTGCACAACATCGGATTATGGTCGCTAATAACAATCATCCAAACATGGCGCCTGCATAAAGCCTCTTTTAAATGGTCTTGTCTATTTAATCCAAACAAAACAAAACAAAAAAAGAATGAGCGGGGGAGAGGCAGGGAAGGTGGACAGGAACAACTGGGTTTTTTGGTTGAGTTTTTTTGTTGTTGTGATGAGAAAGAAAAAGACAGAGAGAGAGGGCATTTGTGAAATTGAGAAATCTGAATTAAATATGTTGTACGTAGCAATGGTAGGCTCAAATACTTGTTTGTTCCTTGGTCCCCCTTTCTCTTTATCACACTGAAATCCTTTTTACCTTTGCACTAAGTCACATTCACTTGGTACAATATGCAAAGGATTTGAAAACCCAATTAAAAGTAAAAAAAAACTTGCTTTATCTCTTTCATTCTTAGTGCAACTATTAGCAGCACATGTGGTGTTTTTTTTCTTTTTTTTTTTCTTGTCTACACCACGGGGGCGTAGTTGGGTGAATGTACGTCAATCAGAAGTGAACATTATGTACACGCACTGCCGCACGACTGTAGGCGGATGTTATGTAAGCAATCAGAATTCCGGTCGGAGACCTCCAGCCGGCGGCACCCGCCTCCAGCCTCAAATACAGGATGGTTCACTGGCACCTGACGGGAGCCTGGTCAAGGGCCGGCCAACCCGGCCTACACCTGTTGGCGACGAGGGCCAGAAGATGTGTGTGAGACCCGTTGGGATTGCCGACAGGCCTGGTCATGTTCCCCAAACCCGCACGTTGACTGCAGTATAGTGAGCTTGTTCTTGAATGGACGTGTGCTGACTGTCCGGTGGCACATGATGGCACACAGGTTTGTAAATGTGCCACCGGTCTGTGCCACCCCACCGGTGCCACATGGGTTCACCATAAAGCCAAAACCATCAAGTGAGGTGTACAACCAATAAAGTCTCACGACGCCCAAACGACTCGCCAGCTGGCTATCCTAGTCTTTTTCTCAAGCCTAGTGGGCCTTTCAAGCTCAATTATGAACAAGAATGAATTGAACAATTTTCAAAAAAACCTTCACACCTTCAAATCCTCCCAACACCAAACAAACCTCTAGTCTGGTACTGCTTGGCCTACCTGTAACTGTTGTGTGATCAATTAATAAAAAACCGTTCATGGTCCTCCTCCACTGAACTGGAGTGAGGTATTTGATTGGATGAATTTGAAGAATCCTATCTCTTACGTCCTTCCTGTTTCATTATTAAAACAATACCTGTCAGTCAAATTTTGATTCCAGAAAAATGAGTCCAAATTTTAGAAGCTTAACTGAATGAAATCTCTTAGCTTGAAAAAAAAAAAAAAAAAAAACTCAAGTCTGAAAAGGAATGTCAATGAATATGAATTTGATAACCTATGATTACAACTTGCCAAGGAAATCATACACATACCAATGTGCATAATGTACCTTAATTCTGATTACTGTAGGACCATTTCTTAGCTCACATTTCATGCTTTTTCACAGCTTTCTTGATGTTTGTCATTCAGTACAATGCACTTTTTTTTTTTTTTTTTTTTTTTTTTTTTCCTCTCTCTCTTATTGGGACACAATCTTTACAAAAAAAAAAAAAAGACCTTGTGACCAAAACTGACTTTCCCAATTTCCAACCCTGTAGAGGTGGAGACCCAGATTTTAGAAGACAAGGCTGATTTCCTGAGTGTGAGTTTCTGGTGTATCAGCCACTGAGCAGACAGTGAATGTTATAGGCACCACACTGGAATCTTCCCATGTTGCTGGTGTAGGCCTGTAAGTTATCAAGCTGTGCACATAGTCTCTCTCTCTCTCTCTCTCTCTCTCTCTCTCTCTCTCTCTCTCTCTCTTTCACACACACACACTCTCTCTCTCTCTATTTTTAAAATCTACCTCACAAATGGTTCACTACATACAATCCTTGAGTGCTGGTCATGTGATTATGGCTCATGTTTGTAGAGCCAAATAACATAGAAAGCACTCTGTCTCAAATTTTTTTTATTTTTTTTTTTAAGTAGTATATAAAACTATAAAACTTTGATTACATTCATTGAAATGATGAAAAAAAAAAAAAAAAAAAAAAAAAAAAAAAAAAAAAAAAAAAA
>MU167228.1:248300-259141 GCA_015951145.1 Cronartium quercuum f. sp. fusiforme G11
TTTTTTTTTTTTTTTTTTTTTTTTTTTTTTTTTTTTTTTCTCTCCTGCTACACCCAATGCTTCAGATAAGGTCATCAGGGAAATTCCTATTTTTGAGTCGCACCCAGAAACTGAATGAGCATGCAATGAAATCATCTTGAATGCTTGCTCTTGCACTGCCAACATATTTTCATCGCATGGAAGCTTGCTATGTAACATAGCATGACTTCATGTGATACTATGGACCATTTTTCAAGGTCCCTACTTTGGAAAATAGACCTATTGCATCGCATCTTGGCCTGCTATGCAACATAGCATGCCTCTATGCGATGCAATTTTCTTGGTGGTGTTGACTGAACCCATAAGTTAGGTTGCCAATGGGCCTACAAGCAGCTGACCTAATACCTACCATGAGCCTATTTTGAGATGGCATGCCAAGATGGGTAGAGCTGATGTGCAGGGGAATGTGGGACTGGAGGTGGAGTGAGGTAGCCCTCACCCACTGCTCACCTGAACCTTGTCTCACATCCCTCAACATGGCCTGCCTGTGACTTGGTAGCACATTGAGGCTTGGTTGAACTGGGATGCAGAGGCTATGAAGTGACCTTTGAACATACCATGGAGAGCTGGTGAAGCCCTGTGATGTATCACCATGAGCTCCCCACCTGATTCTAAGCTTGAGGCACATGCATACATTTCTGTAAGGGGTGGGTGAGGTTTCTTTTTTCAGGAAGGGCATCAAATTTATGTATGTCAGCCCACAGTAACTCCTGCCTGCAATAAATTTGTGATGTGAGCCAGATCTGAAAAAGCTTTGGTGGTGTAATGGTCTTTTAAAACTCTCTAAACTCAAACCATTCCATCTTGGTATGGGGCTATGGGATTTCTCTAGGTTTAGGAATGACTCTGGATTTCACATTAAATATATCCTCAATGAAATTTGTTGATTGAGGGGAGGGGGGGGGAGATAAAGGAGGATGATCCCTTACTCCTCAAAAAATTCTCTTCAATTCCTTCCTCTATGATGAAATCTGAGAATTTTCAATGATCAAGGTAAGACATTGGGAATGAGTTGTTCATTTTTAAGGTAACTAAAACTGTAAAGAATGAAGTTAATTAGTCAATTATTAATTTACTTACCAAATAATAATAATAATAATAATAATAATAATAAAAAGCCATACAACATACCAAATCAAAATTCAAGGTAATCCTCGGAAATTTCTTCTTCAAGGAAAAAAAAAAAAAAAACATAATTTTTTCATCCCTAACATGCTTTTACAGCCATTAGTCCATCCTGGTTGATTACAGGCAAATTTGAATTCTCAAATTCTGTACTGTGTGTTTGTATAGTTGTTTATCAGTGTAATGGCCTTTGACAGTTTGGCAATAGTCCTAGTACAGTTCCTGCTGGATAAATGCACTTTTCATCTGACAAGTACCCATGTGTTAAAGTCTGTGATAGATATCAAGCTCAAAAACTTACCCCCCCCCCCCCAAACACAACCATCTCCATTTGGAGATCTCCACTATGGTGTCTATAAATATCCTGCCCACTTGGCTGGTGACTGATTTGGATGGACCTTTTGAACCTCCTTGGAAGTGAGTTCAAGGTGTTTTACAAGGTTTTCAGCAACAATTGATAAAGGCACATAAGTACCAGTTTGATTGTACATGGTCTCATGAAGTTTGCCTAGGTAAAGTATTGGGTTGGTATCAACAAGTTCACCATGAAATCATGTTTCCTCATCTGTGAGCTTCAGATGTCATTCATGTTTGTTGTATTGGTGCACACTCCAAACAATGGCTTGTGTTTGTTGATACAGTTGATGCCAGTGGGCAAGGCTTTTCAGGCTTACCATAGATCACAGGTGATGTTTAACTGCTGCTCAAGTCAGACCTTCACATAAGTAATGTGATTGCTTGTACCTTCATATCAGCGCTATATCTTGGAATTGTCTTGTGTCTGAGAATGATTGGATTGGGAGTGTTTAGGTCAAGGAGTGGTGGATGTCAATATGGGTTTTGCTGTGAAAAGTTTCTGTTTCATTTCTTGAATCTGTTGATGCTTGAGCTCACCTTAATTACACTAGCTCCAAATTCCAGTGCAATTTGGCAGAACTTGTTGCCTGCGGTTCAAAACTCAGGGTAGGGACATATATTCTTGGAATAGCAGTAAAAAAAATAAAAATAAAATATGATATTAATAATAATAGTACTATCATCATTATCATTATTATCATTATTTTCTTTTGTTCAAGCCTATTGATATATCAAGGATAAATTAATTAAAAATGAGACTTTTATAAACACTTTTTTTTTTTTTTTTGGCGCATTTATTCAACAACCACTTATTTTTTTTTTAAAAAAAAAAAACTATACCTCTTTCAACTAAGATACTACTATACCTTATGATTCGATTCAAAATATATCAAAGTACTCACTCTACTAGAGAGATCATCATGATCTAATAACTCGTCTCATGATATAAAACACACATTCCATTCATTTGAAAGAGATATATATTCTAACAACATCTACACATCTTGATGTACACCATTAAACAATAGAAGGGATTAACAACTCCCTTCTGAAAATAATGAGAACGATACAATGATGATTTGATCTATGTGATTGATGAAGAAGTACTAAAACATGAAATTAGAGAAATTTGATTTTTAGGGTGTCCCCATGAAATTTCAGTGAACGATACTCGAGATCATGAATCCCAAACTGTTGGAGATCGAAAAAAGGTTGTGAGGGTTGATGAATATTGATCATGATCAAATTATGAAGATGAAGGTTGAGTAGAAACTATACCAGCAAGAATGGCTGCTTCAGTTGTTTCAGCAGTTTCAGTACCTTCGACTAACCAATCCTTGGTGACATAGTTTCGAATTGAGTCCGCAAAGATTAATACCACATTCTTTTCCTCAGCTCGACCGTATGATTCCCATCCTCTTCCACCTGGTGAGAGATACCTGATGGCAGCTGCGACAGCTTGACCACTTGAGCCTCCGCATAACGCGCCTTCACGTTTAATGAGCTCGCGTACGGCTCCAAAAGCTTCATTGTCGGTTGTCTTCATCCATTCATCTACTAAACTGTAGTCTAGTGCATCAGGAACGAAATCGTATCCAGTGCCCTCTGTCCGATACGATGATACGCCGCCTACATTCAAGCTCTCTGGACGAGCAAGAATTGAACCCACGGGATCGACCCCAATTGTATGCACTCCCGATACGCCCTGATGGGCCTTCAGTCGCCCGGAAACGCCTGTCAAAGTCCCGCCCGTCCCTGCACCGGCAATCAAGAGGTCCACTTTTCCGCTCGACCGTCGACCCTCAGTTTGTGGCGTGTTCGCAATAGCTTCAATGATCTCGATCGCTGTTGCGTCATAGTGAGCTTGTGGATCTACATTGGCAAACAAAAACGAGAACACATTCATTCCATATACGATTAGAGAAACGGGAGTTCAGGAGGCGGGACTGACTGTATCGATTTTTATATTGATCGAGGATTATTCCACCTGGGATTGCTTTCTCGAGACGAGCCGCAACCGAGAGATGACTCTCAGGACTGTCAAACGCAGCCTCAGTTGGCGTTCGTACAATCTCGGCTCCAAGCGCTTTCATCGTATTAATCTTCTCCCGACTCATCTTTTCAGGTAGGACAATAATACATCTATAACCTTTTACAGCTGCAATCAACGCTAGTCCAATACCTGTGTTTCCGCTTGTGGGCTCGATTCTGGGCCGGCATAAGTAAGTAAGTATTATTGATAAATCTTAAAAGTAGGAGAAGAATATAAACAAACTCACATCACGCTCTTTCCAGGTACTAATCTACCTTCAGCTTCAGCTTCAATGACCATTCTTGATGCTATTCGATCTTTCACTGATCCACCTGCGTTAAAATATTCGAGTTTACCAAGTAGATTACAACGTATACCGTGAGCAGATGCGAGTCGATCTAGTCGTACTAATGGTGTTCCACCTATACATGAAAGTACCGAGTCCTTGATGGATAGGGTGGATGGTAGAATGGAAGGTAACAGGGCGAGAGTGGTCGTCTGACTAATCAAAATGGAATCGGACATGACGTGTCAGGCGCTGAATAAGCTGACTGACTAACTGTGTGAGTGAGGATTTGAGCTTAAATTGGCTTACTTGACGTTCGATGGTAACTCGGATGAGCTCATGATCACCTGATACAGGAAACCTTGAAGTCACTCAGTTAATAAAGTCAAGTTTGCTGTGGATGATAGGCACGAGAGAAAAACTGGCTGATAGCTAAACGAAGTGGTTTAAGTTTAAACTTAACTTTCATCCCTTCGGGCTCCTTATCGACCATCCGCGAGCTTCGGTGTATGACTCACGTCGAGAATCTGTCGGAAGAAGTCTCAACTTACAAGCCGTCGTTGGCAACCCAGTCATGGTCAATAATACTCCATCAAACCCACAAAATCTATCTCAACCGGGAAACGATGGTCTGTGACTAATTCCTTCATTGGGCTTACGACAAAATGGGTACCCTTCGTGGAGAAAACTTCTCCCATTACATCTCTATAACATAAAATGTCTTCACTTCCGAGATATACCTCAACCTTTGAAACGGAGTGGCTATATAATAACTCAGTCTTGATCAGACCTTTTCAAGGCTACACTGAGATCACATGTACTTTCTAACACAATACTTCGAAAATGTATGTACAAAATGATAAAGAGAATTCGATTTTTTCGATGTGATCATTAAAAAGCCTTGTTTAGGACATATAAAGATAATCTACAATCTATCACTCACTAGAATGACCTTGGTCTTAAGCCAATCAAATGTAGAGCTACATGATTCTTTCTATACAACGATTGGATAAGTGAATATAAAGGGATGTTAAAGACACGTGTAACAGTTGTTGTGTAATGACTGAGTATGTACAAAACTTGTGAAAAAAACAACGCCCATCTTGCGTCTTTTATCAAAACTTGAGGTAAAGTAACAAAGATAGAGTTGGTCTGAAACCTATCAAGTAGGAATTGAGACAAAATGAACGAGGAGGAAAAAAAAAAAGGCGTGAATTGAACATCGGTTCTAAAGACAGCGCTGAAAACTAAAGTCAAACAATGAATTGATTTTACCAAACGAGCTTCAAGATATATGGTATATTGAGATTCGAAATAGAATACAACTAAGGTCTGCGCTGATATTGCATTTCAATATCGGGCGTCGGGTGATATGGCAAATGAGATTGAGTGCCTATGTTGATAGGTGTATGAGCAATACTCGTTGGTGGTAAAAGCGGTGGGGCGGTATCGACGACTTCATCTAGCCAAGAATCTTGTCTCGAGGGACTATTAGTGCCGAACTGAAACGATCTCACAGGCGTATGAGTGGCCGAAGCCGAAGGGCCAGAGCCACTCTTCCTTCCAGATGTAGAACTGGAAGGTGTTGAATTTTCAAGAAGACGAATGAGCGTAGGCTCGGGTGGTGGGTCAGGGTTTCCGGCTCCGCCTGGTCCCCACATCTCTAAATCTGCCATTATCTGTTTCAATGCGCAAATCCATTTCTAACGTCCATATCAAGTTGAAGAAATCCAGTAAGCATGTTGATACTTTTACACCTATTCCACTGTTTAAATAGACGCGATCTACAGACTAAAGTATTTTACTCACGTTTCTTCTTAGAGTCTTGAGACTATGGTTTTGCCCTGGGAGGAGAGAGGGCGAATGTGCGAGTTAGAGACTGGCCCGAAAGGCAGAGCAACCACCTTGATCAAAAAACTTCTGACGTACAATTTGATTTATACTTGATGTTAGATTTCAAAGTCATCTTGGCTTGCCCTTCAAAATCTGAATTAACAGAGGAAGTCAGGACGATCCGAGAGTAAAAGATCTAGCAGAGATCACGGACCTTCAACTGATATGTCTACGGAGGGTATGAAATCTCGTCGCTCGACTTCGAGAAAAGCAAGCATTCTTTCCCTGAGCTTCTCAATCTTCTCAAAAGGCGTGTTGAAGTCAACTTCCCAACTGAACGGTTCACTGATCGGACCTGACCGACGAATACTATATAGTAGGAAACACGTATGTGAGACAAAAACCAGAAATTCCAAAGCGATATCAGAAAGTAAAAAAAGGGGAAGATGCATACTTTACAATCCGTTTGGTATTGAGGAGACCTGAGAGAGAATTTTGGATTCAATCCATGAAAAGAAACAAGACTGAAATAAATGAGTAAAACTCACTATGAGGAAGTTGATTGATCGTCCCATCTGTTTGCCGGAAGACGCTGTTGCAAGTTAAAAGTATCAGATTGAGTAACACAGAAAAGAGATCAATAAAGCTCAAGACACACGTATACAGAAGGTGCATCTCTTTCACAATATAAGTCACTTTATCGACATCAACTCGGTCTCCAATATCATACGGGTCTGATCGTACAGGAAACGAGCATCAGAACATTATGGATAGACCTATAAGATGTATAAAGATAACTAACGTTTGATGAACAAGAAGACGATAGATGAGAGAATTTCTTGGGCTGTGCCACCAATGAGCCAACTCAGCCCAAGAGTTAGGGTTCCAGCAGACGCTAGCATGGTCTGAAAGGATACATCCAATAGTGCGATACTTTTCAAAAGGGATCAGTAAAACCATGAGGGCAAAGGATAAGAGTGAAAAGACATACATTGTCAACAATGAGACGAAGTACCTGCAAATATGAAGCACATAGATGTTAGGTAAACTTTTGATAGGTCACTAGCGGTTCTTGAACAGATTGACTGAAAAAAAATCACCAAAAGAACATAAAGATCGAGTCCAATCGACCAACGGCGCTGTCCAGGTCACGCATACTCTACAAGACCGCTTATTCAGATTATCTCACTGAAAAAAAAAGAAAGATATGTAGCCAAAGTAATATACTTACTGATCCCAATGCGAGCCTCTCACGGTGAAGCTAGAAGAAGCGGAGTAGATGAAATTCATGTAAGCTATCAGATCCCATTTTGCACGAAAAGTGGTTACTAACATCGAAGCATGCTAACTCAATCTCCTCCAGACTGGCATCACCGTTCTCATCCTTGTCGAACAATGCAAACGCTTCTCGGGACTTTTCCTCATTCTCAAAAAACTTCCCAATATCGCTCACCACCATCACTTTTCGATAGTGAGTAGGCACAAAACTGTAGTAAAGTCTTCGGGCAAGTTGACGGGTCTTATTTGCTGATGCGAGGGCGCAAAGGACCATTGAGCTAGGTGAGTTGGGTTGAAGGATTCGCTCACCAGCGATCTGAAGAGCAATGATTGATGTCAGATGGAATAGTGTAAGTAGAAAGTGGAATGGAGCCGTAGAGAAAAGATACCTCAGAAGCAACGGTGCCAAAGACGGTCGTGGTAGATTTTGCGACTTTCTTGACACCCCTTAAGGCTGTTCGCAAAAATTTAGCTGGATCTGCAGCCTTTCCGCCAGCCATGTAATCACGATCGAGGGTGTCTGAACGTCCAATGTCATGACTATTCATGTAAAGAGTGACAAGGGTGCGGATGGACTGCTTTTGTTCGGCGATTCGGTCCTCGTATGAACGACGATGAAAGTTACTGGAAGTGATAGAGAGGTGGTGAGTTTGATTGTGTATAGCGTGGCTTTCCCTGAAGACGAGACTTATGAGCTGACCTGGCAATAATCTGGATCAAAAGCTTCTCGGCAACGAGCATGAGACTGGACAAAAACATCCCAAAGAGTGCCTTGAAATTGCCAAACAATTATTCCTCGTCAAACGGCGAAGCTAAGACCCAAGATACCAGCACACTCACTTGAACGATCCAATGTAACACTCGGTCGTTCCCATCTGTCTCATTGTCCATCTTGTGCTTCAAGATGAACAGGTTGAAAGATACTGTATTGGAGGTACATATCACATATTCAGATGCGAAGGATGATCAGAGGGCGACTCCAGAGCCCCCCAAGTGTCAAGAAAAAAAACTGGAGAGGCAAATGGTGGTCGTGTACAAAGATACTTACACCAACTCAAGAAACTCCAAATAGCTCCCATAATGACTTTTTTCATCGGGGTCAGGTAGCCCACCCATTTTTCGACAAAACTGGGCGGTAGAATGACACCAAGGGTGTACTTGAAAGCATGCGGGGCAATCATACCGATAGCCAGACCGATCCACCAGCCACCCCAAGCAACCGAGAGCCAGGCAGACCACCAAACCAGTTCAACACCCCATATCCTGTCGCGTAAATGAAAAAAAGGGATAAGCAAAGTTCAAGAGTTGAGTGTGAGAGGAAATACTAAACTGGAGGCGGTTTTTCTCGAGAGTGAGGCCAAGGATTCCAGGGATCCAGACCACAAGAAGGACGGGTGTGATAAAAAAGAACCATCGGATGAGGATGCAAGAATCGAAGAGAGAAACCCAAAAACGAGAAAACGCGTTATTAGGTTGAATAAAATCTCCATCGGCGAACCGATGAGATTCCGGCGAAACGTGATTTGGGTGAGCACTGTCCATGCGTGTGTAGTGTGTACGACGATGGGCAAGACGTTTGGCGCGAGGTGGCCGATCAGAATGTGCGGAGCCAGACTTTTCGTCGAGAGAGATCGCCGGACTATGAGACTGCGATGAAGTGGGAGCCGTGATTGCAGAGACGGGATAAGCGACAGTGCTAGAAGGCTCTTGAGTGGTAGTCGCGACAAAATCCTGTGATGTCACAACCCCTTCAGACGTGTTCGGAGACGCTCCTGCGAGTTCTGGTCCACCCCTAGTTTCCGTTGCCACTAAATTATCAAAATGTATATACTCATACTCTGACGAGATAGGATGGTGGGTTGACATCGTATCAGGAAGTTGGGGAGGAGAATGAATAAGGGAATTCCGTAAAGGCTCTCTGTCGTAAGTTCGCTGAATGCGATAGTGTTTTGGAGAGCTGTCTTGTCGAGTGAGCTCTGGCGGTTGAAGTGGACTGGATGCCGGCACTCGTGAGTGACGATGACCAGATGATGACATATTGTCTTTTTCGAGTTCTTTTGGCTAAAATTGTACTTTTATAATTAAACCAGCAATCACCAAGATACGGTAAAATACGACTGATCTAGAAAAAGAGCGCTTGAGGTAGTTGGACTGGGGTGTGGGTTTGTGATCATCGATCGATGACGACTTTAAGGGGTAGCAAAAGCAAAAAAAGAAAGAAAAAAGAAAAAGAAAGTGCCTCTGTGGATAGAAAAGGCAGTACACAGTTTTTACCCATTGGGGAGCACAAGCATTAAGCGAGCGTAGAGGAGACCAAAAGCTAACTGAGATAGGACTCTATGTAACAAAAAGACGATCGGTCGGTTCAGCGAACCTGAACCATGCACATACCCGTCAAGGTGGACTGACATAACCCTTGCGTCGTCATCGCACATCAGCCACTAGCATTACGGTTCCACTCAGGACAGGGTCAGTGCAAAGTCCCATCGAATGCCTCATAGGGCATGATGTTCAGTCCTTTCATTGACACGACCTCGCATGGTATGGTGTGAAGAAGCTTCAGTCTACCTCTCAATCATTGAGTTCCGTGGTCCAATCTGTTGACGCTCAAGGTATACAGTCCGGACCAGCGTTGTTGAACTTGAATGAAGGCCGACAGTTTGACTATCGATGCACTGCCGAGGCAAAAGGCACTGTAAGACTTTTCACAGATTCGCCATCCAACCTCCAAGTTCCGACCGACTCACCCGACCCCAAACGGTTACCCCAAGCTGATCACTAAACGGTGACATATAGAGGTACGTGAACGTGGACGACGACTCGCAGAGTCTGATATCGGAAATGGTGATCCGTAAACTTATATATTACGCCAATCATATCATGGTGAAGTCGAATTATATAGCAAGTTCCTCGCATTGGGAAGTGTTCCGTCAAGACATACTTATGAACACGCGCTCGCATGTGAGTGGTCGACCGTCAAGACTCAACAGTGATCGGTTGGTGGATATCTCAAAAAACTCTGTGGTCTGCGAGAAGTTGAGTGAACAACGTTTGATAAGGACCGACAGTATGTAATCCATGCCCTCTCCGGACGTTGGATGACATGCAGTTCGTGCTGATGATAGATGGCACACCTAACTCTTTCAGAATCTACCCTTTCTGCGTGACTCCGGCTTTGACCGCTTCTAAGTAAAAGGCGATTGGTGAAGTTGAACTTTCTTTCTTCTCATCTATCTTACTTGGGCTTTCGTATAAGAAATGCATATCAAGTCTCAAGACCAAAATGGGATCTCAATAGATTCAATTTTTTATAAACAACTAGTACTTTATACAGTATGGGTCGACTTGAACAGAATTTGTGCCTGTAAGAGAACCTCTAGATTTCCTCCTGTTTTATGGTAAGTACAATTCAATGAGGATCTTGCCACTGAGACAAAAAAAAAACAAAAGGACCAGGAAATTCTGACCCATTTTTAGGTATCATTCTAGCTTAGACAACACCGATCACTGCGACTTTCGTATTACCTGATCAGCTGACCAAAGATACAGAGCTTGATTTCTAATTTTGGCTTGATCGAAGACTTACGTAATCTGAAAAAAACAACTTGAGAGCTTGCCCTGGTCCCTGAAAGTATTGTGAACTATTGTGGACTCGGCACCCAAGGGTAAGCACCCGGAATCGACCAACGGAAAGACGTGGAAGATTCCGGGAGCGGGTGCCGTCGTCCTTTTACACCACGGAGGCGTATTTGGGTGAATGGACCTAAAACACAAGTGAAAATTATGTACGTCAACTGCATGCACCACTGTGGCGGGTGTTACGCAACCAGAAGTGCGGTTGGCGACCCGTCAGGTGGCAGTGAACCTTCTGTCATATACACCGCCACCTGA
>MU167228.1:260967-275702 GCA_015951145.1 Cronartium quercuum f. sp. fusiforme G11
TACTGAGATGGTGGGGCCCTGTGATTTATCACCATGCACTCCCCACCTAATTCTAAGCTAGAGGCGCACGCATTTGCCTCTGTAACGGCTGCATGAGGCTTGGTTGCGCTGGGAGTGCCTGATTTTTATGTACGTCAACCCACCATAAATCCTCCCCGCAATATTTTTCCGACGTGAACCTTGTTAGAGTGGACAGGTAAGCCACCTCTCTACTCGCTCGTGCACCCGGCTTGATGGGAAGCTCCCGTCAAAGAATGATTGATTACACAGAGAGAAGGAAAAGCTAACCTGTTAGAGTGGACAGGTAAGCCACCTCTCTACTCACTCGTCTTGCTCGCGCACCCGGCTCAATGGGAAGCTCCCGTCAAAGAATGATGAGGATGGGAGTTCCGGGCCGGGTGGGGCAAGGAATATATATCTGCCTACATGTAAGGATATGCTACTAGATAGATGTGTAGTTGTCCTAGTCCTGTAATCCCATACCATACCCATACCTCAACACTCCCCCCCAGGACTAGACAATGTGCCTCTAACCCTCAACCATGCCTAGCTGTATCCTCGCCTCTTCATGCTTCAGTGGCCCCAGTGGCTTCGTTAAGATGTCCGCTAATTGTTTCGCCCCTGGTATCCATTTAAGCGCCGCCCATTTCTTATACAGCTGTTCATTTATATAATAAAACTCCCTTTCCGCATGTCGGGTCCGCTTATTTGCCGCATTGTCCGTCGAAACATGTACCGAAGAGCTGTTGTTGCAGAGCAACAGGGGGCACAGTAGTTGTTTCAGGATATCCGATGCCAACGAATGCAACCAAACCGAGTCCCTGCAAGCCGCCCCTATAGCCATAAATTTGGCGTGGCACGTCAAGGTTGCCACGCAAGCCTGTCGCCGTGCTGCCCAGGATATGGGCGTCCCAAAAAGCTGCATGATGTGCCCATAGGAGGACCTAGCGAACTCACCCCCCCAGTTTGCGTCCACGAAAGTTTCCATAGGTGCCTCGTATTTTGCCTCAATCGGATTTACGTCCAGTCCCACCTCTGCTGTCCTATTCAGAAAACGTAGTAGATGTTTCAAAGCATTCCAATGGGGCTCCCTGGGCATCTTCGCATAGCGTGCCAAAAAGTTGACCGCAAAGGCAATGTCAGGCCTCATCCCCACTGCAAGGTAACTCAATGAACTGATGATTGATAAGTATCAGCTCCCATCAATCGGCGGTGCCAGCGTCTCTGTCTCGAGCTTTGTATTCTGCAGGAGGGGGGTTGCTGTGCTGAGCAGAGATAAGAGGTCAGCATTGTCATTAAGGATTTTCTTTGCAAGTCTTGGCTGTGACAAAACATAGCGGTGAGACAACTTCTTGGAGATGTCGATCCCCACGATGTTATCCAAAGTAGCCTCCCACTTAATCTTGATGTGTTCGGCCAGTTGGCGTTCGACCTCCGCGATGAGCTTGTCACTGCTTCCCGTCACCGTGCTGTCGTCCACATGCACCCATACCATGCAAACGTCGTCCCCACGATGTAAAATATAAAAGCTATTGTCAAATTGACTGGCGACGAACCCCATAGCCGTCAGTTTCTCAGAGATAAACTTCCACCAGCACTTACCGGCCTGCTTTGTGCCATATAAGGCCTTCAGACACTTCAGGACCTTCCCCGCCGGCACCAAATTAAATCCTGACAGCTGACTGATCCAGACGTTGTGATCCAAAAGGCTGTGCAGGTATGCTGCCATCATGTCGAAACTGTAGAGCGGCCAGCCCATCTTTGCAGCAATCGCTATGAGGATCCTTAGCGCTGTGAACGTCACCGTAGGGGCGAAAGTTTCGGTGAAGTCGATGCCATGTATCTGAGTGAAGCCTCACACCACAAAACGGGCTTTATAAGTGCCATCCTGCTTTATACTGAATCCCCATTTCGCATCTGTTAGGTGGGTGCCTTTGGGCAGGTCGACCACTTCCCAAACGTTCATGTCCCACATTTGGCGTAGCTCCTTATCGCATGCCTCTCGCCACTTCGCCGCGTCTGGTCACTTCATCGCCTGGGCATACGTCCATGGTATCGTTGGGTCGCCTTCAGCCAGCGAAGCTTGTATTTGTTCGAGTAGCTTGTCCTGTTGTGACAAGGCGTCCTCGGCATTGTATTTCCCGAGTTCAAGTGCGTTCAGTATGTGGCGTAGGTCACCTTTCAATGGTTTAGTCGGCGTGCTTGGGTTTTCTGTGATAGGTGGTCGGTCGCTTGGGAAAACTGCCATGGACGACTCGAGTATCTTGTTATTTGCCAAGTCGTAGAAACGCCAGCCCTTTGCTCCCGGTACGTATCCGATGAAAACGCACTTTTGTGCTCTTGGGACCAGTTTACCCCACCTCTCGCACGGGATGTGTACGTAAGCTTCTTCCCCAAAGGATCATATGCCTTTGAGGTGGGGTTTAACGTTGAATAATAGTTCCAACGGTGTCTTGCTGCCGGTGTTCGTGTTCGGGACCCAATTGTGGAGGTATGCTGCGACAAGGTAAGAAAAAGACCAGAATTTTGTTGGAAGTTTTGAAGCTATTAACATGGTACGTGCCATGTCTCCAATAGTCCGGTTTAAACACTCCACAATCCCATTCTGGTTGTGCTCATAGGGGTTCGTTTTGTCCTTCGATATGCCCTTCGACGCGCACCATTGCAAGAAAGCAGTGGATTTGAATTTGCTGGCCCCGTCTGTTCGTAAGTGTTTGACACGGTATCCGTTTTTATTCAAGTTTTCCAGATGGGTGATACAGTCCATTAGTAGCTTCGGGACTTCAGCCCTAGTTCGGACTGTGAAAATCTCAGAGTATGTTGTTGAAACATCCCTGAGTGTGGCACTATACCGAATTCCAGCCATTCCGGCGTCGAAAGGGCCAGCTATATTGGTGACAAGTAATTCGAGTGGTTGGGGCCGTTCTCCTCCCGACGGACCCAACGTTTGCATATGGACGCTCTTACTAAGCAGACAGTCAGCGCAAGTGAAAGGGGTATTTTCAATCTTGCCGGGAAGTCCTGTCGCCATTTTCTTATCAATTAACCATCGAATTACCCGCATCCCTATATGGCCGAAACGCTGGTGCCAACGTAGCGCCTCCTGAGTGTTACTCTTACACATCTCAGGGGTGGTACTCACAGCATTCAGATGGGCTCGATGTTCTTTGTCACGTTTCGTAGACTCATTACAAGGGGCAGGATTTCGGGGCGGTAGTTTTATGAGCCAACGACGATCCTTGTATTTTGATTTCAACTTGCTCTTGTTTATTTGTATCAATAAATCATTATTTACAAAAGTAAGGTTCGCGCCGGCTTCCAGCAGTCCAGCCAATGAGATGAGTGTCCCCTTTGCCTCCTTGCAATAATAAGCCTCCCGCAGGATGATATCGGGACCCTCGTCAGTCGGTAGCGTGAGTGTACCCCGTCCTGTGATGAAGCAGGTTGGTGCCTCAGTCGCGACCCCCAGGGGTATTGGCTTGTGGAGGGTTACATAGTTCGTTAGCCGTTGCCTATCGTTCGTAACTAGATGGGACGCACCCGAGTCCACCATGCCGCTATCCTCCTTCCAGATGTCTGTGAGTGTCCCCTCACTCGTGAAGATGTTGTCCGGTAGCGGTCCGTCGGTGTCGAATTCATTTCCCTCGGCGTCAACAAGATTGGTGCCTACGCGACGTGGTGTCGGTTGGGTCATCCAATTGCCCCTGCTGGTGTAGTTAGGGCTCCTTGGGTTAAACTTGCATGCGGCCGACCAATGACCGTCTCCACCACAGCAGTAACAGTAGCGAAGGGAGTCGTCCGGGGCATGGTTCACAGGGCGTGAGGAAGTGGATGGTGGGGCTGTCTGGCATGGGTGTACTTGGGGAGAATGTCGTTGCGCGGGATAATGCCTGGTCTCCTGTTGGGCCAGGATTCGATACGCCTGTTGGTTTCGCAAGTTAAGGGCAGCAACATTCGGCATGATTGCATGTTCGACTGCGCCCAGCCTATGGTATTCCGCCCAAATAGCCTCCTTGGTCTCCCTGGCAGTGATTTTGACCAACGGTGAGCTTCGTAATCGTGCATCTAGAACCATGTTGACATTTGTAAACGATATGTCGCCCGTGGTCGGTAAGCTTAGCTGCATGCAGATTCCCAAGATTGAGTCCTTCAACCACTCGAAACCCGTGTGATCGAGATCCTCTATTTTGGAACGTATCTTGGTGAGATGTGTGTTGAGTGAATCCCCCGGCTCGAATCAGGATGTCAGCACATCTTGCCAGTGTCCGATGTGGGTCGTCCTGCTAGGGAAATGAAACATGGAACTTATGTAGTCAAAAGTGGCCTTCGCCGACCATGAGCGTTCAATCTGAGAGATGAAGGAATCGTCAATTGAACAGATGATCATTGAGCGGATGACGCTGTCATATCGCTCCTTGCCGGGCGGTCGGTCGTTCGCGAGGTAGTTGTCCACTGTGGTGACATAGTCGACGGTGTCCCACAAACGATTCTTCCATGCCAGGAATTTAGTCCCCGCCGTGTCCAGTATTACGAGTGAATTTTTCACTAGTGAGGGCATCTTGATGTAAAAGTTGAGCGACTTGTACGGTGGTTCCGTATGTGGTGGGCTTCTTGCCATCATTGTTTCCAATTCCGGTCTATGGCATAAGCTGCCGCTTGATGACGATGGTCTTGGTGTTTTTGATTTATCATCGTAGTTCTTCGATCGAGTATGCATCCAATGGAGTCCGGTGCGAGAGAGAGTAAGAGTGAGATGTTGAGATGAGAAAAAATGAGTAGTGTTTTAAAATTTTGAGGTAGTATTCGCTTTGCGCTGCTGGTCGCGCAACTGGGTCTCAAAACCTGTTAGAGTGGACAGGTAAGCCACCTCTCTACTCGCTCGTCTCGCTCGCGCACCCCGCTCGATGGGAAGCTCCCGTCAAAGAATGATTGATTACACAGAGAGAAGGAAAAGCTAACCTGTTAGAGTGGACAGGTAAGCCACCTCTCTACTCGCTCGTCTCGCTCGCGCACCCGGCTCAATGCGAAGCTCCCGTCAAAGAATGATGAGGACGGGAGTTCCAGGCCGGGTGGGGCAAGGAATATATATCTGCCTACATGTAAGGATATGCTACTAGATAGATGTGTAGTTGTCCTAGTCCTGTAATCCCATACCGTACCCATACCTCAACAAACCTGACCTGGAAACGCTCCCGGGGTGTATGAGATTAGGAAGACGGTGACGTGTTGTACACCAATTTTACCCCTTATCCCTAACTCAATTCAAGTTCCTCTCGGGTGTAACTGGACTACCTGCGGAGGCTTGAGGCCAGGCTCATAACTATTCCAAAAAAAAAAAAACTCATCGGTACTCATGGGCTTAGGGTTTGAGTTAAGCTAATATTTGTTTCGCAATGGTAGTATCACCTGCAGTAATACGTCATCCTCAAAATATATTGTTCCTCATCACAAGTGTCCCAAAACGATCACTGATCACACAAAAACACCTCCACATTCATCTCTTTTTATCAATCCTCCCAGCTTTTGTATTATGTATTATAGCATATGGTCCCAACCATCCTTACATAAAGGATGCCAGACCTTTTTAAAATGGTTCAGGATTTTAAACTGTTTTTTGGATGATCTCACGCCATCACTACCTTAATCTCTTGATCTTTTATAGAACTATTACCATCACAGTAGTATTATTCAGTACGGTTGATTATAGCTTCTTCTTCTTCTTCTTTTTTTTTTTTGCGAAATTCTCATTTGTGGTTTTGCCTTAAGAAGGATTTGAAAATTGGGTTTTTTAAAATATATTGAAAAAAATAAAATGGTATCATAAGTTACCTTTGTACGAGAAGACTAGATGAGTACCTTCTTACTGAGGTCAAAACTCAATCGTCCGTGTGAGAGTATTGGGGAGGGGTGCTAATCCTTCAAGCTCTCACCTAAATTAGAAAAAGAACTCTTCAAAATAGCGCTCTAACTACATTGTAGTTCAAAGTGATTATAAGTTACTATGTGATATTTCCTTTTCTAACCAAATCATAAGTTAAAATGACTCCTGCGTGTGTATGTAAACTCACTCATCATTCGTGAGGGTAAGAAACATGTTTCAATCCTTCATTCGTCAGAAAGCAATCACAATGTCAAGAAGTGGTTTCAACAGCAAAAGTTTTTTTGACTGTGTTCCACACCCTTTTCTTTGAGAAATTCTAACTGTCTTCAAACACACGATCTGATAACAAGCCTAGTGAGTACGTGAGGGTCCTTGCTTGACTCTCTAACAAAAATGCTGACCTGGGGTGAGGCACAGCGTGCAGGAGTGTAGAGAGTGAAGAGGAGGTCTGTGAGTGATCTTTAGGATGCTGGAGATAGGGGTCTCCTTCCCAAGAGGACATTATTAATTACCTGAAAACAAGCCTAGTGAGTGCGTGAGGGTCCTGGCTTAACTCTCTAACAAAAATGCTGACCTACATGATGTGAGACCGCACACACAAACAGAAAGAAGTATTAGAGCAAATAGGGAAATACAATTTTAGATTGATCTCTTTATGTACCTGGGGTGAGGCACAGCGTGCAGGAGTCTAGAGAGTGAAGAGGAGGTCTATGAGTGATCTTTTGGATGCTGGAGATAGGCTGATACAACATCAAATAGCTTTGTCAACATAACACTCTCTGTTTTCTGAAACTAAAAGCACGAGTCACCACAGAAAGAAAGAAAGAAAGAAAAAAGAAAAGGAAATGGATGATACGGATAGATAAAGAGAAATGGATTACACATGGGGAAAGAGATCGGAGTATGAGAAGTGTCCTAGATGTATATACGTGTATCCATCCGGTCCGTGCTTCTTCAGACTTGATGGCGCTATTGAGTATGCTGTCTCTACATTTAAAGAGATTCATTCACCTAGACTTTACTTCATGTATTCCTTGATTATTTTGTCCATCTCTTTATACACTGCTTTCGTCGGTTGAATATTAACATTCTTTTCCCAAGTTGGGAGGTGATATACATTCCTGAAAATGTTACAGCTCCAAGGGCAAATCATAGGGAACATGGAACTGGAATTTTCACCATGTTTTAGAAGCTCGTTTATCGCCACCCCCGTCATGAGATTGTAAGTCCAACTAGCTGAATGGGGCAAAAAAATTCCGAGTTCATTTACTACTGACCCTGTAGCCCTTGATGTACCAATGAGTCTCAAAAAGGAAGGCCGGCGATACCACTCATCTATAAGATAACATTGTACCATCACACGCTAATCATACACACACAATACACCCTTTCCCCATACATTTAAATTAATCATCATACAAACAAAAGTTTACAAAAGCTGCATAAGCTCCCCTACCTTATCCTTTGTATCCCTTTATTTAAGTTTAATTTATGTTTTATTTGGCCAAGGAAGACTCATTAACCGCCTTGGCGCACGAGAACGTTGTTGCTTGGCAGGCGGTAATGAAGGAACAGGTCACCACAATCAATCTGATTCTGTCTGCGTTAATAAGAAAGTGATCACAACTACATTTCAAGAACCAAGAGCAAAAAATAAATAAATAATCAGCTTTTCTATAAAAACAAAAGAACGCGAGCAGTAGGGTAAGGAGGCCAAAAAAAACACGACGAACTTCATCAGGAGATAGCTCAGCGCCGGCCTGGCCCACCGCGTACTCCGCCTCCACCTCGGGCCCAAATTCGGACCCAGCTGGGGTAGGCGGGATACTTTCGGCAAAATAATGCTCGGCAGCCGATCTAGGAGTGCGCGGGGTACGCGGCAAGCGTGCAGATGAGCCTGTTTGAAAGATCATCCAAGCCACTAAACCCGTCCATCCAGTCTGGTGGGACGCGCCTAATCCTCTACCCGTATCAGCATGAAAAAACTTTGACCCTCGCCAAAAAGAACATAATCAATTCCAGACTGCTCGTTGCAGGTAGTAAAGATAAGGAGATTGAAAAGCGAAACTGACCTCATGAAAGAAGACGTGGTCTCTAAAGAACGGGTCCTTGTCCAACCTATCCATCCCCCCATTACAGGCCCTTCTACCTTCACCGTCTCGTGCAAAGAGATGAATGATCCGATGTTGAATCTCGTCCGCCACCTGCGCCAAGTTCATCATGTCTCCACTCCCCTTCGGGCACTCGACTTTTAGACTCGTGCCGTAGTACTACAAGTTGACGCTTTCATCAGTCACCAATCACGCGCGTAGCCGAAAGGAGGTGCGCATCCGAACGTGACTGACCTGATAGAATCGTTGGAGGGATTCGATGAGCAGAAAGGTCGTTGCCAGCCAAATTGGCCCACGCCAGTTCGAGTTTCCTCCAAACATCCCACTCTTCGAGTCCCCAGGCCAGTAATCAACACTGAACTCTTGCCCGTTCACTTCCATCTTGTATGGATTTTCTTTATGATACAAAGACAATCTGTGATGATCGATGAAGAAGAAACCAGCGATTGGTGAACGGTACTGTTGTTTGGCCAAACTACGCTCGCACTCACGACCGAATGCCATACTCGCTCAAGAACTCGGTCTCATCCAACATCCGTTCCAAGATTCGCTTCAGCCTGCTCTCATTTGCGAGCGCCAGCAGCTTACGCTCATTCTTGCCCACGCCCTTCATATTAGCGATAATGTTCTTAGACACGAGCTCTGGCCGGTTCTCGATGCACCAGTCCATACGCTTCTTGAAACCCGGAAAACGCTTCAGTACACCTGGCTCGAGTGTGAGCGTGGCATAGAGCGGTATGAGGCCAACGAGCGAGCGCACGGGCATCTGCCGCGAATTTCCGACGCCCCAGCTAATCGCATCGTAATAGAACCCGTCCTCGTCGTTCCAAAGGCTCGATTGCTCGTCGTGCGGATCTCCAAATGTCATTGCCCTAACACATTGCCCGAGGCCTCAGTAGAATTTCAAGAAGCTCAAATTAAGAAGAAACCATGACGGACTCGGAAATGAAGAGGAAGTGCTCGAAGAACTTCGACGCGATGTCCTCATACACCGGGTTGTGCTTGGCTAACTCGAGCGCGATATTGAGCATGTTTAACGCAAAGAAGCCCATCCACGCCGTTCCATCCGCCTGTCTCAAGGTGCCACCCGTCGGAAGCGGCTCGGACCGGTTGAAGAGCCCGATATTATCAAGTCCTAAGAAACCTCCTTCGAACACGTTATGGCCGCTAGCGTCCTTGCGATTGACCCACCTTTTTAGAGACAGAGAATCTCGTTCAGATGCATGCTTTGGTACTCCAAGGGACTCAAGAAAGACAAACCAGGTAAAGTTCAACAGCAGCTTCTGAAACACGCGTTCCAAAAACGGTAGATCCCCACGCCCATGCATCTTCCGTTCGATCTTAAATACTCTAAAGGTGGCCCAGGCATGCACAGGCGGGTTAACGTCGCTGAAGCTTTGTAGAAGAATGGGATTATCAGCTTTGGCGGCAGAGCCGAGTGAGCCAAACCCAAAACCGCTCTAGCTCACTTCCACTCGTAGGCCGGAAGCGCTCCGTCGGGTTTCATGTACCACTCCCGAGTCATGATGTCGAGCTGGTTCTTCGCATAAGCTGGATCAACCATTGCAAGCGGAATGCAATGAAAAGCGGTATCCCATGCCGCAAAGAAAGGGTACTACATTCCGTAACAAGTCGGCTTTAGCCAATCGTCGAGAAACACAAAGATTCATGCCAGCAAACTGACCTCCCACTTATCCGGCATCGACAAAATATCTTCGATGTACATATGCTTCCATTCTTTGTTCCTGATCCATTTCCGCTCTGGTGGCGGTGCAGGCTGGCCCGGATCGCCTCGAATCCACTCCTTCTGGACAAAGTAATAGAATTGTTTCGTCCATAGCATCCCCGCGAGCGCCTGACGCATGATGTTTCGCAAATCTTCGCTGATTCCGGCCCCACTCGGGTTGAAGCGCGCATAGAACTCGTCCGAGTCCTGGCGGCGCTCCTCGAGCTTGACATCGAAGGCCTCCTCGTCTGCTATCGATGGGTCTTCGGCCAGGGCTTTGTTGGTCAGCTTGAATCGCACCACGGCGCATCCGCCACGCGGAGGAACGTCTTTGAACACGTAGTGCGCGCACGCCTTTGTTCCCGTATTCTCTGGGTTTACGTACTGGCGCGGCACATAGGGTTCCTCGAGCTCTTCTACCTCCACAAAATCTGCACTCATGGACGGGGTCGAGGATTGGCCGTTGAGTGTGGTGGAGCCAGAGCCATCTGACCCCGGCGGGGGTGAGGAAGACTCGAGGCTGAGGTCAGCGACCTTCGGAATAGCCCCATCTACTGATCCAGCTATAGGCTTCTTCACCCGCTTGATCTTGGGCCGATCAGACTCCGGGCGATGACTCGGGATGATATGGTCGTGGAAGGCGTCCTTGGCATAGGACCGGTTCTGGCCCCCATAAAGCCTCTCAAAATTGGTTTCGTTCTCCGTGAATAGTATCTCAGGAATCACCACCTCCTCGGTCTCGACCACCTCCCCACGCTTGCTGGGCGCACTGGCGGCTGCCGGACTAGGGTTGGCATAGAAGTAAAACTTTTCTTTGAGGTCTGCATGGTCGATCTCGACTGTGAAGGGCGAGGCCTCGGAGCCGGGCTCGGTATCCGAGGAGAGCTTCATAGAGGGCATCTTGGAACCTGTGGGTCGGTCCTTGGGCCAAGACCAGGTATTGCGAAACCAGAGCTGGGGCAAGATATGGAGCGTGGCTGGTTCGGGCCCGCGATTATAGGCTACAATGCGCACCGAGACCGCGTTCTCGTTCTCATCATCCTTTGCGTACTACAGTCCAACGATATACACGCATCAGGAAGGTGGACATGGCTGTACACACACACACACACAAACAGACGTACCTCCACAAAGACGTCCCAATAGCGGTTGTCATCGAAAGCATCCGTGTCGAGGATCTCAAACTCGCCCACGTCTCGGCTCCTATTCGTGGACTCACGCACGAGCTGCTCGTAAGGGAACTCGCGTTGGGGGTACTTGTAAAGATACTTCATGTACGAGTGTGTGGGTGAGCTGTCAAGGTAGTAGTAGAGCTCTTTCACATCTTCACCGTGGTTGCCTTTTTTGACAGAGACGAAAAAGGTCATCAATCCGAGCAACTCGTAAGGGGTGGAGGGATGTCATCCATACCTTGATGCCCAGTGACACCAAATAAGCGTTCTTTGAGGATCGGATCCTTTTCGTTCCAGAGTGCAAAGCTAATCGCCAGCCGGCCATGGTTGTCACAGACCCCTCCGAGTCCGTCCTCGCCCCAGCGATAGGCCCTACTGCGGGCGTGCGCGTGCGGAAAGTGGGTCCAAGCATCCCCGTTGGCACTATAGTCCTCGCGCACGGTCGCCCACTGACGTTCGGAGAGGTATGGTCCCCAGCGCTTCCAATGCTTCAACTTTGCTGCGTCCTCTTCCAGACGTTGTTCCTCGACCGACTTGTAATCTGCAAAATGTTTTTTGTCTTTCAAGCCTGGGGTGGGAAAAGGGCAGAATTTACTAAAGTCACGCATGATCGAACTTCGTGAGGGCTGGCTCGAGTGAGTTCGGGTCCCGGCGTTGTTTTCGCCCTTCATGTTGAGACCCCCCGACGAGGGCTGAAAGGGGAGATTTGGGGGGATTTCAACCTTAGTAGGGCGACTCATGGTGGGGTGAGCTTATACCAAAGGCAGAAAGCGTTGAGACAATAGTGTATAGGTTGGTTCAGGCTCGACTCGATGTCAGAAAAGCCTGGCTCACGTTAGCCTTTGCGATGAGGGTAATCGTCAGCTGATGGCCATCTAACTCGTCATCAGAAAAAAGAGAAAGACTGACTAAAAAATCGATTGAAAGCTTGTTGGTGATCAGAAGAGTGAGTCAGAGTTGAGCTGTCAGAACCTTTAGTTTTTAGTTCCAAACGTCAATCTTCAACTGTAGACCGAGCTGGGTCAGCCAATACTACGGCAAGCGTTGGTTGTCTGCTTATTATAACACAGGACGATACACGATGACGAGCAGATGTTATGCAATCACAACGAAGGGCTGTGTGGGATAGGAAGGAAGAGATAAGGTTGAGTTATGAATCGTTTAAGGTTGACTTGTGGAGACAGTCTATTCAATTGAGCATTGGAGACTGACCGAGACTGGATAAGGATTGAGCAAACAGGTTTTTGAGTGAGCGTTAGTAACCAAACCCCAATGTGCATGGAGTTCACAGAGTGAAGGTGAAGTTCGGTAGAGTAGAACAAAGACAGGGGACGTTCAACGATCGGGACACGATGTCAACTACGTCATCGACCAACTACCGTACCATACAGTGGGTTTTAAAACAAAGAGCTTGTTGAAGTTTGTTATGGCCTACGGTATGGCCAGAGGCAGGTATGGGGCTACACGCCATCGACAAAGCCAAGTAGCGTGTAGGGTTAGGTCAGAGACCTATATATCCTCGCATCCCCGTTCACCAGACCAGTTCCACACTGTTGGCTACCGAACTGCGAAGAGCGAGCGATGCGAGTGAAAAAAGCACTCAACAACGGATCCCATCGTTACAATGTTGACTGAGAAAACATATTACAGACCCCACACAGGACCCACCCCGGGCATTCACACCCAGTTGGCGCGGCATTCTGTTGCGGTGATTTGTTTCTGGTCATAAGACAGTTCTCAAACACCATTCTCTCCTAACACCAGGGGTAACACCCACAAGCAAGACACTTCATTTACCTAGGCATCACCTCGCGCGGCCAGACATGAGGCCACCGCAGGACAAATCTTATCCAAGGCAGTGTCAGGCTGAATAGTGGGTTCAACTGGTGTACACAACTCAGTATTACTTTGTCCTGATAGACATCAAAACAGAGAGTTGCTCTGTGGATTATATCAGGACCACAAATCTAATGAATTGGCCAGATTCTGCAATCTGAGCAACAGGCACAAGCAAATTATCCCGACCCATGCTAAAAGTGAGCCTTTCAAAAGTACAGGGTAAATTCAAATCTTGTGTTGCTTTGCACACATTGTAACAATCTCATTTTACAGGTAATATGCATAAGAACAAGATGATGATAGGGGATACATGGTTTGAAACATTCACAGGCAAAGTGAGAGTGGAGGAGCGGTCTTTACTCGAGGGGATTACAAAGGATGTGTATGGACAAGTTTGTAAGAAAGTAGCAAATCATAATTGTAGAAAGTTTGTTGAAGAATATTGTAATAGAACTAAGCATTAAAAGGTAAGGGTTGAAAGGACTAAAAGGGACTCAGTATCTTAACAACAAGACAAGTATATCTTTTTTCTTAGAAAACAAGCCAATCTTTCCTGACCTGTAGAAGCTGGTATCACTGCCAAGATATTTGTATCGGATGGGCCTATCCGATGTTCTATCACCCCGAGATATGCGATGCAGTGTCAGTAGGATTAGGTGCGATGGAATTACACTGCAATATGGTGTCGGAGCATTAGATACCAATAGTAATTCCATCGCACCTAATCCTACTGACACTGCATCGCATATCTCGGGGTGATAGAACATCGGATAGGCCCATCCGATACAAATATCTTGGCAGTGTATCACCGAGTCCACAGAAAATGCGCCTGACATGGGGAGCATACTTCTTTCCAAGTTTCTCCAGCAAAAATCCCTTCTTTGACCCAGCTTTGTCCCCAGAGTATGCATCACTGAGGCATTAGGACCAGTAAGGGCACTGAGAGGTGCTCACCAAATACTGGTGAGCATGTCTGGCAGACAAAAATTTGGGGAAAAGGCAAAAAAAAGTTTTCCATGGAAATGTGTACACTCCTAGCATCAAGTGCATTTTCTGTGGACTCAGTGTATTGTCTTGCACAAACCTTGATTCCGAGAGTCTTTTCAAGATTCTTGTGATTTGACAAAAAAATGGAAGTAACTCGATTTAAAGATCAAAATCCAATGTGACTCACTCAAATGGTGTGACAGTAAGAATGGATAAACACTTGAAGAGATGAAGTTGATAAAAGTGATGTCAGTTGTGGTTACTGATCACCAAGCAATTGCCTATGAATGTAAATCACAAGGGAGGTAATAGTTGTAAGTTTTTCAGAAATTCAAAGGCCAAATGAACCAAGATTGAAAGAGAGAGAGAGAGAGAGAGAGAGAGAGAAAGGGAGCAATTAAGGTCAAACTTCAGCTTAAATATCACAAGAAGGTCATCCTGAGCACCAACCAGTGAAGAGAAACAGGGAGATGAAGAATGACTAGCTCTCAGGAAGACCATAACTTAACATTACATAGTTCACCCAAGTAAACTCTCTGGGCCCTGGCTTACCCATTATGGGGACTGTCTGAAAGATGAGGGCACTATTACTACAAATCTCTTCACTTATTCCTAGAAGGAAACTTGGGTTACATGAGATTTGAGAATTATAAAATGGATCAACTTTTTCCATGTGCCAGGAAAAATTAAAAAAGAAAGTTGAAAGTGGCTCAATATAGCTTCTTTTGATGATTTGGGCTATTGTTCCTGGATTTTTTTTTTTCAAACTTGTTCAGCAAACTCAGGCTCTAAATGATAAATTTGTAATCAGATCACAATTTGAGTGTGCACTGCATTTCAAGACTTCAACCTTTCTGTCAGCCCTGAGGACTGTGCAGCAGTCCCACAGACTGTCAAACACAAGTCACAGAGAGTATTGTAATAGTACATATGTAAATACAAGAGTAACACAAAGATTACATATAGTACCACTGCCAAGATATTTGTATCGGATGGGCCTATCCGATGTTCTATCACCC
>MU167228.1:336412-362862 GCA_015951145.1 Cronartium quercuum f. sp. fusiforme G11
AAAAAAAAAAAAAAAGTTACAAGGTAGATCAAAACCTGTTTTACTTTTATATCAATAGAAGAGCTCATAAGTGAATTACGAGACATGATATGGAGTAATAATAAAATTAAAATTAGAAAACTAAGAAAGTCTCTAAGGGAAGTGATGGGGAAAAAAAAAAAAAAACTATATTATGGTTGTTAATAAGAAATTTAAATGTCATACAATAAGTAAAGATAATATGGTATAAAGTGATTTTGGAAAAAAAAAAAAAAAATTGTTTAAGAAACTTGTTATGAGTCATCACGAGGTAGCAATATTACCTGAGGTTCATTAGACACATACAAGAAAAAGAAAAAGGAAGATATAATAGAAAGTAGACCGGAAGATCAGGATGAGATAAATAATATATGTGAATACCATCACAGATTAAAGATTTGTTTTTTAGAAGAAAAAAAAAAAAAAAAAAAAAAAAAAAAAAAAAAAAAAAAAAAAAAAAAACAGGTAAGAACGGAAAAAAAAGGTTTTGATGTGTTTTTTGTGAACTGTTGTTTCCCAAAGAGTACGACGAGTGCGGGAGAAGATAAAATAAGTCCAAGGAAACTCAGCTACTTTTTTTATCACAACACTTATCTGGGTCTTTGCTATCCACTCATCATGACTTTGCATGAACCTAACCGGGTCGGTTCAAGTCAGGTCCGCCGCATCCTCGGGGTTTTAATTGATCCGCCCCGGTACGGATGGTGTTTAACCCGTCCCGAGATGAGAACTCTTCTGGCAGACTGATGCACATTGGAAAAGTTTGAGGATGCGTCGGACCGTCTCAAGCTTTCAATCTCACTACATCCTCCTTCACCTCGAATGGTTTGGGTTCACTTTCCCTGAAATATAAACTTCCTCCGTTCAGATATATACCATGCTGATCCAGTAACATCATACTTTTTTTTTGGTCTTGTTTTAGTGCGCCATCCTTCACCCCAGACTCAATCAGTCTCTTACCTTTACTCACCAAGGTTCAGGTCGATTGTTTTGGTCAACTGGCATCCGTCGAAACATCTCTCATCTGGCTTGATGAAAGTCGCTTCGGACCATCCGAGGTAGTCGTCAAACTACCTACCACGTTCGTGTTTTCAGGTTTGGTTGTCTTTAGCTGAGTATAAAACCTCAAATCAATTAATTTTTTTTGTGATTCTGACTATTTGGAACCACAGAAACGCGTCACAGTTCCTTGCTGCCATCCCACTACTTCCTAAGCCCATCAACGACTGCTACCTGGCCATCTCAGTGATCTCTCACTCGAATTCGCTCGTTAGTTTGGCCGCATGTGCTCGGACCGATAACTCATCATTCAACTACAGCGCTCCCAAGGTGGCATAAGTCTAGACCCGAAACTTTAAGCCTCTCATTTCTAATCGGATTGGCTCACAAACCATCTGGGCTTTGTTGTTCAAGCTGACCTAGCCAGTTGAGCTCTGCCTTGGATGAGCACCACAAACCAGGTTCACCTTCACATCTCGCGATTTAGAAGAAAAAGATTTAGGTGATATTTTGGTCATTATATTTCAACTCACCTGGTTCTCATCACGAGATATTCGGAGGCCGTAGCAGTGATTGTAAGAACCATTCGTAAAGCGGGCGTGAAGTAGGTCAAATTGCTATTATACATCACAGAAATTCAAAATACACTCTCTCGTGCTGCTTTTCATCTTTCAACATTTGAATCATCCATTCAATACTACCTCTTCATAAAACACTGAATGAAAGCAGAGTGGTCAGGTTTGATGAACAGGAAATAATTTAACTTGACCTCCAGGCAGGTGCATGCACTGAGCTAGTGGTTCACTTTTAGCTAGGCTAATTGACTGGTAACCTTGCGCTTAGACTTTTTGTTGGATACAGCCTGCATTTCGTATTAACTGCTTATTGTTACCAGTTGAGCATTTGAGTCTTATTGAAAAATTATGGTCACCTTATTCCATACCTCTTTATCCTTGTACAGAGTTATCAGGCAGCCCTTTTCTACATACATTGCACAATTATTTTTGAGCATCACTTCAATGTTTATAAGTAGTAATTCAGCTATACAAACTGAATTAGGTTTGGTATCATATTGACAAGTGTAGTACTTGGATCAAACATTGACCAACGTTTCAGTCATATTCTTCCATGTTGAAGATTATCTTTATCTCCCATAGCTTAGTTGGTAGAGCGTAATGCTTATATTCTGACATTCTCCGGAAGTCAATATGCTTGGTAGCACAATCTCGCAAGAGACGTTAATGTCACGGGTTCGAGTCCCGTTGGGAGAACGTTTTGATTTTTACTGGTCACAATTTTTATTGACCGATAAATGATCTGGGCAGGCACGATTTTGTTTTTGGTGAACATGAGTTATTTGAGATCACCCACAATGTGCTTTGTCGATGCTGAGGATATATATATATATAGATAGCTAGAAATATGCCACGTTCAAGACTGATTTTGACTTTTTTGATGCAGACTATTATAGGTTTGGTAAGCGATTCACACTCCAAGTCCTGAGGGATTCCTACCACTTCGCTGGGCGTTCTGTTTGAGGATCTCAGTCATGCGTGGACGGAGAAAAGTTGATCGATCGTGTTTAGTCAAAAGTCCAAAGTGTGAACGATGTGATAAAAGCGAATAAGAAATGAGTTTTTTTTTTTTTTTTTTGGTAGACCGTCAGTCAGTCAAAAAAAAAAAGATAAGAAAAGCAACTTGAAACTTGACTGACTGTGCTTTTGTAGAGTTGAGACAGTGGCGTAAAGTCAAGTCAAGTCAAGTATGAAAGTGGGTTGATTTTAAAATATATATTCTCAAAAGTGAAGCTTTTATACCCATCCATCCATCCATCCATCCACCAAAAAAAATTAATTTATCCAACTCACAAACGCTTATACTACCACCATCTCCCCTTTTTTTCTTTTTTTTTGGGGTGTTATTCTATCTCAAAGTTTCATACCTCAACTAATTTAAATCCAACATCATGGCCAAAAACTCTCTCACTACTACTACTACCAAACCCAACCGACGTCGTACATGGCGTGATAGACCGATTCCATCTTTTTTTGATCGACACAAGTCATTCCTTAAAGTTGTAAGTCATAATTTCTCGTATTCCATAATATACTTCTCTTATTTTTTTTTAAAAAAAAAAACTGATTTAGACAATCTATCGGGTTTTGTTGTAAGCATCGAGAAGAGGAACCGATTAAAGAAGAAAGGTTATCATCATTATCATCACCATCATCATCATCAGAATTCTTTGAGGTGTTTAAAGAATCAATAAATTATAATCAAAACGATTTAAACCCGTTTGGAATTGATCAAGTGTCACAATTGGTCTTGAACTCGAATGATCAGGAACGAACAAGTCCTTTGATTTTCGAAAGCTCATTTTCATCTGCGAAAAGTTACAAGATACCCAAACCAAGCGATCCTGAAAAGCTTTGTCATATGTTGAAGAAAACTAGTAGTGATAGTGAATCATCACGTGTTCGACCTGAAAACTTGGCGAGTATTCTACGTCAGAAATCAACAAAAGCTTTGAATTTGGTTAATGTCTGTTCGGCTACAACAAGTAAGAACGAGCGATTATTAAAGTATCATGATAGCCCAACCCCACCTTACATCACACGAAATTCAGTGATCTCTACTAGTTCTGATATTAGTAGTCATCAATTCTCAACTTTGAACAGATCAGATTTATCAGTTTATGATCTAATATCAAGTTCGAAAGACCAGTCTAATACTAATACTAGTAGTAGTCATTCATATGAATTTATGAACCACCAATTTCAACCTGATCAAGATTTAAATTTGATATCTAGAAATCATCAGGTATCATCATCTTTTGTTTCAGGTACAGGTACAGGTTCAGGCTCAAATCTTTATCCTTTATCAAACTCTAAAATAAATAAAAACGTTCAAGAACTTGATTCTTTTAAAAACTTTAAATACATATCAATAAATCCTTCAAGTAGTGAACTTTTTAAGGATCATCATCATCATCATCATAATAATACTAATAATAATGAATATGATGATGAGAATGAGATTCAACAAATTGAATTGATTCATGATATAATGTCAATGTTAGGGAACTTTTAAAAATATTAATAATTTCATTTTTTTTTTTTCAAAGTATCAGTGTAAAAAAAAAAAAAAAAAAAAAAAAAAAAAAAAAAAAAAATATTAGGTTTTCATTTGAAAACTAGAGTTTTTTTTTTTTTTGAACTCCTTCTTCTTCTTCTTCTTCTTCTTGTATGTACTAACTACTACTACTTGAGAAAAAAAGAAAGTTTTTCCCTTTTTTTTTTTTTTCTTCTTCACAACAATCTCTCTTTCTCTTTCTTTCTCTTTGAAAATAGCCTTTATTTATTTATTTATCTATTTTTTTTTTTTTTTTTTGTAAAATTAAATAAATAAAAAGCAACATCTTGCTATATAAATATATTATAAAAGTTTTTATAAATCACACAATTTGATGTTAAACGTAATTAACAATAACACACAGATCACTATTGTTATAGTTGACTTAATGAAAATTGTTTGTATGAGTCATCTAAGGTGTAAACACTTTATCCCCTTTACTTATCTTTTGTGTGTAATCATAATTTTTTACGAAACTACCATACGGATCATTTTAATTGGGGTAGCTCAACGTCCTTGTCAAGTTTTTTTTTCAATCGAAAGAAATTTATTTCAGATCATGGTTTACTTCAAACTTGCACTCTCTACTTCGAATGCAGTCGGCTAGAAACAATAATCATCCATCTCCACAGACCTACCAAAAATTGAACATACATGTGGTTTGGTTACGCGCGCTTTGTTTTTGTTGCTTGCTTTGCAATCAATTTATTATATTCACGTATAAGAACAGAGAAATTTAGCTGAAGGGAAAGAAGGTGATTACATATGTTACATATTGCATGACTGAACTCCGGCTCGTGAATTGAAGTGACCCTAATTGAAATCAAGATCAGTCGGTTTCAGTGGACTGGGGAGATTGAGCCGAGTAGCAAGCCAACAGGCTAATCTTCAAAGTAGTGTCAGGTTAATACCTCGCACCTGCACCTCTCACAAAGATAGAAACAAGTCTGTCAAAAAAGTGCGAAATTGAATAAAGAGAGAGGGGCACTGGATCAGCGCTTTGATTTGTACAAAGGTCTAAATTGTGCTTTAAAGGAAGGCCAAACACACCTATCTCCTTCTACCATTAGCTCTTTTGCGTTTTTCGTGACCTCGCTTCCCTCATGATTGAACATCACCGCATTGGCTAACATGAGCATCAAGTCTCGTCGGTACTCCTCCGCAGAAACGACTACACCCTCTCGTAGCCTTTTGGCTAGCGTACGTAGATCCATTGGTCGTTTCACAATGCTCGAGTAACCTGGCGCCTCATTGTCTTTGACTGGTTCACGAAAAACGGCCGATATCGGGTTATTCTGCACTGATGAATGGGTTCTCATCATCCGGCGTCGGAATGATGTAGAGTCAGAAGGCGCCGAACACGTGGTAGAAACCTTGAGCGCAGTTGAGTCAGGTGTTGGGAATGTAGTTTGCAAAGCAACAGGAGTTTGCTGTGCTGTGGAAGATCCATCCGTAATTCCAGTCGCAAAGGCTGAAAATTGATTCGTGTGGGGTTGTTGGTGTTGACGGTAGCCAAGCAACTTCAGTATCCAATCCAGCTCATGTTTCTGTTCCTAAATTCAGTAATAGATGTCAGATGACTTACAAACTGAGCTGGGTGTACCCGCGGGATGATCATCTATTTGAAGCTCCAGCTCTAGGCGCGCCTTCTTTGATGATGTAGGTGAATGACTTGCTGACAGAACATCTTCCACTACCTTGTGATCTTCGTCCTGTTTGGCCTTCTCTGAGCTGACTAATCGCAAACTGTTGTTCGACGTTTCACGTGACATATCGGAAGCTTGCGGGTCCAACTCTAACTGTGTGTGTTGGCGAATCGTTGCCTGTGTCAGATGATCCTTCGTATCTGAAGCAGGAAAGCAGAAAAGGATGTATTTCGAGTCCGTTCGGGCCTCAACCTCAATCGCAGAGTCTACGGCAGCATAACAAGCTGACCTGAATGCTCACATGCTGTTGACTCGGATTCCATCAGGTCTTCAGTTTCCTTGCCTTCCGTGTTGGTTATCGATACTTCTTGGGCAGAATTGCTCATAGATGTACATGACTGAGACTCTGACTGATTGAGATTGACCGATCCCAGGGGTATGTGAGCCTCGGCGGTAAGTTCTCGTAGGACGATCTGGTCATCCGCGTCAGGACTTTGAAGTAGTTCTATTGTGATTGGGTCAGCATGTTCAACTGACGGCGTTGTGATTCTGCTTCTCGTTCGAGACTGGACACTATTTTGGATAGGCGTCGAAGCTCGCACTGGGCTACGTTCGCAGCTCACGACGTCATTAGCAGGCGATCGACTTGGAGACGCGCGAGTGACTTTCTTCTTATTGGACGCAGTTGTAGAATCGGTTCTCGCAGACGAAAGGGAATCTGATCGCGTTTTTCGCTTGCAGGTTACTGGGACTTGTAAGTAGACATTTGGAGTTGTTGGCCTCCTGGAATCCTGTTCGGACGGTTCAGATCCTAATGGACTGTGCATAGCCGATCCAGTATTGTTTTCCACCGATCCCGCAGGGTTCGACGGAGTTGCTGAACGTGATCGTGATATTGGAACGTCTGGATGAAAAGTATTGATAGGTCAGGCTCAAATCATGTACAAGGCCAAACCCTTCCGCGGAAAGTTCAATCAGAGGACATATACCCCAGTGTCACATCCTCGAGAGTCAAGCATGATGACTCACCATCACTGTCAGCTGTCTGGGTCACTCCGAGCGTGTCTGTAGTATGTAAGGGCGGGGTCAGAGATCACTGACAAGGAGATCTATACACAAAATTTTGTCTCGTGGGATATTCAAACATCCAAAATATGGTCTCACGCAAAATCTTCTTTCGCTGTGCAACGTTCTTGAGCTTGTCGTCCCAATTCCCTCTCTGTATCTCATCGATTTCGGAAGCAAGAGTCTTTGATTTTTGCTCTTCAACTGAAAGCGCTTCGGCAATCCCTTTGATCATGACTTCATACAATTTACGGGCCAATTCCAAAGCCGAGCGAGGTTCTGAGTCATCACTTGGTTCTTCTAGATATTTTTTACACGAGTCTAAATAAGCGCTACAACAAGCCTATGACATTAGAGGCCATCAGAACAGACCGCTGGAAATGATTCGATGACTAGAAACTCGGTGCAAGAACTCGTACCCCTGGATCCAGGACCATCGGGTTCATCACTTCCACTTCGCATTCAGCAGCATACTTGCGCAACAAATCTACTACTCTCCCCCAATCGAGTGTATCGAGATCAACTGGACCCGTAGGCTTTATTGAATGCACCGCTTGAGCTACCAGGAGTCTTTGATTGATGGTGATTTCCGAGGACAATTCATCGTTCAGGGTGTCGTTCGAGGTAGAGGGCATACGTATGGCAGTGCGCGACATTTCGAAGTGGTTGAGCTGTGGCAGGATCAAACTGGCTGAAAGGGGGCGAACTGGAACTGACACCCCGCATCCCGATCCGATTCGGTTTAGGCTTGAGGGCCCGGCCCCGTGAGCCACACCGGGGATGTACTGTAAAATGTTGATCGGGGCCTGGTCCTGCTTGTAAGTACCTCTTCTAGTGTGGAACTTCAACAGTGCTAAGCTGCTGGGAGAGCTTGGAAGGGAGGAAGAACACAACAAATACTCAATTTCTTGAGTAAAACTGAGATCAATCAATATAAAAATACCTTCACAAATACTTGTAACTCTTCTGTTTTCAAGTATTCAGACTACAGGACAGATCCTGGTGGAATTACTGGTAATTTGTAAGGAAGAAAACACACACACACACAAGTCCTTGATGGAGTAATATAAGCTCTAGAGACTCAAGGATCACTAATTCAGAAACTTTCACCGCCAAGAAAACTGCATCGCATAGAGGCATGCAATGTCACATAGCAGGCCAAGATGTGATGCAATAGATCTATTTTCCAAGGTAGGGACCTTGAAAAATGGTCCATAGTATCACATGAAGACATGCTATGTTACATAGCAAGCTTCCATGCGATGAAAATATATTGGCAGTGTTTAGCTCCAATATAAGAGAAGCAATAATACTAACACACTATCAAGATCTAAGACTCTAACAAAACACTACACTATTTATCAGTTTACTATAACTAAAGGCAATTATGCTATAATTCAAGTCTGACATGGAAAAAAGGGGAAAAACACTTGGCTGGCTTATATATACACAGGCCAACAGCTAAATATCATCTTGTTTCCTAGGCCACAAATAGAAAAAGTGAGAAAAAATAAGGGACCACCTAACAAACTCTTTATCAACCTCTAGAGCAACCTTACATGTGAGAACAACACAAAAATCCACCTATTCCGCATTCAGCACATACAACAAAGACACTCACAAGCCACAAAAACCCCAGTAGAGGCTCATATGACAAATATAACCACCCCATCCTGTCCACACTAAATTTTTAGACTATTTTCCCTAGTACTTTCCTCCTTTATTAATGCCTCATTGCACTAAAAATTTGTAAAAATGCCTCCAAACCTTCAAAATGATGTCACTCCTTTGGTTTTCATACCCCAATGATGAGACCCCCAGATTCTGATTTTTCTTCTTCCACTCTATCACATATTTCAATCCAGCTAAGCTTCAATGTAAAACTCCTTCACCTAGCTTGCCCAATGATAAACAAAGAAAACATATCTGATTTTTTCTATTTACCCTGAATAAACCACATGAAAATCCATCAAAGTCCCTCAAATGATGTCATTGCACCACCAGAGCACTTCAACTCTCTCTAACCCAGTAATTTTACTCTTTTTCAACCTATTCTACCACCCCTTTAACATTTATTCCATACCTAATACAAAAATACACCAACTTTGGACATTTTGACATTGTCAGACTACCTATAATATTTTATAGAACCTGCTGTGACTAACAAAGATGATAAGTCAAAAGATGGAATTTATCGAGCACACTAATTCAAACATTTTGAGCTACTGCAGCCCTCATAGGCTTGAAAACTGACTGAGAAAGTCTTATACACCAATAGTTTTGAGTATTTAATGCTATTTTTATACTATTGTATAAGGGTGTCTTTTTATTCTACTTGTAAACCTGCTTCAATGCATTACCAAAAACTGTTTTTTTATGTGATTTCGTACACGTTTTGTTTTGTGACTACTAGGTCATCTCCACTAATTAGGGAGTTGAACTTTCCCATAGACTTAAACAACTGATTAAAATGTTGTTTTCTACTGTTTTCTACTAAGTACGATCAATAATGATGTTCCAATAATGTATATGTGTGATAAACAATCTTCTTAGACCATTTTGGCGCACCACAGCAGCACCTTTGATTGATCAAGCAGACCAAGAAAAGTGACATTCCCAGTACCGCCAACTAACACTCAAGGTCAAACAATCCGCAAACGAAATCGAAACATTGGCAGAAAGACCCCATAGAGTTCGACCGGTATGGCTTCTTGATGTCGAATCAGGTTGTGCTTTTTCATCTTTGCAGGCGGAGATTTCAGGTAGGACTGACCGTGAGATGTTAGTAGTGTAGCTCGGGTGTGCCAAGGGTCCCCAAAGGTGATAGGTTATTGTACAGTCGTTGGTGGGTCTCAATGTCACAAAGGGCCTCTGCTGTCAAATGTGAGTACAAGAACATACGGGGAGTTGTTTTCCCTTGTCTTCAAGGAACTGCACCGATTCAGGATCATTTAATACTTGCCGCAACGACGACCTTGTCTGAGGTGGATTGGGAGTGGTGGCAAAATAGGGCAGATGGGATAATGGCATGCATGTGGCCGGTCTCTCTTTTTTCCGGCTTGATGTATGGAGGAACCTCTTCCTTTCGCCATTTGCTTTGCATTCTTGTCCCTTGACCTCCTTCATCCTTCATTTAGAGCCCATATATCAAATGAGCTCCTGAATGAAGGTGGAGTTCACTGCAGCAGTTCTCAGCCGAGACTTGAACACTGCCACCGCATTGTCACATGAAAAGTTATGAACGCTCTCAAAATGTCATCACGACCCACGGGCGTCTGACTATATATTGAAATATATTTATCACACATCACGGACTGTCCCTTGACATTTCCACCTGACATCTTGATCACAAGTTCCTGATCAAAGAGCAGACCATAAAGACTTGAGAGTGCCGACCGGCTTCGTCTCAGTACGCTCAGACATCCGCTTCAGAAGGCCATTTGTTCAACCACCTCATGCAGTGCTGACTCTGAGCGTCATTATGAGAACAGACCACTTTCTTACTAATCTGTGTCAATCAAGTGGTTTCATTGGTCTTGTCATCAGTGAACGCTTGTGCTCGCGAAGGAGGGTGCGGTTTTCTATAAAAAGGCGTACCGTCGTCGCCAATAACACTGCTCATTCTGCATCCTCACCGGTCTCAGTTCATCGATAGAGAGCCTCTCAACTTTACATTCGAATTTGATCAGCCTTGTTTACCTTCCGCAACATCAGAGTCCAAAACAACAAGTTGATTCACGTTCACGCATCAAGTGGAAACAAGTCTTGGCTAGTTTATTTTTTTTGGTTGATTCAAGTAGCAAGCTCTCTTTCGAACGCTGCTTTGGCTATCTTTGTTACTCTCATAAATCACTAGCCAAACCCAAAGGTACACTTTCAAGTTCACCTTATATCTTTTTCTTTGCTTGATCCTCTTCCCGCTTCAATTACCGGTTTCATAGAGTTGATATCTTTCAAGGCGTCCTTTGACTATGACTGATCACCGTTTCATGTTTGATATCTATCCCACAGGATAAGGTTTTTTTTTTTTTAAAAAAAAAAAAAATGAAGTCTAAACAAACAGTTTTCTACCTGACTCTTGCGATGGCGGGCCTCGCAATCACTTTGGGAAAAGGTCGGGAACCTGGGATTGAATCAAACTCCTGCACCTCTTTGTCAAAAAGTGATCAAGAATCTGATAATCGAAAAACAAGAAGCTCATCTTGTCAGTATCCATTTCATTCACGATATATATATAATCTTTATTAAATTAGGGCCTTGGTTTTTCCCACTGACTTTGGTCACCATGTTTTTTTTTGTTTTTTTTTTCTTCTTCCTGCCTGAAGTCGGTCGAGGAACAGCCGTCCCGATAAATGCGAAAGGGAAAGATGAAAAATCAAATGATAATGCAACTCAAAAAGATGAATCTCAGGAGAATAAGACTGGTTGTAAGTTTTAACTTGTTTATTAGCCTTGTTTTTTTTTTTTTTTGAGAGAGAGAGAGAGACTCAATTTTTTTTTTGATATGCTTGATGTATGCAAACTTTTTAATTTTCTTATATAGCTGTAATAAAGATACGTTCTATGAGATTTGAACGCTTACGTCGTTTGGTTGATTCAAATGAAGAAGTGGACCAAAATATAACGCATCATAAGAACCATAGCGATTTCAATGCGACCCAACATCATCATGGAAATCTTAGCTTTGAAGGCGATTTTAATGTGACCCAACATCATCATGGAAAAAATCTTACCATTGAAGGCGATTTCAATATCACCAATTCAACCTCAATTAAGCATCGACATCGCACGAGTGGATTTTGTCGCCATTACCATCGACACTCGTCCAACGGAAGTAATGAGACTGAAATCGACCCGGGGATGAACGTGACTGAGACTGATGGATCTGAAGGCGGTTGTGAGTTTTTTCATTATAATAATTTTTTTTTCCAAAAAAAAATAACAAATAATGATAGCGACCTATGTGGTATGTTGGAATTGATGAGTTTACTGATTCATTTATTTTTTATATTACAGTTGGTAATCAAACCATTTCGAATAGCTCTGCTAAGAAAAATTCGACCGAATCTTTAGTCCGTCGCGCTAGTCGACACAGATCGTCTTTCAGAAAGCGTTATCAGAATCGCACGGAAGAAGATCAAGATTGCCAATCTCGAGGGTCGTTGAAACACGAATGGAGAGGAAATAAAAGTACAATTGTTCCGGGATCTTCTTCCAATCAAACTAACTTTTCAGATAGTGATGTATTGAATGAGGCTCCTTCCACTCTCAATGCGACCGATCTTTCAAACTCTACTATCGGAGCTCAAGATAACTCGACCAACTCTGAGTTTGACTGATAAATTAACCGATTAGAGAATTTGCCTGAGGATTTTTTTTTTTTTCTTTCTTTCTATTTCATTAACGGACATGTCTTCTTATATATCATTATTGATATAGCTTTAAATGATCTGGCATCTCCTTGATTTCGATCTTCAATCTTTTTTCCTTCTTCTTTCGTTTTTTTTTTAAATGATAGGTACATAATTACGCATAAGTACGCTCTACCCACAGACAATGGAGACATGTTTAGACAATCATTTTTTTTTCTTTGAAATGTATCAAGAAACTTTTTGATTGAAAAACAGGTAAAAATCTGAAAATCAAGGGATTCTGATTCAAAACTGATGAGAGAAAGGTGAGAATCAATGCAGATCACTCAGCCGCAGGACGAAATGGATACCAGAACACGAGTCTTGCGGAGTTTATGTGAGGATCAATGTGTTACTGTTTAGTACAAGGGGAGCATGCATTATCTCTACCAAGGTACTTTTAAAGTACAGGCCCGATGGTTAACTTTAAGCCAAATGTAGCCCATGTCGAAAATAGATGATTTAAAATACAAGTCCAACAAATCTTGTCTTTATTTGAAATTGTAAGGTACGGAACCCATACAGCTTAAAAAGGCAACACGAGAAAGGTTGCCGAAGCTGAAGAAATCCCTGATTTACTACTAGTTTCTTGAAAAAACATAATGGAACCTGTCTGAAGGCTACAGAAAAAACTTTTTATAAGAAAGAAAGTACAGTTTTACTATATACTGTAATAGGTTTTAATTTTGAAAAAGGAACTAATAGAAGAAAAACCATTACAGCTAAGAAACAGGAGTTGGTTTCAATAATTTCAAAACATTATATCCAATTTTTAGACCATATCACCGGCATTACCCAAGCTACCTATCAATATAACGCTGTCCCATTGAAAATTTTCAGGACCTAAATTTTGGATACACAATAACAATAATATTACTTGTCTCTGCTCTTTTCTAAAAAACATTTTAAGCATACAAATTCTCAGTCACCAAAAAAAAAAAAAAATCCTTTCCACCAAATTGGGGATTTTAGGTTTTATTTGGGATACATGTAATTCAGTTTGGGATAAATTATATTCAATATTTGGGGTTATCACTCACTTATATGTAATTTTCAGGGTGTATTCCCAGGTGGTGACCAACCACTGAGCAAGAGCCTTCTGAGAGTGACCTCAAGGCTCCATCCCCTTTTCATAACATTATATCAATCAATGAATTATGATAAGACGGTGATGGATTTCATAGGTCATCACAGCTCCTCATGCAATTATATGAATGAACTTGAGGATTACATCTATTTGATAGCATCTGGAGGAACTGGGTTTCCCCCATGGGAATGAGAGGAATATCCTCTGTGTCTTAGATGACCCTTGCACCAATATTTTTCTAAAAGATAATAAGTGAAGTTGGTTTGATTGAATTGAGTATGATGAGTTACAATAGAGAAAGCAAGTTTATATATAGAGAACACAATGAAAGAGAGACATGTGAAAGTAAAGAGGAAACCCATTGGGGTAACTCATATATTGGGATAACTCCCAAGGGTATATCCAATGTATTATTTACCCAAAAATGAAATTATTTGAATATCTGTTCATTGTTCAGGACATAGTGATATGCCTATCTCCAACAGGTACATAACATATGTAGTATTTGTTACTACCATATCTGATTTATATGTACATTCTGTTCTACAGGATATATTCCATCACATGTGTAATTTATATGTAATCTTCTCTTTGTTAGCCACTACTCTCTATTGGCAGGCTGACATTGATATTGAGTTTCAAGTTGAAAGAATTATTATAAAACATGAATCAAAGTTTAGTGAAGCTCTTAGACAATATTTGAAACCTTCTTTTTCTATTCTTCTTCTTACTCCTGAATCTTTGGTCTTTCATGATTCTAGAGAACAAAAAAATCTTTCTCAAATATTATGTTGAATTTTTTCTGTATATAAGTGTAAGGAAAACAAAAGTGTAAAAAAAACAAAAAAAAAAACAATGAAGCTCTTCTGGAATATTTTTATATTGTGAAAGGTATGACTTCATTTTGTAATAAATCAAAGTCACATTATGCTCAGTTTGAATCAGGGAGATTTTCTTAATTTCTTGTTTGATGCTTTTAACAATTTGTTTTTCATGTTCCCTTCATAAGTACATGTTTTTTTTTATAGATGAATTGCCAGAGTTTGAAATTGTGATGTTTATATTTACAACTTGATCAAACTTACGGTAAGTTTACAAATCTTTTCTTCAATCACTTCAACTCAATGTCAGCTGTAAATCTTACATAGCAATTCTTTCTCTGACAAAACTTGAAAGGCTGTAAAGCTACTGACTGTATCCAGGGTTAGTGTATATGGCTTTAATTTCAATTTGATTTCAAACCATTCCCCAAAATCTGATAAGAGGCCAGGTGATGATGGAAAGGATGATGCATAATGAAAAATCAAGTGCACTGAACCTCATTGAATTTTTAAAGGTGTTTAAACACTTTTTATTTGTTGATTTCACTTTAGTTAAGTTGTTTCTAAAACCTTAAATCACACGCGCCTCTGAGCTTAATTTGTTCGAAACTTACAGATCCCCTTCATCTCAATTCTTACTCTCACTCAACCACCGACTGACACCAAACTCACTCGATCACCACCTTACACCATTTAAATTAATAAATATCACTCGATTAAATTAACAACGCGTCTTGATTCGCGTCCTTAATGTCATCAGACGAAGTAAGCTCAAGTTTCTACTACGCATACATCGCGTTTCCACACTCTCTCCTACAATCAAACGCGTACTTTACCGTTTAACGATAAGATTAACTGGATATATTTTGGTGTTTTATTATTAAAGTCCGAAGGGTTTGAAATTGGGGGAGAAGAATCAGGTTCAGGAGGTTCTGATTTTGAAGTAGAAGTGACAGCATCAAAACCGAAATCTAAACCTAAAGCAAAAGTGAGTTTAGCTTATTCTCACAAACACTCAATTTTGCTTGAAAGATATGTATACTAATGAATGGTTATTTAGGCCGCTCCCAAATCAAAGCCTGCTGCTAAAGTTAATAAGACGACTAAATCAACAGGAGCATCAAAAGCTAAAGCTAAACTACCGTTAAAAGTTAGAGATGAGAATATTTCATCACGTTCAGATAATGAAGATAATAATGAGGATGAAGATGAAGAAACGAGAGATGAAATCAGGCCTTTACCTACTACATCTAAATCTAATGTTGCTCCATCTAAGAAATCAGCAAGTCAAACTTATCAAAAGGTTTTAATCTTTCTTCTTCTTCTTCTTCTTTTGTCTCACGAAATAATTTCATCCCAAAAACGCTGAATCATGTTTTATTTGTTTACCATTTGTTTACTTTGAATTTAAGTTAACTCAACTTGAACATGTACTTAAACGTCCTGATACTTATATTGGTAGTGTTGAATCTATTAGACAATATATGTGGGTTTATGATAAAGATAAAAAAGTTATGGCAAATAAAGAAATTTCATTCGTACCTGGTTTATATAAAATTGTGGATGAAATTTTGGTTAATGCTGCTGATAATAAGGTTTTTTTTTCCCCCTATATTTGTTTTGTTTCAAGATGACTTTCTAAGTTTTTTTTTTTTTCGGGATTGTTTTGTAGCAACGTGATGATAATATGGATACTCTCAAAGTGACGATTGATTCAGAGAAGAATTTAATATCGGTAATGAATAATGGTAAAGGAATACCGATAGAGGTAAGCTGAAAAAGGGTTTTCGCTGAATAATAAATGATGAAATTCTATTGACCTCTTTATTTATTTATTCGTCTGAATGATGACTTAGATCCATGAAACTGAAGGCATCTATATCCCAGAACTCATTTTTGGACATTTATTAGCTGGAAGTAACTTTGATGACGATGAAAAGAAGACGACAGGTGGTCGGAATGGTTATGGAGCCAGTTCAGTCTCTTTCCTATGAATGTATCTTTATCTCTTCTGATTCGCGTTTAATAGAAATCGTTTAACTCATTTCGTAAACAAATTCCTTCTCTGTCCCCACCACTTTAAGAATTGGCCAATATCTATTCGACTGAATTCATCGTGGAAACTGCGGACGCTACGAGCCTAAAGAAATATAAGCAAGTTTTTAGAAAGTAAGGTATCCGTATTTATAAGAATGTTACGTTAGCGAAAGCAAATATCATCCTAACAAATTTCATTTCTCTTCAAGTAACATGTCTGTAAAAGAGAAGCCGAAGATTACCGAAAACAAGAAAGGAGATGAATATACCAAGATCTCGTTCAAGCCTGATTTAGTTAAGTTTAATTTACCAGCTGAAAATGGTTTAGCTGGGGATATGGAAGCTTTATTATCTAAACGAGTTTATGACATGGCTGGTACTTTGAAGAATGTTAAAGTTTGGTTGAATGATGAGAGGTTAAAGATTACTAACTTTAAAAAGTATATCGAAATGTATACGAATGGGATTAATGAAGTAAGTTTTTTTTTTTGGAGTCTCCTCGAATATCTTTTGTGTGAGTCTCTGTTGAAGATGGTCATATGATGAATTTTATAGGCTGTTAAAGGTACACATTCAAAGAAAGAAGAAGGACCAGGTTCACCTGGAGCAGGTCCACCTAAATCTACAATATTATATGAAGAATGTGGAAAAAGATGGGAAGTAGCATTTACACCATCAGATGGACAATTTCAACAAGTTTCATTTTGTAATTCAATTGCTACAACAAAAGGTGGTACACATGTAGATCACGTTACAAAACAGTTAGTAGAAAAAATTATAGATGCTGCTAAAAAACATAAAGCTAAAGTTAATTTGAAACCTTTTCAAGTTAAAAATCATTTATGGGTATTTGTTAATTGCTTGATAGAAAATCCAGCTTTTGATAGTCAAACTAAAGAGAATATGACACTTGGAATGAGTAAATTTGGTAGTAAATGTGTTATATCTGATGAATTCTTTAAGAAGGGTACGCGGTTCCTTTCGTTGAGATCTCTCTCGACGTGGTTTTTTTTACTTTACTCTTACATTTTTTTTAAAAGAAGATACTAACATCTTTCTATCTTGCTACTATGTTTCAATAGTGATGAAATCTGGAGTGATCGATAGCGTTGTAGATTTTGCAAAGTTCAAAGAAGAAGTAGCCTTGAAAAAGACCGACGGATCTAAGCGTTCAAGAATTACAGGTATTGTAAAATTGGAAGACGCAAATAATGCCGGAACGAAGAAAGCAGCAGATTGTACCTTAATTTTAACCGAAGGAGATTCAGCTAAATCTTTAGCCGTTGCTGGTCTCTCGGTCATAGGACGTGATAATTACGGTGTTTTTCCACTTAGGGGTAAACTTTTAAATGTTCGTGAGGCTAGTGGGACTCAATTACTTCAGAATACCGAGATTCAACACATCAAGAAGATTATGGGACTTCAGCAAGGCAAAAAATATACTAGTAGGGAGTCGCTTCGGTATGGAAGCTTGATGATCATGACCGATCAGGTAAGATTATTCTATCATCTCATTGTCCTTATCAAATTCTTTTTTGATTGAACTTACTCTCATGACAATCGTTTAATCTTCATTATTTCATCTCAGGATCATGACGGTTCACATATTAAGGGATTGATTATTAATTTCTTAGATTACTTTTTTCCTTCATTATTAGAAATTCCAGGATTTTTAGTTGAATTTATTACTCCTATCGTTAAAGTAACTCGTAAGAAGCAAGAAATCTCATTCTTTACTATGCCAGAATTTGAACAATGGAAAGAAGCTAATAATGGAGGTCGAGAATGGAAGAGTAAGTATTACAAAGTAAGTTTATCACTCATTCCTAAATACTTTAGCTGTCATTCTCTTCCTCTGTTTTTATGGTTGGAACTCATGGAATTTTGAGATGTTTGTTTCTAGGGATTGGGTACTAGTGATGCTAAAGACGCCAAAAAGTATTTTAGTCAAATGTCATTACATAGGATCAAGTTTGCGCCCACTCAGGCCAATGATCGTGACTTGATTGATATGGCTTTTAACAAAAAGAAGGCTGATAATCGAAAAGAATGGTTACGCGGATTCGAGGTAAAAGCTTTACATATATCCTACACTCAACCTCTTCTGTTAGTTAAAGATTTTTGTATTTTGTTTTGAATTCGTTTTCAATAGCCTGGAACTCATTTAGATCATCAAGTCAAACAGATTAGTTATACTGAGTTCATCAACAAGGAACTCATCCTCTTCTCGATGGCCGATAACATTCGATCAATCCCATCAATGGTCGATGGGTTCAAACCCGGTCAAAGAAAAGTATTGTTTGCATGCTTCAAACGAAAGTTAAAAGCTGAAATTAAGGTAGCTCAATTAGGCGGTTATTGTGCTGAACACTCAGCTTATCATCATGGAGAACAAAGTCTTACGCAAACCATTGTCGGTTTAGCGCAAAACTTCGTGGGTAGTAACAATATTAATATCTTATCTCCTAACGGTCAATTTGGTACACGTACAAGTGGGGGTAAAGATGCGGCCTCTGCAAGGTATATCTTTACTAATGTTGAAAAGATTACTAGAGTTATATTTCCACCATCAGATGATCACGTTTTAAATTACCTTACAGATGATGGAACGCAAATTGAACCAGAATGGTACGTACCTATTTTACCAATGGTACTTGTGAATGGATCGAGTGGGATAGGAACAGGTTGGAGTTCAGATATACCAAATTATAATCCAATGGATATAGTAGAAAATTTAAGACGTAAACTAAATGATGAACCACTTGAACCAATACATCCTTGGTTTAGAGGTTTTACGGGTGAAATTAATATTGAAGGACCTGGGAAATACAAGGTATTGGGAGTTTGGGATCAACCGGATCCAGATACTTTGGATGTCACTGAATTACCTATCAGGGTTTGGAATTTAGCTTACAAAGAGCAATTAGAAGCTTGGATTACTACTAATGATAAGGCACCGGCGTTGGTAAAGGTATGGTTTATCAATTAGTACACGATGCTTGATTGATGTTAGTACTGATGTATCAAGTTTGTGTATGTGTGTGTAGGATTATCGGGAATACCACACTGAAACGACTGTACATTTTAAGATTCAGTTAACGGATAAGGGTAGAGAAGCTATAAAACGTGATGGGGTTGAGAAAGTTTTTAAGCTGTCTAGTCATCTCTCGACTACCAACATGGTCTGTTTTGATAGCTTTGGAAAGATTAAAAAATATACTAACCCAGAACAAATCTTGGAGGACTTTTATGATGTTCGTTTAGAGTACTATCAGAAGCGTAAGGTTGGTGAACTTTGAAGCTTTTTCGTTTTCTTTTTCAAGAATATATGATTCAAGTTTGTTCTTGATTTAAACGTATCATAGGAATTCATGGTTCAAGATCTTACTACGACATATGAAAGACTCTCAAATCAAGCTAGATTTGTACTTATGATTATCAAAAAGGAATTAATAATTAACAATCGAAAAAAGGCTGAAGTGATTCTAGATTTACGTAAACTCGAATTTCGAGCTTTCCCACGTAAAGCCAAACCTAAAACTGCTGGTGATCCTGATCAAGCTGATCAAGATGATGAAGTAGATGAGAAAGAAGGACCAGAGGGTGCAGGCGATTATGACTATTTACTAGGGATGGGTAAGAGATTTATTTAGTTATTTCTGACTACGTGTTTTGTTTTATGGGAGGAAGGGATATTGATTTTTTTTTTTTTTTTTTTTGTCTAAGCTATCTCGAGGCTTACAGCTGAACAAGTAGCTAAGTTGTTGGCTGAAAGGGATGAAAAGGAGAAGGAATTGCAAATTTTGTTGGGCAAGTCTGCCAAAGACTTGTGGCATGTTGACTTGGACGCATTTGAGGCTGAATGGACGGTCAGTACATTAATTTGTCTTTCACATTTGAGATCTGCCAACAACTTGAGAGACGGATATTGACGAGTTTTGTGTGTGTGTGTGTGTGTGTGTGTGTGTGTGTGGTTGATACAGAATTTAATGCAAGCAAGTGACTTACAACGTCGAACAAGTGTCAAGCGTGTAAGGACGCTAGGTTTTAAACCTCTTCCTACAGCGAAAGGAAAGGCTAAAGTGAGTGATCAAAAATTAGCTATGCAAATCGTGACAGATCGTATTGTATTTTGGTGTTGACCATTCATTGTCTTCTGGTTACCTAGGGCAAGGTCGAAGTTGACAGTGACGGTGAAGAGGTATATAAGCCGACAGTAGCCAAAAAGACGACCACGAGCAAGCCAGCCACACAATCCAAGCTCGACTTCAAGCCTAAAATTGATGTCAAGACCGAATCATCACAGGCTACAGCGCCTGTAGTCGAGGCCAAACCTTCGTCAGCGTCGACAAGTGGAGTGAGGAAGGTGTCGGGTAGCGCTGCACCGGGTTTGAAGCGTGGATCTCAAGATGTTGATGATTTGGATGATGATGGAGAAAATGTGAAAGCAGATGACAAGGCGAGTTCAAAAGCCTCGGCCCCTAAGAGAGCGAAGAAGGTAAGCTCAAAAGTTTTTTTGACTATCGTTTTTTATTCTTTCTGATATGAGTGGTTATCAACGAAATGTGCTAAAATTGCATCTGAATAGGCTCCTGTCAAGAAGAAAATCGAGAGTGAAGATGAGAGCGATGATGACTTTACAATCTCTGCTAGCAAAGCTCCCGTTGGAGCGGTGAAAGGCATGAAAGCAGCACCGATGGAACCGAGTTCCGATAGTGATTCTGATATGGTTGCACCCTCAAAGAGCAAGCCTGCACCCGCGAGCAAAGTACCGGCGGCAGCAAAGAAAATAGCCATTATGGAGCCAAGTGATAGCGATGATGATGCGATGATGATGCCCAAGAAAAAGTTGGGACCGGCAAAGAAAGCGGCACCGGCAACGAAAAAGGCATCGATAACGCAGAAAAAGAAAGCAGCGGTATTATCGGACTCAGATTCGGCTGACTCGGAGATCCAGGCCATTGCTGAGGATGATTTTTCGTCAGAAGAGGAAGTGGTTTTGCAGAAGAAGAAGCCGGTTGCAGCTAAGCCGCCAGCCAAGAAGGTAACCAAGAAGCCGGCAGGGGCGAGTGGGAAAGGCAAGGCGATTATGGTGGAGTCTGATGATGAAAATGAGGAGGAGGACCTACCTACGAAGAAGAACAAGAAGGCACCGGTAGCCGGGACGAGTAAGAAGCCTGCGTCCGAAAGCAAGGTGGAAGAAGAGTCTGTGAAGCGCCCGGCTCGGTGAGTGATCTTGTCTGCTCTCAGGCCTATCTGACCTCTTTAAAATCCATCACGTTCTTTGCTCATTGACTCTATGTTTACCTCATACAATTGTAGGGCCCGAGCACCGATTAAATATGCACCTGATGAATTGGATGAAGATGAAGAGAGCGAAGGTGCGAGCGATTTCAAGATGGATGAGAGTGACTGAATTCCCACGGGTGTGTTGTAAATATAGAAAATAGTCTAGACTGATTAAAACGGTGGAGTGATATTACCGATTTATATTGCTCGAGATCACAGAGAAGGATTTGTAAGAGTGTTTATATTGTTGTGTTTTGTGATACCTGGTATGACTTGTGTTGTGAGTGTTGGGATATAGTATCATCATTTTTTAATTTTTTGCTACGAATTTTCATACTCTGGCTTTGTTCCATCCCAATACAACATATGTAACTATTTTTTATTTTTTTTATTTTTTTTTTTTGCCTTGTACGCAAAGTTGGAACTGTCCCTGAATTTTTTGGGTCCTAGGGAGGTACGACGTGTACGGACATCCACAGATGGTGGTCATCTTGCTCATTGGAATTACGGGAATAACACACACCCTGAGTTTATGGTGTTGGTTGTTGTATAGACACCCTTGCTCTGCCCGGAATATGTTGCCCAAAAAATAATTAAAACATGAGTTTGTCAGACTTGATCACTCGATTAGATAGAAAGATGAAAAAGTCTTCTTGCTTTCATAAAAAGCTATACTTGAGTGCATTTATAGTCAAACCAAAAGTATCAGTATGAACCTCAGGAAAAAAGTTAGTGTGGTACTTTTGAAAAGCTGAGAACGACACCCCCAACCCTCCTCTGTAAGTTGATAAGTCTTGAACCAATTTTTTTTTTTTTTTTCTGACGCGTATAAAAAGGGTCAAAAACATGTTGCTCTAGATAAATCAACACGAAAGAAATAAAGAAAGAAAGAAAGAAATACTTGTACGAAACCCTCCGAACGACCAAAAAAAAATTTAAAATTACACCCACAACGACAACGAATTAATCTCAAACGATACCCAAATCTCCTCTCTTAAAGCCTACCTCGATTACCGCCCTCCTCCGCCCTCACCCCTCCCCCCTTCAGAAAAAATAAAATAAATAAAAAGCTCACATTAAACTAACACCATCCATGTACGGCTCATCAGAAAATCCAAGCCTGCGCAGAAAACACGCTATACGCTGTCCAGCAGGGGCGCAACAATATCGTAAGATGTCTAGTCAGTCCTCGAAATCTCAGGTGAATCAACCGGATCAGTCCTCAGGATTTCGTGTGGGCTATCCAGAGTTTGATAGCCGCTGGACCACCTCAGAGGCTTATTCGAGGTATCCAAACATGCGTACCCCAGCATCTCAACCAGCCTTGTCCTCTCGAAAAAACACATGGGCTCAAGTATCATGCCAATCATCGTTGTTTAGGGGGGATACGGAGAGCTCAATAAGCTCATCTAGTTACCAAGAGTTCGGTGGGCCTTTGGGACAACTTGCAGCAGCAGGTAAACGGGTAGGCTACAGGTCCGGATCTCCTGAAAACGTTCGCTACGGACGAGTTCTCGATCGACGAGGGAGCTTTCACGCTGTTGATAACCCGATAAGTGCCTCAACTGCGCACGTACAGCAGACCGCTTATGACCCTAGGCCTCGTAGGTCTCCATTTGAAAGTAGTTATGGAACTGATTCTGGTCGATCTCTGAAGGATGGGAATGTAGTAGGTTCACACTCAAATCGTGGTCCTTTACTAGGTTTTTATGAGTCCTATCCGACCAAGTCATCCAGTTTAGTACGGAGAAATAGGTGAGCATTATGGATTCTATCATAAGAATCAATCGAGACATGCTCAGTCGACGGAAATTGGTTATTCGGAAAAAGAAGAAGAAGAAGAAGAAGGCCTTAGAAGGGCATGATAGGAGAGATATACTCATACGATAGAGATAGAGATAGTTCAGGTTCAGTATATGATACTCGAGGAGGTTGATAGTGAAATGTTGATAGTTTTTGTAAATATCCTTTCAAGATTTGATTTCCTTCTTTTTTATCTTTATTTTTTTGTTCCTTTTTGACCATGAAATGTTTTTGAGGTATCGATTTGATTGAGTGTGAGTGAGTGAGTCTTGACTGTTTTAAATAGTCAAACCCCATGACGTCCTTCATCCTCACTCAGTTAAAGATCTTGTGACTAGTAAGTAGCACTTTTTAACCATCAAAACTCATATACACACTCAATCATTTTTTATCGAACTTGAATGAGTTTTGAACAGTGAAAAAAAAAAGAAAAAGAAAAAGAAAGAAAGACTGACTTTTTTCTTCTTAAAGTAATTTGAAAAAGATGACTATTTGTTATGTTCATAATCATTTTTGATCTATCCTAACTAACTTTTTGAGATGCTGAGTATTGACCTCGTCAAAAATAATGAAAAAAATTTGTCAACAAAAGAGTCTAATAATAAAAGTCAGCATCATATTACAGTTCAGTAAGCATTTCCGAAATGCAAAGAGAAAAGTAACCAAAAAAAAAAAAAAAAAAAAAAAAATGATTAGCATCTCAGCTTTTAAAAAAAGTTAGTTCAACTTCAAAGGTATAAAAAGTTGGAATCTAGAGTGATTGAGTATCACTTCAAGTACGCATCTTCTTGTCAAGTATATATATATCTATTTATATATATATAAAATCAAATCTTACAAAACGTTTACGAAAAATAATAAACACAAACCCATCGATTATCGCCCAAATTTTCATTCACCAGCAAAGCTATCGATGCACACTCTACCTCGGTCACTGAAAAGGCGAGCTGCCTTTATCACAGTAGATCCCACGACTCATCAACCCACTACTTACTATCCAACAGGCCTTATTCAAACTGACGAGATGGACGATCAACGTTCAAGCTTGAATTCCAACTCCCAAGAGATTCAAATTCCTGAACCATTCCACTCTCCCGCTTTTCCAACCACACCTTCCGATGCATTATACTCAAACTCATCATCACCTAATCAAGATCAATTCGATGGTCATCACCAAGGTTCACGTTCCAAAGACGGACTAGACCGGTGTGACTCGGAAGGTGAGTTGGATGGTGCCCTGAACGCACTTGATAGTGCTATGAAAGAAGTCTCGATGGGTTATAATATGGTTCAGGAGGAGGATGAGGATTACGAGATTTCCATGATGAATCAAAGATTTGAATATGTGGCTGATGTGTTCAACAGACAGTTGGACAACAACTCGATGGAGGAAGGAGGTAAGGATTTACCTAATTCACAGGTGATGGACGACGATACTCAATCACAAGTGAATAAGGGTTCCCCTTCAATCGAAACTACTGAGCAGGATAGTAAATTATTGAAAGACATCATTATCAATGACAACAACACAACTTTTAATAATACGGTGGTCAATGATGATGATGATGATGATAGAACAAGTGATTCAAAAAAGTTTAAAACTTTTGAAAAGAGATCATTAAAAAGAAGGAGAAGGGATATACCTTATGATATCACAGGACCATTATATAAATCAAAATCATTTTCTACTTGAAAAGGATTACGATTTTCATAAGGAATTTCCTTTTTCTTTTTTTATTTATTATTATTATTATCTTTTTGTTCTTATTGAATAATATAAGTAGTATTAGGTCTTCCAAGTCATTTTTGATTAACAGATTCATGTAACGTAATTTTTTTTCTTTTGTTTATACCTTTTTTTTTGGAAAAGGGGGGGGGGGGAAGGGGAATTCATTTGTTTTCGAATTTACCCAAAAAGAATTTTAGGGTCTGTTTGGCAACCAACTCCAAGTGAGAATTAACTCCAAACATGAATGACTTCTCACATCACACGTGAAAAGTCATTCTTCTGCCCCGATTCGGGGTTGATTCGGGTAAAATCCAGAGAATCGACCTGAATTTAAACTCTGAATATCCAGTTGGGTCCAACTCTAAATTTAGTTTTCATAATATCCCCAAAAATATCACAAGTCCCCAGAATTACCCCTTACAGACACACCTCAGCCAGCTCCAAGCCCTCTCTCTCTTCCTACCATCAAATCAACAATTGCCAAACATGTCTGGTTCAAGCACTTTCAATTCATCATCTGACTCCAACAAAGACCAAATTCCTCCGCTGGTACTGGACTTGCTTCAAAATTTCAATTGAAGCAGGTCGATCAATCCTGGGAAATGCGACCCTCGAGAATATTCCTTGCCGAAATTCAGGATTTCAAGGAGTGGCATACATCCAAGAAGTTGTAAGGAGGAATCGGTCCATTTCAGGAATCCAGGTCAAAGAATCCTTTTCCTGTCTCCTTCTCATCATTGGTCTGAAGCTTTTTTCGGATGCATAGTAGGCTGGATTATAGTTGTCACTCAAATGAGTCAAGTGGAGGAAGGGCATTGTCGGTGAGTGAAGTGACCGAAAGGAAGAGTGTCGTCGGTGAATGGTCGAGAAGAGGTTGTGGGGACCGAGTGAGGCTGGAAGGGGTCAAATTCAGTTAAGAGAATCCAGAAAATGAATTACTGGGAGTCAGTCAAAACTGGTAAAATCAGGATAAAACCTGATTTAAATTAAATTCCAAAGTCGGGTTTTTTTTGACTTCAGAATCCCACTTTCTTTATGGTACCCAAACAAACGAGGTCGTGGTTTCGGGTATTTGTCCGACTTCAAACATGAATCCAAAGTTGGAAAAAAACAACTTCAAAGTCGGTTGCCAAACAGGCCCTAAATAAAGATGACTCAGTATTTTTTTTTTCAAAAAAACTAAATAAATAAATAAATAAAGACAGAAAAAAAAAACAAATGGGGGGGGGGAGGAGGCTGGTTGAATTTTACCTTACCTACCTACTTTACTTACTTACCATGATCATTTATCATTCAAAAGTAAAAAAATAAAAAATAAAATAAAATATTAAGAAAAAGAAAAGAAAAGAAAGTAAATTTTAGGATTCTGTGTAATTTGTTAAAGAGCACAAGTTTTTTTTTTTTTTTTTTTTT
>MU167228.1:384939-396524 GCA_015951145.1 Cronartium quercuum f. sp. fusiforme G11
CCCAATCCAGCTTCAGATCCTGCTTGAAATAGCCAGGTGGGCTGCCATACAGAAGCATCCCCCTGACAATTGACCACACTTCAACAGGTACAACCACAACATGTGGAAACACAAGCCACAATAAAACAGTATCAATGTCTCTTATATATATCTGCATGACCCAACAAGCCTCTTACTTTCTCTTTCCTAATCTTTGGAAAGAGAAAGTAAGTCCTCTCAAAAATTACTTACATAGAACCTGATGTTTTGTTTCTGAAGCTGTTTCTTGTTTATATTCCTAGTTTATATTGTGTTCTTGCGTTATCCACATATCATGTACCTTGCTCATGAAGCCTCACCATCCTTTGCCTTTTCCACTTCATCTGAATCATACCAGGTCAAAATACTTCCTGTAGGCAGGAGGTGACCAGCACTGTCAGCCCCTGAGTACTCAACAAGTACCATGGAACTGCAAAGGTATTGTAATTATAGTCTAAACACTTCATATGTCAGCCCCTGAGTACTCAACAGGTACCACAGGACTGTAAAAGTAGTATAGTGTAAACATCTCATAGCTCAGTCTCAAGAGCTATACAAGAGAAAACCTGTTGTAACCCATAATAATAAACAATAATAGTAATACTACATTATTATTACTGAAAGATTTACATATACAAGGTTGGGTCTACCTTGTACTGAGTAAATATGCTCATATAGAAGGAGGAGTGAAAGCACAAAGTATAAAAGGAGGACCAGACCTCCTTGGACACTTTCCCCTCCTTGAAGCATCATTAAAATAAAACTCAACAGTCTGAATACCTCTCTAGGATATTCTGGGCTTTCTTCTTCTGAGATTCCTCAGTCACTGGTTGATACATAATTAACCTTGGTGATTTCTTCTCTATCTAGAAGCAGTCTAGTCTCCTTACTGCTCTTCACCAGTTGTCTTATTTCTTTGTTCATCCAAGGTTCATCACGAGCACCTTTCCTCCTTGACCCATCTGCTCCACTCTTGCTGAGGGGTTTTCAAGAGTGTAGCACAGTGGTAGAGGATAAAAGCTGAGTGTGCCAGCTTCTAGACAGCACAGGATATAAAGGAATCTGCGTGAAGCTCTGCTGATCCTTTGGACATCTCGTTCTTTCCCTAGATAGGATCAGTACTAATCTTGCTATCAGAAGAGGTTCCTGAGGCATTTGAGCTGCAAAAGAACCCATTACCTACCTTTGGCCTTTGTGCCCACACCTTTTCTCAGACCAGTAGTGAGTTCACTTGTCAGACAGAAGCAAGTGGGCTCACAAGCACACCCACATATCCCTCACACACATATTAGGCACAAACTCATCCAATACATATAGGTCTTCTAAAACACCTAGACATTTTCAGTTATCACCTCGACGCAAGCCACAGGTGGAAAAATGGTGACTTACCTGATCCGTATGGGCCACCATCCTACGTACATATGTTTGACCAAAAACACACCCAGAGTGTACATATTACTACTTGTTACACAACATGCAGTGTATATTGTAATTTGGTGACTGTCGAACTACTGAACAGTCCTCGAGACTGGGATTCATAGTCTCAGTCTTTTTAATTGGTTTTCAAATCATAAAATCAAGGCATCAAATACAAACCTACTAAAACTGAACTCCGATCAAACTAACTGAGATCAGTTGAGGAGAGAAGTCATGAAGTCTAGTGTTGTAAAACTTTTATACATAACAATCTCAAACGTCCCACAAGTTAGAGCCTCAAGCTCAGTGGGTGAGATTCTATTATTTTCATCGTTATTTGGATAAATAAGATGAAAGATGAGAGACCAGAGATAAACATAGCTGAGAGAAAAAAAAAAAAGGATATTGAGCATTATGGAGAGATTTAAATAGAGGAAGGAGAACTCTGTAGAAGCAAGAGGCAAAGCACAAGACAAACAAACTAGAAAATGAAGACAAGAGTAGAGTGGGAAGAGAGAAAGAAAGGGGGGGGGAAGAGGAAGACAGATTATCTAAACCTTCTCTCGCACCTTGTTGTGATGTGAAAAAAATTTGGGAAAGAAAGAGTGGTGGTGGCATGGGAAGTTTGATATCTTCAAGTGTGAGTCGTCTTACCTTCAGTTCGAGCTTCTCCTCTCACTTTTCCCCTATCATGACGGGCCCAAGATGTTTGAGATATATATATATATATAAAGGATCTCAGGTTTGTAATCTATCCCGTAATTACATCTAAAATAAACACGTGTTAAAGTAGGGACAAAGGGAATGCAATCCCATAATCCATCATCAAGAATTAGTCCACATAGTCTTGTTTTGACTTGCTCATTGACACATTCTACCTCGCAGAGCAAAGCTGCGGAATGAAAGTAAGATCAGGTAGTAGTATGATTGCATTTTGAAAAAAAAAAAAAAAGGTGTCAGTTGATCAATCCCACTTCGACCACAAGTGCACCCAGTCCCCCAACCTTATCCGCCATCGCTGAATTTTTCAGCGACGCGTGGCGGTGGGAGTGGGCAGAAATCAACCCCGAAGCTACTTCTGAAGCTTAGGGGCCCCCAGAGTGACCTTACTGCTAATTGATCTTTCCCACATAAACCCTCGCAGTACCCTTCACCTTTGCTTCACTGCCCTTTGTCATACCTAGCTAACTTTCAGCGCCCCTACTTTATGTAATGATAGACTTGTAGCACGGAATCTAAACACAGCCACGAGTAATCTTTTTCTCCAAACAGCTATGAAGTTGTTGTTGGAACTCGATAGATCAAGTAGATGATAGCCCTCAAGGCAAAACTACGTGCACTCAAAATCCATAAGTAATCATAAAAACCCGCAAGTCCAGTCGGATTCGCCAGGAACTGATTTTTGGTTCGATTGCCTTAAAGATATGTACAGCACTTTTAGATTGTATCTCGTGAGCTTCACTCATGTGGGCTCGAGTCATGTGAGCTGGCGATTTACACCACGACCCATTATCTCATGAATTTACCACTAACTTTAGACTGCGCGAAATTTTCAAGATGAGTTTTTTTCAAAAGCACGTCTTCTTCATCATTTTCAAGTCTTGAGATTCTGGGTTCTAATAAACTGATTTGGGGAAAGAATCTCGAATATGAGTAAAATGCTAAGTAAGATGTGCTTATAAGATAAGCCAGACTCCTTTATCCTCTTTCCCCCAACATCCACCACTCAAATCGATTATAAGCTCTCCAAGACTTTTACTCATTATTTAAATATCCTCTTATCAGTTTGTTATTCATCTTTTTTATTTCAAACTTATCACAAGCTAGACTTGTCTTTCCTGATCATCATCGAAGCCATAAAAAAAAAAAATGAAATTAGGATCTTCTTTTATCTTTTTGGCTACTTCAGTCATAGTTAAAGCGATATCAAAAGAACAAGGAGTTAATGAAGACTTGAATAATAACTTACCAGTAACCCTCCCAAAGTTTGAACAACTGAAATTAAATCAAAAGCGTCAGTTTACATCTTTTTTTTTTTTTTCTCTTCTCACTCTTGAGCTTGCCAACTACTGGATCTGATCATGATTACTTATCTTACGCTCTTTCCTAACTCACTTATACGCTAACAAATATTCATGATAAAGTTACTAATTCGAAAATTCCTAAAGTGATTGACTATGATGCTAGTAAGTTTTAATGTTTTTCTGTGTCTTCTAGTAAAATGAAAATGAGGAATTCTCTTTAATCAATGATTTTTTTTTTTTTTTTTTACAAAAGTCGCTCCATTAAGAGTGATTCCCAAGACAAGATTTAGATTCGCGCGTGATGGTTTAAAAGCTTTAGATGAATTAGAAGAATCAGCGAGTTCTAATTCTTTGAGTGTAGCATCAAACGGATCTCCTCTTAACTCAGTCGGGATTGAAACCAAGAAACATACACGTCATGGAAATATCCTCATTCGTGATAAATCTCCTTTAAAAAGTATATACCCGTTTGATAACGGTTTACAAAAAAGGGCTGGTGAATATATTCCTATCTGATCGAGACGTCCATTTTCAAGAATAAAAAAAAAAAATTAAAGTACTTTGCTTTTATTCTTGTTGGAACTTGTATATATATATATATGCACCTACTTGTATATTTTCAGGCCATGAACGGAATCAACCGAAGGTCTCAAATAAAAATGGACAACAGGTGGTGCATCCTGAAAGAAAAGATGGTAATTCTCGAATTTGGAAAAAAATTCCCAAGTAGATACAAAAAAAAAAAGAAAGATAGAGGAAACTGATATCAATGCATGAACATCTATCAAAATTTTAGTGAACGAGAAAGTAAAGCGTGAAATTCAACAACCGGGCCTAGGAAGTGATCAATTTCGGAGTTGGAAATCCGGAATCGATATTGCTAAGAGGGCAGGAAAACGAGCATTGGATTATTCGGTTGGGCTTACTGGCGGGTCTGAAAACTCAGTACGTTCAACACCACTCGGTATCAACGCTGATTCTGGTGAGCATCCTCAATTTACAACTCGAATCTTTTACAAAAAAAAAAAAACTCGCTGAAACAAAACGACTCTCCTGTGCCAAATACTGATCCACACAGTCCTCAGTGGAGCACACGAAGAAAGTCCGAGTATTCGAATGTTTCATTGTTCAAAAGCTCACCACGCCCAGAGCGGTTGCCCACTTGGACCTAGCCTAACCAAGGGATTGCCTTCATCTGATTTAAATGGATCGGAAGCTGCTCAAGACCGCAAGTCAGCCAACGGAAATGGTGATCTGGTGGATCCGGCCAATACCCCCAACTTTACGCTTCCTTATCCGATCAATAACACCAACAGTTCTCAACTTCCGGATCCAGTCAATCCCACCAACAGTTCTTACCTTCCAAACTGTCTTCCGGATCCAGTCAATCCCACCAACAGTTCTCAACTTCCAGCTTACCCCCCGGATCCATTTAATACCAACAATACCCAGAATTCAAACACTAGTGCTGTTACTGATCCGCTTACTACTCCTGCTATCAATTTGACTGGTACTACCACCCCTGTAAAGACAACTACCGGTACCAGCTCATCTTGATCAAACTATCAAATAGCTGTTATATTTTCTTGGTGGTTACTTTTTTTTTCTTTTTTTTGCCCTTCTGTGAGGGACAAACCTTTAGATTCTATAAGATTTTGGTTTTTTTTATATTCTTACAAAGTTACATTGATTACTGTAGGGGAGCAGTGTTTTCAAAATACAAGGTTTTACCTGTGTTGTATGGTGTGAGTCTCGGAGCATCAAATGTTCCCTTCTGACCGGCTTCTCTGTTTCTTGATTAGTTTTACATCGCAATTGAAGCCTGGTGCAGGTTGGTAATCATTTTGAGCGACACCATTCACACCTTTCCTTTGGCCTGACCAAAGCTTTCATTCATGAGTATGTGGCTTCGGCAAGTATGTTCAATCCGTCCACTATCTTCAGAGCTATGCAAAGTGGTAACACTATAAACATGGACGAATTACCCAGATGGGTTAAAGCGATTTGGAATGGGTACAAATAATGACTGAGACTTACTGAGCATACTTTTTATCCTATGTAAAAACATCTGACAGAAAATTTTCATGAGATCAAGTTTTTGTTCAGCAATACTTTTACCCATTTGGATAAATCATTAATGGTTGCAGTGCCAACGGTCTGAATGGTCAGTTAAAGTTTTGTTATACAATCGTTGTCAGTCCTTCGATTAGAGAACTCCAGGTATGTATGTATGTAGCTTATTCAGCTCGAAATCAGGTTATTCAGGAAACGTCTAAAGACAAGCCTTAGTTCATGGAACCAGATGGTAGAATTGGTGTGAGTCGGAAGAATTCACATCTGACTGTACACAAACGCCTTTACAGCTCTCTTCTAGTGTTTGTATTGCCATCTCCCGGTTTCTGGGAGATCTCCCGATACTTCTCCTACTTACCACCCACTCGATCCGCTCCTTACAGGTCCTTTTCGCAGCCTCAAACATATCCCTATACGTTTCACCACCTTTGAGCGGACCAACCACGCGCTTAAAGGGTCCCGGTCCGTCTTAGAAGACATTTTCGACCCGTGATTTGATCCTATCGGACGTACTCAGTCCTTGAACCCTGATCAGGTGATCACAGACATTCAGATCGGTCATGGCGTCGAAGGCAATCCGACCAAATGGTTGATATATCTTACATGTAGAATAACCTTAACACCAAATTGACAATGTAAGAGAGGTACATAGCTGAAGCAGTGCATGGTGGATGATTTGTGTGGGCTGATAAGGGCAACTTTGAAGCTAAGCAGTCAACCCAGCAGGTTTGAAGTCGAAGCGGCGGACGCAGAGAGACGGATTGAACTCACTTCAACGGAATGCGACAGACAAAGCTGCCGGTTCGGAACGCTGACTGGCGAAGGAGCAAGCGGGGTATAAGCAAATAAGCTGACTATTCAGCATCGCCCACAACGGATAGTGCGTTCTTCCAACGTTAGCTGATGGCATCGATAGCCGCACCTGGACCATATGTTTGGAACTCTGGGAGATTCTCGAATGCAAAACCTCAAAGCTTTTAATCCTCGTGAGTTTGTTAAGCTTCTTATCATTTCTGGTAAGCCGGCACGCTTCACTTTCCGTATACTGTACTTGGACTTATCAGCTGGTAAAAAGGCGGCTGTTCCAATATCTCATGTAAGACAAATCAAACACAGCTTACATATATTCAAGCATCTTCGGGGTCATATGCACAGTATGTTGTGATATCACTGGAAGGGATCCATCATAGCCGTTCCATGACATATCGTCTCTGATCCAAAGGATACCGCCCGAACGAATATACAGAATTCACGCTGTTTGAGAAAGGGAAGGCATGACAACACATCAAACCCTGAACGCTGACCAACACCGAGCCTCACCGGAACAATTGGGATTAAGTTTAGTCTTACCCCGTGTAGTCCCAAGCTGTGATCATGCAGGATGAAATCTTCCGGCCTTCATCTGGAAGCGAGCTTGAAGGTATATATATAAGCTTTCCTCGCGGCTCAGAATGAACCTCTTTTCTTTAATCCTCACGTCCTCGGACAGCGCCATCTTTCCCGTCATCTCGTTCTACAGTAAATTTTTTTTTTTTTTTTTTTGGCTTTACCTTCTTCTACCTCGTCAAGAAATTCCATAATGTTCTTTTTGAAGCTTATAACCTTCATTCTCACTTCAATTCCTCTCCATGATGTTACAATTGTCGGAGCGAGGGTCCTTACTTCTCGAGATTTATTAAACTTTCCGTCTCTATATGTTCCTAAGTGTCCTCAGCAACCCGGTTTTGAGAAACCCCCAGCGCAGTCCCTTTCGCAACGACGACAACAAGAACTTGCCGCAGATGTAAACGCTAAGAAAGGACGAGGATGGAGGCCTTCTTTGTGCACAAAGCTGTTTTGGATCTGTGTCTAGTAAGTTTTCAAATCATGACTTCTTTTGACTCCTTGTGGCTGACTGTTGAATCGGAATTTTATGTGACCTTTTTGCAGTATCCAAAAAAATGTCACGTACGATTCTGCCGGTATACCTGGTGCCGGATCTGTTGACCAAACATTTAAGCTTGATGACAATAGTAAGTACAGTGCATAGACTGATCAATTAGCTCGAATAACGCTGGCTGATGAAATCAATCGACAGCCACTGTGCAAGCTATTTGGTACTGGCAGGGTACGCTTCAGGTGAGGAATATTTCGCTATCAGTCTCACTGGTCTTTTCCCCTTTCAAGACACCCTTGGAGAGTCAGCCAAATGATGGAAAAGAAGACTGATCTACTTGAACTCTTAGTATGTGGCTCCAGGAGGGACTGTGAACATCTACCCGGCGCACGGTAACCATTGGCTTTGTGTTGAAGGAGGAATGAAGATTCAAACTCTCGGTGCTTCGCCCCAAACCTACGTTGGCGACCTGTCTCACCCCACAAAACTGGGGTGCAGGTGCTACTGGCAACCAAACACCCAACGCAGCTCTGATGATGACCTGATCATCTATGCAAAACAAACATGAGAATGAATGATTGAGCTAAGGGTTTGAGGCAACGAAGCCGTTTTCACTCATACTTTGAACTTTATATCGATGATTATTAAACATCGATCTAGGATACATGCCCTCAAGTTCTTTCTAGACTATAAAAATTACTTGGAATTTCTCTTGTTATCAAATCGGTCACAGACAGTTTTTTTTTTTTTTTTTTTTTTTTTTTTTTTTTAATTTGTAAATTTCTCTTTTCCCCTTGTCATTAAATCCGGTCACAGATAGTTTTCTTGTTAAAAAAAAAAAAAAATTTTTTTTTTAGTAATTTTCTCTTTTTCCCCTCATCATGAAATCGGACACAGACAGTTTTCTCGTGGAACATTTTGTAGTATCCCTTTTTTTCCGCTAATCAAACCAGCCCTCAAATTCTGTAAGCTAAAGCATATAAATCTCGTACTTTGTTGTCAATACCATTTTCCAATTGTTTTCCCCCGCATGGATCCAGTTAAGAAAAGTTTAGAGTCAGTATACCTCTCACCAGAGCAGTTGTTCAGGAATCAGGAACCTGTGGGTCGATCTGTCAACTGGATAACTGCAACGAGAGGCTACTTGAAGCGAACATCAAGGCTTGTGAAAAAAAAAAAAAAAAATGATGATGACCTTGAAGGATCTCATGGGAAAGGAAGAAGGGTTTAAAGAACACGAGCAAGTAACGGGGATTCTCAGGAAACGGTCACACGCACAAAAAGAAAGTTGATTGGGTGTGTGATAAGAACTGTATGCAAGTGAAGGAGCGAACGGTTTGGAGACAGATCATAGATAACGAAAGGGTAAACTGTTGAGGCTTGTAATACTACGACCAAGACTCATTCAAGGCCTGCAACCCGCCGCTGTTGCTCACCTAAAAAAAGCTTAATCAAAATCCAGCACAGTGTCCGTTTGCGAGAGCATTCGAGGATCCGAACATTTGATAGCTGGCTACTCGCTACCGATTGGCGAATTTAAGTGATTGATCCGTCAATTTCATATTCCCCTTTGGGCAACGTCAGATACCTCCTCTCTCAAGCCGGATGGACTGGATTCTTTGATGCTCATGCTTGAGCGTGCGCCGCGCCCTCGGGCGCAGTGAGTGCAATGCCACTCGCTCGTTCTCGCGGAAGCTTGGACGTCGTGGACAACGAATGCTGTAGCCTTCATAGAATGAGGTTTCCAGGCAGCTTGTCACACCCAGCCCGAGCGTTTTGATAGATCACCTTGGCTTGCTGGGATGGATCAAGAGAGAGGCGGACAAAGAGGAAAGCTGATTAAGCTGTCACCTCCCATTTTTAGTACTTTTTTTCTTTTGTTGGTGAGATGAGTCAAGATAAAGCTCAACGTTAATGAGTAAGAGATTCCAAAAACATCCACTGACTCTCAGATATGCGGTTGTCTGGTCATTATTACTCACGGTCACCAGTGACAATGGATTTGTTGGCGGCCTTAGTCTTAAACAAGAGTTTGTTTGTTGAATTGAACAACTTGGACCATCCTCAGATTTTGGTGTACGCACAAAATCAAAATACTTATTTGGTCATGGCAAGACTCTAAATTTTTGAGGTCATCCCTGGAATGTTTCGGGGAACTGATGTCACCCTTTTGTTGGAGTGATAGGGTTAAGTCCCATTCGAATCAAATGCCATTTCTAGCTCACTGATGAGTTTGAGTAGGAGTATGACTGTTGGCCATCTGTTTCATGCTTAAGAAGGAATGAAGTGGAACAAATGATTCCATGGAGGTGTTGAGGTTGATTTGATAAGTGAGATCGTGAGGAGCGTGCGCGGACAGAGCACGCCGCACGCGATGGTGAGTGCCCCAGAGTATGAAGATTATGCATGGTGAATAAAAGGGGTCGGGCAGACTTGAGCAATGGCCGTAGGCCCGAGTAAGAGCCCTGAAGACCCGATTTGATGAGGTACTGATGAATCGGGGCGGGTACTGTGGAAGGGGCAATCCAATGTTTGGATTTGCGAATCTGCTAGGCCGCCCGACATCGGATGCCCTGCAAACGGACATTGTGCAGTCAAGTCTTTGATGAAATTGATCCAGTCAAGGATACCAGACACTTGACAAAGGTACAGCTTAGTTTTTTTTTTTTTTTTTCAGCACTTGATAAAAGTCTGATAGTCACAGGTCACATTGCTTCCAAGATTATTGTTGTACAGAAAGATTGTCATATGCTTTTTGTTTTTGTAAAAAAAAAAATTGTCTTACTACAAGCAATAGTCATTGTACAATGTGACCTTTTGAGAAACAGTTTAAACCTCTCAACTTTCCAACTCGGCGCTTTCACTAGTACCACGTATCCCCAAAAAAGCCACTATCAACCTTTTCCCTGGATAAACAGCCACAGGCCTTTAATGGTAGCTAGAACCTACATGTACTTCTGGACAGCCTGAGTCTGAATAATTGAATTGTAAGAAGAAAAGGTTGGACTAGATGAACTGCTTGAGTACACTCACCTTGGCTTTTTTTTTTTGTTTTTTTTTTTTTTTTTTTGGATACTCATATGGTTGGTCCCCAAAATCTTTTTAGAGGTACGATTTTGGCTCTCTTTAATGGTTTAGTCAAACCCAAAATCTTTAAAAACCTTTGGCTTCCCAATTGCTCCATCTCTTGTGACATCATTATGGTGCTCAGAATCATCCATCTTGGAATCTTTCCCTTTTCTTGCTTCATCAGAGGTCTGATTGTTTGTAGCCAGGAAAGGCATGCAGCGAGGAGTGGTCTCATCATCAATCTGAGGTGGGCCGCACTAGAGGAATTCAGGTTGTAAACTGGCCTGAACATTCATCAAACCTACCCAAGCAAGATTCAGAATGCGATGCTTTGTCACAGCCACCTCCAAAGACTTGTAATGGAAGTTGATGGGGAGTCCATCCTCTGATCTTGCAGAGCTTGTCTGATGGTGAAATGATTCTCATATTCCAAGTTTGAAGATCCTATACTTGTTCATATGGAAAGAAACCAGAGTGAATGCATCTAGAAGGGAGGAACAGGATTGCTTCTGCTTTGACTTGGAAGAAAAAAAAAAGAAAACACTGCCAATATATTTGCATCACATGGAAGCTTGCTATGTAACATAGCATGTCTTCATGTGATACTATGGACCATTTTTCAAGGTCCCTACCTTGGAAAATAGACCTATTGCATCGCATCTTGGCCTGCTATGTGACATAGCATGCCTCTATGCGATGCAATTTTCTTGGCGGTGAAACTGTCATATAGAGTGGAGCCTATTTTTTTTCAGTAGAAAGATTGTAACAAAAAATCTGCCTCTGACTCAGCAGACTCATCCTATCACAATCAGCTGATAAAGGCTCATTGTATCTCTGAATGTTTCAAACAAAAAAAAAAAATCTGTGAAATCACAAGATGTGTAATGCAACAAAGGACTTGACAGATCGATTGCATCAGTTGTGACTCAATATGTCTTGACTGGTTTAGTCATAGTTTTTTTTTTTTTTTTTCAGAAATCTACTTCTTCAAGATGATATACTTGACAGTAGAATTAATATTTCACCTTATTTTTCCCCTTTCAAGGTCTCTTACCTTTCTTACTGGCATATGACCTTTGTTTTTTTTTTTTTTTTTTTTTTTTTTTTTT
>MU167228.1:432129-449885 GCA_015951145.1 Cronartium quercuum f. sp. fusiforme G11
GGCAAGAGTGGAGAACAGAGCCTCCCTTACTCACCCATATAAACTATCTCAGGACTGCTCCTATCCGTGTTTCAAAACACTCACACTGTTTGATCATGGCTGTTGTTTCCACATGTTGTGGTTGCTATGTGGCCTCCTTCTGGATGAACTAATAAAGAAAGGTAAGGCACTAACTGTTGTACAAAAGTGTATGGAACAGTCTGATACTGCTTAGTTTGTAATTATTGATTGAACCTTGACACTAACCCTTGTAAGTCCTCACAGACAAGGGTATTATCAAGAAAGGTCTACCAGCTTATGGGTGGCCCCTTTATACTAATACCTAAAGCACTGTTGCACTATTGAGCAGCTGACTTAGTTACAAGTATCCTCAATGTTGTGCTAGTGGTGCTATGTGGGTTGTAGTGTTCAAAGGTTGGGGGATGGACCAAGTCCTGGCCTGAGGAGAGGGTTTATATACCCTGTTCTCAGACTTCTCCCTAGGCTAATGGCCTACTTGTGGTTGCTTGGGTTGCTATGACAACCCTTGGTTAACTTGTGGTTGAGTATGTTGGGGTCAACTGGTGTCTGGACAATGACACAAGCCAAACCAGAGGTGAGATGAGAGCTGCTGGTTTGGCAGAGAGACAAGCAGAAGATTCAATGAAGAATCTTTCTGCTGTCACTGTCCACAGGAATGAAAAAGGGAACGGAGATCCACACTACAAGGCTATGCTACTGACAGGTGTGATGGATGTGAGAACACACAAATAACACTCCATCAGAGTGTTTATTGCAGTGTTGTGTATGTTTTCTGTCATAAGTACATACCTAGGGCCCTTGGCACTGATCATGAGTTGTACGTAATCATTGTTACTTGTACATGTGTTTTAATATTGTTTATTCTTGTGGCTACATATGTACTCTTGTTAGTACTATATGCAATCTTTATGTTACACTTGTATTTACATGTGTACCATCACAATACTTTCTGTAATTGGTGTTTGACAGTCTATGGGACTGCTGAGCAGTCCTCATAGCTGATATTAACAAGGATCCCAGGCACACAAGTTGGTATCACTGTACATTTAATACAGTGCCTGGTGAGAGAGACATTAAAGTCAAGGAACTTTGAGGGTACAAAGGCACCCCAACATTGGGGGCCTTTCAGACAGGCACTGTGTAATAGAGACTTCAGGACATAAGATACATACTCAAGGACATAAGAGGGGTACTTCAGCATGTCAGAATGATACTCAACACTATAAATTAGGTCACTAGACAAATGCACCAAGGCTGTCAGCCCTGAGGACTGCATAACAGTCCCACAGACTGAACCAGATATGTGCATATATAGTAACCAGGAGGAATAGGTGTAATACATAGTGTAACATTGTTAGAAGTTCTTTTCAATTCCTTGTCACACCTGTAATAGGAACCAAAACTAATATCATTTTTTATATTCTTTCTAAACCTAGTGTATCCCTTGGCCATATAATGACAGACAAACCACCACTTAAAGAGAACTCTGTTAAGAATGTAGTAGTTTGTTTCACTTCTCTTTCACATCTTTGTTGAAAAAGTGACATGTGAAAAGCTTGTTAATCTCACTGTATCAAAACTGTTGTACCACTCATGTTTTATACTGACAGACACTCTGTGCCACGAGAGAATTTTCCTTCATCAGTCTTTTTCCTTGATTGATCAGGTGAGAGTCCTCTTGTGGTGTGGAAGCAGAATTGAGTTCGTGTGCATTAACTCAAGTCTCCTGATGTCTGTCAAACTCCTCCTCAGTCCTTCTAATTTGATTGATCAGGTGAGCTCTCTGAGCAGTGTGTGTGAAGTAGAGTTTGTGGTACTCATACAATTGATGGTCTGATCAGCAGTTTTACGCTTAGGGTTAGGTTATGGCATTAGCAAGATTGGGACACGATCATTTGGAATATTTTGGTACACGTCATTCCGATTCGATCTCCAATAGAAACGGTCAATAGCTCAAATCGCTCAACCAGTCACCAAACAACCAACAACCCAACCAAGTTCAATCTAAACAGTACCACCAACACCCAAACTACACTCAACCTGGCTCCTCGCTCTATCATCACCACAAGCACGGCAGTCTTAATCCTAGGCATTCTCTTAACTCAATTACAATTCCCTATTGACCTTAACTCGAATCGTCTCCATCGACAAATCAGCTTAAGATTAACAAATATGACTGCTCAAACTGAATCGCCTGACTCAAAGTATCGATTATCAGATCAAGTGAAACCAATTCATTATGACCTCACTATCAGAACTGATTTAGAGTCCAATCCACCTACATTCCAAGGTGTAGCTCAAATTGAATTAAACATTTTAAATGAGACTGACACTATTACTTTTCATGCTGCTCCATCACTCTCTATCTTGGCCGTCCTGATTGAATCAGAACCAGCTAAATCAATTAGTTTTGATCAAAAAACTGAAAGATGTCACGCTTCTTTCTCTAAATCATTTCCTACGAACTCAAAAATAAGCTTAGGAGTTATTTTTAAAGCTGAGTTAGAGGGTAGTATGATGGGATATTATCGTTCTACTTATGAATTTGAAGGCAAGAAAGGATTTTATGGTTTAACTCAATTTGAACCAACAGCTGCTCGTCGAGCTTTTCCATGTTGGGATGAGCCTGCGATTAGTTCAGTCAAATCTCTCGCTCTGATTCGTGAACTTGAAGTAACTCCAAAAAAAAAAAAAAAAAAAAACACTGACTAATTAATTATTTATTTGTGTTATGAACAGAGGCTACTGTTCAAATCTCACTCATAACTCGTAATAATACCGTTCCACTTGCTAATACATCGCCAATCTCATCTGAACCTTCAGATGGTACTTTCCCTACTACGAACTTGATTAACGCCCCTCACTTAGAAATATTAGGATATAGTCAAAAATCCAATGAAATCAAAGATTGGGTGTTAACAAAATTTGAAGCAACACCTAAAGTTTCAACTTATTTAGTTGCTTGGGCAAACGGACCTTTTCAATTTATAGAAGGTTCATATAAAAGTCCATTAACTCAAAAAATTATACCACTAAGAGTTTTCTCTACAGGTGAACATATACATCAAACTAATTTATTATTAAATACTACATCTAGAATTTTACCTGTATATGAAAAAATATTTGATATACCTTATCCTTTATCTAAATTAGATACTTTAATTGCATCAGATTTTGATGCTGGTGCAATGGAAAATTGGGGTTTAATTACTTGTAGAACTTCTGTTGGTTTATTTGATGAAAGTTCGGGTATTTCAGCTAAAAAAAGAGTAGTCTCAACTCAATCTCATGAAGTTGCTCATCAATGGTTCGGTAATATTGTTACTATGTCTTGGTGGGAAGAACTTTGGCTTAATGAAGCTTTTGCTACTCTCATGGGGTACGTTCAAAACCTCCAACCTACTTTTGTTTGTCTTTTTTTATGTGGTTATTTTTGGCTAATTTGGGTTGGTGCGATTTTTGTTTTTTTATAGTGAGCTAGTAGTGATCGATGAGATTGAGCCTGGTTGGCATGCTTCAGAAGACTTTATCAATGTTCATCTATCTAGAGCACTTTCACTTGACTCAAAGCGATCCTCACATCCGGTAGAAGTACCTTGTCCTGATCCAGAGATGATCAATCAAATCTTTGACGCCATCTCGTTTGTTTACATATACTCCCCTCATTTTATTTGTTTACAACTATCGAGCTAAAGAAAGATTTTTGTGTGTGTGTTTGTCTTTTTTTTTGTGCAGGTATTCAAAAGGCGCTTCGATCCTTAAGATGCTAGCAAACTATGTTGGGCAGGAGAAATTCCTGATGGGAGTGTAAGCTTTTCACTTCTCTTTTGTCGTTCTCGTTCAATATACTGATATGAGTCACAAAAAGTTCACTCTATCTCAAAGCACATCTCTACGGTAATGGAACAACCAAAGATCTTTGGGCAGGCATCGCCAAAGCGACTGGAAAGGATATTGAAAAACTTATGAGCAATTGGACAGCCAAGATTGGTTTCCCAGTGCTTACGGTAGTCGAGACTGACTCTGGGCTTAAAGTGACTCAAAATAGGTTCCTATCGACTGGAGACCCTTCGGTGGGTCAAGTGTTTCTTACTCTGTCACCTAAGGAGACATCTGATGATATTTACTTTGAGGGACCAGCCGGAGGAGGATGAAACGCTTTGGCATGTGCCGTTGGAGATCAAGGTAGTGGGAAGTGATGGGAGGGTGAGAGTAAAACATGACATTATGGAGGCAGAGCGGGAAGTGTCGGTCGAGTTAAGTAGCGTCAAGGAGACGATCTACAAGCTTAACGCAGACACCTGCGGAGTTTGTAAGTCCCTTCCCTTACCCATTCAGCTTTTTGCTTGTTCTTCGGTTCGAACTGATTCGACAAACCACCTCAGATCGAGTGCGCTATCCTGCTGAGCGCTTAAAGGCCCTCGGAGTTGAAATCGCTAAACCCGAATCTGTCTTTACCGTCGCTGATCGAATGGGATTAATCCAAGACGGATTCGAACTTGCCCAATCTGGCCATGGTTCGACAGTAGCAGCGCTTGAGCTCGTCCGCCCGCTTGCTCGTGAGCCAAGTTATTTAGTATGGTCAGAGATCTTGGCAGGCGCGAGCGCAGTGGCGGGATTGCTTTGGGAACAAGCACCAAAAGTTGTTGATGGGTTCGATGCTTTCAGACGAACGCTGGTGGGACCTTTGGCCAAGCAAATTGGATTTGAACCTGTTCCTGGTGAGGGAGAGGATCAAATTCAATTGAGGGTCAAAGTCTTGTCAGCTGCAGCGGCGGCCAAGGACGAAGGGTGAGTAAACTTTGGTTATCGTCTTCCCGCTCATCTTTCTCTGAATTATCGGTATGTGTATGTATTTGTTGTTTCGTCCTAGGGTCTTGTCGGAGGTCAAGCGCAGGTTCGCGCAATCGGACTCCAAACCAATCCCGGCTGATCTCAGGATGGTGGTCTGGACTAATGCCGTGAAGCATGGTGGAGTTGAAGAGTACGAGAAAGTGTTGTCCATCTATCGTAACCCGTCCAATCCATCGGACAAGATCTCGGCTATGATGGCACTCTCGGCGCCGCTAAAAGACGAGCTTGTTGAAAGATCTTTGTGAGTGTTTTTTTGAAGAAAATAAAGTGAAGAGAGATGGGGTGACTATCGTGTTGATTGTTATTTGTTTATTTTAATCAGGAAATTTATCCTGAGTGGAGAGGTCAAAGAACAAGATTTGTTAGAGCTCATCCATTTTTTTTTACCATTCATTCATATATGTGCTAAAAGGTTTTTCCTTATTCTCTGCGAAACAGTATGTACTTCTTCACAGGTTTAAGCAGAAATAAGGCATCTCGACGAAAGCTCTGGTGTTTCTTGCAAGATAACTTTGACGAGCTCATGAAGCGCTTCAAGGGTAATTTCTCAGTTGGAAGATTAATAGGACTGGCTTTTGGCAGTTTTACGAGTGCTGAGGATGCCATTGAGGTAGAGAAATTCTTTGAGGATAAAGAGTTTGTTTTTTGATTTTAATTTTTTTTTTTCGTTTATCTAAATTTTTTATCATCAATTTTCGTGAAATTTAAAAGGGAAAAGAGCATTGATATCTTGCTTTATTGTTTCTTTTCTTTTTTAGTTGTTCGTGTTTCAAGTCCGCACTTGCACAAGGGTTAGAAAAGGTCAAGAGTTTGAGTAAGTGGTTGGATAGGGATTTAAGTGAGATAGAAAAATGGTTAGAAACACAAGGGTTTATTGGAGCATAGGTAGAATGTGATTTTCCTGAACTTTTCTTTTTTGAAAAAAGAAAAGATTGGGTTTAATGAATACAGAACTTGTTCTCGTATGTTTTTTAAACTTTTTAACAAATTGTTTGACATGATTTATAAGGTTTGATATTTTACTATCACGTGCTTGAATTTAGAGATGGGTTCAAAGGCATTAGTGGTAGTAATAAGGGGTTTTTAAAATTAGTGATTGTGTTGGTTTACCTTGTTTGCAAAATTTTTGAATGTCATAAGATTGGGTTTTTTTTTTTACAATACAAATTCTAGTACTTCAGAATCTCTCCCATCTCATCCTTATTCATTCCTAGTTCAAGATAAATATATATATATATATATATATCATTGAAAGGATGATGAAGCTGTGGAGAATCTCTAAAGTAGTAGAATTTTTAAATCAAAATTTAACTTTTTAATAAAAGTATTGTAAAAAGAAAAGAGGAAGAGGGGAGAGAGAGAGGATATATATATATATATATATATATATTTTAAAAAAAAAAAAAAAAAAAAAATTGAAATCAATATTCTCTCATGTAAGTTCAAATTTTTCACAACTACTGTTCTTTTTTTTTTTGTAGAAAGAAAAAAGAAAAACTTTTACTCATAAATATACTAGCCATAGGAATGATTTTCCAAAAGGCAAAAGGAGCTAAGGTAGGGGGGGGAAAGGAGGGAACAGAGTATAAAGCCAAAACCGGTAATTCAAGAAGATAATGACAGAGGCCTTTTTTTTTCTTTGAAATAATATCATCACACACTTCTGAAAAACGACCATTTTTTTTTTATTTTTTATTTTTTTGCACAATGTGATAAATATACACGCAAACTAAAAAAAATAAATAAAAAATGTATTAAAAAAAATCAAAATATGTACAAAAGATGATTGAGACTCCAAAAGGGGGGGAAAAAAAAGGAAAAAAAAAAAAAAAAAACATGTCCGGCTTCACAGTCTCATACATACACATGTCCCTTTCATACACGTACAAGGGCTGATGACAACGAGAAGAGTAACAAGACTATAGAGATAAAAAAGCGTACTGTGATAGTCAAAGATTTTGATGAAATAACAATGTTTTGTGAGTTTCAAAGAAAAATAGGAAAATAGAAGAGAGAGATGAGGAAGAGGAAAAAAAAAAAAAAAAAAAGACGAGAGATGCTGAAATCACAATGGACATTTCAAAGTGTATCTATTGAGTTCATTACCAAATTGTTGTAAATAATGAACATCCTCACTACCAAATACTCTCTTGGGATCATTAGTAAAACCTGCCAAAACAAATCCTCCTTGTCCTGATTCAGGTTCTTTCCCAACTCGAACAAGCATAGCAGATGCATATATAGAATCTGAACCATCCGAAGTACGTGGATTAAGTGACAACTCCTTCGATTGTCCAACGCTAGGATTTTGGTACAATAGTCCTCCTTCATTGGCATGCAAGACGCGCAGATGGAGACTGACATCAAAAGTCGGTAAGGGAGATGGAAGATTGTAACCAGCGAGAATGAATGTTCGGCCTTTCTCCAATGACTCATCTGGTACGACAGCGATTAAATAAACGAGTGAGAGGTCAAGAGTACTTCCGACGAGAGTCGTGGCGAGATCGAAAACTTTTTTGAGCTTGGGATGCAATCCTGGGCTACCTTCATCGAACAAACCTGGGCGTACAGTGGCAGGCGGTTTGGAGGAAGGTTCGATGACCGGAGGTGACATGGTTGACAAATTGGACACCGAGGAAGTTTTAGACTTGAGTCGAACGAAGCTATTTCTTTTTTCGGGTTCTGGTCTCTCTAATTTGGTATGTTCATTGACGGTAGATAAAGGTTCGGCTAGTTCTTCTGGTTGTTCACTAGACTTCTCACTCAGACTGTTTGTATCTTGAGCTTCTTTAACAAACTTTTGATGAGATTCTTCAAGTAGGTCCATCTTATGCGCCATCTTTGCTTTAAACCATAACTCGATCTCTCGTCTAGCGTATTCTGCCATATAAACTAACTTTTTACGTTCTTCTACCCCAAATGCATCACGTGGTTTATCGTCTACAACGCATAGAGTTCCTAAAGGACATGACCCCATGTCGGATTCTGGCCGACCATCTAAATTGGGTGCCATTAATGGTACGCCTGCGTAAAATCTAGAGCCATATTCTGTAACTAAAGGTCCAGTGTGGAAACGCCAATCTTCATGGGTATCAAGGATCGTGAATCCCTTGCGACCACTCAAGATTGTGTGAGCGCCTGAGTATTAACAATGAAAATGGGTATAAGTGATCATCATGGCTAGCGAGAGTTGTGTAGAATATCAGAGACCACGAAAAAAACTCCATTCTGGACGCTTACAGAATGTCACATCCCTAGACACTTCACGCATGCCTCCTAGACCCGATTCAGCCAAAAAGATCTGCCGATCTTCGTCCATAATCTATATGAAAATAAGAAAGAATCAGTTGGGTTTCTTAGGAACGGCACCAAAACAAATAACTGTGAAAAGTAAAGCTTACAGTTAACATACTGATCGAAGTTCCAAACATTTCACGGCATTGTTTGACAATTTTACGAAAGACAGGATGTTGTTCAAGAGTTTCAGGAGGAAGTTGACCAGATCGAACTCCTGCTACCATCGTACGAGTAGCATCGATACTAAGATCTGCGACACTACGACTACCCGTCGAGGTTCGATCCCATTCATGTTCAAGCGTAGTGGGTGCTTTACCTTCCTCTTCGAGTTGCTCGGCTAACTCGGTCCTTTGTCGAGCACGTGCTGCCGCTTCCTCTGACCCATCAAATGCATTCTTTCCGAAAACACCTAATCGGTTCACGACTAATTGACGAACTGCCTCATTGTGGGGTCGTGGTGGCATATAAAGTCGGGTTTCGGCCGGCGAAGGTTTATCACCGTCAGGTCCAACTGGAGGAGGAGGAGGATCAAGTATATCAATTTGTTCCTAAACAAAACAAACACCAAAGTGAATCAGAATGAAGCATACAACGTTGAAAACAAAAAGAATTAAAAGATGGAAAATAAGGACTAACTGCAGCATAAGAAGTATGATACTCTTCCCAGGTCTTAGGATGTTGATCTGCAGGACTTTTACTACTAATTCGAGTTCTTACTACAGCTACCAGTTTTTTGGCTTGAGTTTTAGCACCCTTGGATTTAATTCTCCAACTATTAAAAATGGTAAATCCTGAAGAACTTTTACCATCTTTTTCATATATATTGGATACATGTTGTTGTTGAGAGATAATTTCAGTAGAAACTACTGTACTAGGTTTATTACTGCCTGCCTTGGGGATGAAAGCTCTAAAAGCTATATGACGCATACGAGCAAAACTTTTGATCTTTTTGGCTGATTTTTTGATAGGTTGAACTCGATAAATGTCTTCTTCATTTTCACTCTCGCTCAAAGCAGCTGAATTATGGTCTAACCAAGTCGAATTAGTTTCAGTACGATTCATGTGATCATCGTGATTGAGTTCTGGCGCGGCTGGTGCTGGTGCAGGTGGTAATGGTGCAGCTATGGCTTTTTCCCAAAAATATTCAGCTGGACGACGTTTAGGTACCGTTTTCCTCGGGACCGCAAACAATGAGGCATACGGTAATCCGTAACCAAAGGGAGATGCGATGATATCGGACATGAAGATGAAGAGAGCTGAGAATGTAGATGGATGAGTGAGTTGGAAGTAGAAGAAGGAAAGGGAGAAGCGGTCAACGGACAAGTTGATAAGTTTGGTGGACAAGTGGACGTTGAGGAGAACAGGACGGTCAGGAGGCTTATGTAGGCGTGCTGAGACAGGACTGGTCGAAAGATGGATCGGTCAGCCAATCACCGGCAGATACTTTGACCTATCTGGGCCATCAAACGTTGGATCCGTTCGGCTGACTTTCATCAGTGGTCATCGTTCAATCACCACACACACACACACACACACACCATTACGATCGAGACTGACAACAGATTGAGACGGCCAGTTGGTTGACCTGAATTAAACAAAAACAAAAAAAACAACAACGGAACATCAAAAGCCAATCTACTTCTCAAGTGAGCATCCAATTCATCAGCATCATTCACTCATAAGATACCCATACTGGACAATTGACATCTTGTTCAATACTTCTTACACCTCAAGAAGTCCATCCAGATTCCGGGCTGGAAGATGCAACGGATCTGAGCACTGCGCAAGGACATTGGTGAAAAAAAAAACCCAAGTGCGCTCCACCCGACTGGAAAGGTACCCCTTCGCTATTCCGATGGGCCAAGACCAATGGGGTGAATGGATTGATACGGTCAAATTCCCTCACTCTGATCAATGGCCTTCTCGGTGATCCAGAACATTCACCCAAGATGGTGGTGTTCCAGATCACAAGGTACAGTACCGTCTCAAACTGCTTTACTAACGTTTTTCATAACCAGTCTGAACCAGTTGGGCGCTTCAGAAATCTTTCACCTGCCCTAGCTTGACTTAAGCCCACATAGGTCCAACCAGGGCTTTTCCTCCACTAGTCGAGATCCTGGAACAAAAGGGCTTGTCAACAACAGTCCCTCTTGGACGCGGAAACCCGGAGGCTACGGAAAGGGGCTTGCCTACTAAACGTCTTTTTCACGACTGAGAGCTACTACTTGTAGAGCGACTTTTGGGTGAGAGATTTCTTTGCATCTCACAACGATCCATCACCATCAAAAGAGCCTCTTGAGCTCTCAAACAGATGGTATCAAATTTCCCATCTTTTGAATTACATAATCCCACGATTCAGAGATCACGAAAATCTCTCTCTTTCTCTTCATCATTAAGAGCCTCCAAAACCAGAAGTCTGAAATTTTGAGGCACAAGTCTCATGAGGCCAACACAGATTTCAGGCACAAACTCTTGTTGACGGACGGGGACGTTTATAAACTTGCGAGATCTCCGAGGCTTTGGAGCGAGAGGGGACTTGGTTAAGTTAACTAGGATTCGAGCTGAGGAAAATCAGGACTCAGACTGACTATTTCCTGATTCCCTAATTGAATGTTCCTCCCCTGTCAGCCAAGAATCTTTGAATGATCCAGAGTGTGGACTTGAAAACTGTTTAAATGAATACTTATCGTACACTGGTACGAGTAATACCTCTGTTTATATTAGTTCCACCATCAGATGAAGATCCTTTCTAAAGTTACTTCATGATCACATTCAATCTTTGCGCGCCTATAGCGCCCCGAAGGGAATTGTCTGATAAGACGTGCGATATGCCTGCCCGCTGAAAGGCGGCAAGCTTAAGATGCCAAGCATGCGGCTAATTGAAACATTCCCTTTTCTTAGTCTTCAAAAAATCTCGAGAAGAACGAGTTGAAGGAAAGTGAACTGGCGGATCACCTAAACCCGAATTCGCGCTTATTTTACTTTTCCATTCAATTGAACTCCCATCATATTTACTAATCTTGTGGATGAGTCAGCTGACTAGGATGTGGTTGTTGTAGAGTTTCAATGAGCTCTTTAACTCCAAGTCTGAAAACTGATACACAGATGTCAGCCTCAGGTTCTGGCTGGACTCGTATCAGGGTTGGGGCGAGGAAATGTCAAAGAGAAAAGATGAGGAGGAACTCTAAGACAACCTCGAGACTGAAGAGAAAGATGTGAAAGGGTTTGAATACAAGCATATATGGCGTCATACAGTATGCACATACTCTGATCCCTATCACAACAGTTGTTATAAAGCTACCACCAATTAAGTGATCATGAACCCGCTAAGGGCACCATCACATCTGTTCCATGAGCCAAATAAAGTCTTTCAACATCCCCTTTATATCAAAAATAATAAGAATAATAATATATATATATATATATATACATATATAAATCACTTTGATAGCTTACTTTTCATTTTAATCTTCTCAATCTTAAAGTAAAGATTCAAAAAATTTGTATATCACAAAAATGTTATACACCTCAAGAGTTTCATCTGCTGTACTTCTGTTCTTCACTTTTTATGTCTTATTTTTCATTTTTTTTACTGAATCAACCAATTGGGGTATTGTCTTGAATGATCTTATTAAATTCCAGATTTTTTTGATTTTTTTTTTTTTTTTTTCATGATTTGAACGTGAGTAATAATTTTGGTAGTGTGATGATGATTGCTTCCTTTTCTCAAAAAAGTATGATCTCTACTGTTTTTTTTCATGTTTGTTTTTGATATGATATAACGCTATGGAGAAGTAAAAGCGTTCCGAGGATGAAGGATACAAAGATCATAAGGAAGAACATCAAGAAGAGCATAAAGAAATAGTACGGAGCGCGGATGTAGTAGAACACCTGGAGAAGGGCATAAAGCAGAACACGCAGAAGAGCACAAAGAAGAACACGCAAAAGAGTACAAAGAAAAACATGGAGAAGAACATGAAGAAGAGCACGGAGGGGAGCATAAAGAAAAAAAAAAAAAAAGGACAAGAGTATACCTTCAAAATCAGTCATCCAGGTCATCTCCGCGGGTACAGGGATTGTGACATACCTGCTAGTAAAGTTAATCGATCAAACATTCTTTAGGGTCTCCTCTTTCACCTTTCCCTGCAACTTGTGAGTGAAAAGCTCACACACACACACACAGATATGTATGGATGGGTTATGATTCCCTTTTTAGGCCGACCACAAGTATGTAAAAGCTTCACAATTTTGATGGTACATAACTTGATGAGAATACACAGATCCTACGTAATTTGTTTTTCATAGAGATTCACTGGCCGTGATGATCTTGCTGACTTCAAACTTTAATTGTGTACATTCATCTTTTTTTTTTTTTTTTTTTTTTTTAAAAAAAAAAAAACAACCCTTCTGGTGTCAAGGTGTGTGTATGAGGAGCCAAGGTTTCATGTTTTACTTTCTCTTGCATCTTTGTGTTTATCTTATATTGGTTGTATTGATCACATATATTATGTTTGACTCAAATATTTCTATCGTGTCCAAAGTTACTTTTTTTTTTTTGTTCCTTTTCTTCTCATCCTTTTTGTTGTTTTGCTGCTGTTACACACCTCTGCTCATGTATATGGATCGACTTATTTCTTGGTGTAACTAATTCGTAAAAAAACCTCGCAAAGTCCCAAACAATGCACGCGAGCTTGTGAGGTTTGTTTTGTGTCGTGGGGACTCCTTTTTGATGAACACGGATCTGATTACCAGCAGTACTAGTATTCCACCCTTCATCCCCTTCAACTTGCAAGACTTGTTTGTTTTTTTCAATCAAAGCCAAGGGGCCCACTGCCCATCATGATACCTGTTGGCTTTGGAACAAAAATCCTTGAAATCATTTGGTCTTGGTTCCAACCCTTAAATTCAGTTCTAGGCCGGTAGGATTCTTTCAATCTCTTATGGAATTCTGTCCCTCTCTTTACAATTAAAAGCAAGCCGCGCAAGTAGTTTCGGTTATCAGAATTGCAATCTCAAGATCCTCTTTCTATCTGATCATTCTACCCTGATCAATACATAACTAAATTCCATGTTCAAGATTCGATCAGGCGAAGACCCAATTCCATCTCTAGAAAGATTTGGTACCAATCGTACTTGACTCCAAGATCAGTTCTTCATCATCCGTAACCTTCATCCTACTGTAGCTGGACGGGTGTGGACAAGGGGAGTTCTCAAGAGCACGTTCATAGATTCCTGGCTACACCGACCAATCAATTGTTCGTACCAAAAAAGGCAAGCTTTGTATCAGGGATGCATGTGTACATGAATTTTACTACAACTACCCATCAAGTTTCTTAAAAAAATTTTCAATCTACTAAAGGCTAGAAATCATAAACTGAAAAATGATACCCAATACTCAAAAACAAACTAAAGATGCATAGACAATAAAAACCAGGTCGAAGAAAGTCTCATATTGCCGACCGAGGCACCAATTGATTGGAAAACAACTTCAACAGATTTTTTCAATCTTCACACTTGATTTGTTTTGTATCATCTCCTGAGAGTGTTGAACGAGGTTGAGGACGTGGACCTGAAGGATTAGAAACAGGTTGAAGGGATTCGAGGTAAAGCTGTCGACGAGCTTTTTCATCTAGTTCTTGATCTCTTGCCATCTGTTCTCTCCTTTTAACGAACTCGTTCATCGTCCCTCAAAACTCCTTGATACATAGCCTGTGAGCTGATTACAGACATTTTTTTTTTTTGGAGTCACACGAATTCTTATCTGATAGGCTGGTTTAGATTTTGATGGACTGACTGACATCTCTTTCAGATAGTTGGATGATATGAACACTTGATATTTTCATACCTGTTAGGGCAGTGGCGCCCACAAAAGTCAGTTTCGCGAGTCTTGACATGGTGGATGAATGCGTTACACTGGTAGCAATTAGCTGTCGCTTGCAGTGCAAGCACCAGTGCGGGGCTTGCATGTTGCTCGCACTGACGCACGCACTGTCATTTGCAGTGTCGCATGCACTGTCGCTTGCAGTGCCGCTCGCACTGTTGAGCTGTCGCTTGTCATTGAGACGTCATTGTACAAATGGAGAAATCGATTGGCAGGGAGTTCAATTTGATCAAAGCGAATGTATCCGAAACAAATCCCCGGACTTTTGGAGCAGGTCATCGGGGTCATAAACGGGTCAAGGGTCTGTCGGATAGCCTCGAGCCCTTTCTTGATTAGTCAGCAGAGTAATTGCGTGCGTTCTGATTGGTCAATTTTGACCAGCCCACCGTTTTGCTATGGTCCGACTGCTGAGGTCCTCTCGACGACACCGTTTCGGTTATTGACTTATCAACACGTTCGTTAGTTCACCCACACCTTGACTGGACTGCATACACTGAAAACAACTGAGCACACTTTTCCAACATCGACCTCACTCCTTACCTAGATTCACCCCCTGCACCATCACAACCTCGAAATCAGTCTCCTCGAACGAATTCATAATCAACATGCGACCTTGTCTTCGGCCTTCTCGCCAACAACTTTGCCTCCTCCGGGACGGATTCCTAACCCTACATCTATCGAACGGAACCCCAACTTACCCTTCACTCTTCCGCCATCGCTTCCTCCAAACAGATACAGAGAGCGACCGTGAAAATCTGAGCGGTCCTAGTACGCTACCTATCCCACCACCCTCTTTTATCACCACTCCCCAACTTCGGACTCCCGCAAGAATAACCAAGAAGAAACAAGTCATCAGCCTAGTCAGACCTCTTCTCACTTTGGCAATCTTGGATTTAAATGAGAATGGCTCCGACTAATTAGACCGTGATTGCTGGACCTTTTTTTTTTCTTTCCCTTTTTTCTATCTTTCATTAGACACCTCATGCAATTCGTCAACTTGATCAACTTCTTCACCCACCTATCTCTGATAGCCTCCCCCCCCGACTGGTTCGGATAGGTGTAAAACAGAAAGGATGTGCAGGAATGGCCTATGATTTATCATACGTATCTAGCGTTAGTCTCCTTCGCTCTACTCGATCGAAACCTTTTCATTTTGTTTTGGTTTCAGGAAGATTGATCAAATTTTGGTTCATGTATTCAATTTAATAGCCTGGGAAATTTGATGAAGTGGTGACTGGACAAACGGAAAGTGGGAAAGAAGTAAGAGTTATTATTGACTCTCGGGCCTTGTTGACTATTATTGGGAGCGTAATGGATTATGAGGAAAGCCCATTGGGGTCTCGATTCGTGTTCCAGAGTATGTCTCTTTGACTTTTTCAATTGCCTTTGATTTTACATTTTGGTCAAATCTGCATATCTTGACTGTGGCTGAGCCATTTTTTAAACTGATCATGGTGGGGTTTTTTTTAGATCCTAACATCAAAGAACAGTGTGGATGTGGTGAGAGTTTTATGGTTTGAGCCATGTTGAAATGACTTTGGTATCATGAAATTTCACCATCTGATAGAGCAGCATACTTTTGTTATTTTCTATATTTGTCTTATCTCATCCCCTCTCTTGAGTATATATGTATGGCTGGGCTTGTATTGCAAATTTTAATTATAACTCACAGATTCATCACACTACATGGTTTTTATTGGTTAGGTAGATCTTGTAAAGGAAGGCTGACCAAAAGGATTTTGGGAAATCTCATTTTTATTTTGTTATCCTTTTGCACCGTCAAGCTTGGCCAGGATAGGGGGCAGGAATCAATTGTAGATAGACTGGTTAAGTAATTTTAGCATGTATCACTTTTTGTAGCATTAGACCTCATATCACCATCACATTTTTCTTTTTCTTATTTTGGAGGGGGGAGGGGCTCATCAGTCTGGTTGTGAATGCGGCGCAGGAAATGAAGGACAGTCATTGGACCCCACGGAGTGGCTTACAACAAATGTGGTTACGCACAACAACGGGTTTTGGACAACATCTCAGGCTACAGACCTTGGGATCCTGCCAAGCTCAGAAAAAGTTCAGGAGTTCAAAAAATAAGGTTTGGAGTAGAATTCAGATTTACAGAAAGTAATTGACAAGTGCAATGGTAAGTTACAAGGTAATGAGCTCAGACAGGAAAGAGCATAGGACATATAGCTGGATCAGAAATCTCATAACAAACTAGTTGGAAAAAGGTTCTAGATGGTGTTTTAAGGTAGTTTAAACTTGTAACTGAAGACCTGACATGAATCCAAGAAACTTTATGAAAAAGGGAAAATTTGTAAAGACAATGAAAACTTGGTAGCTGTAACAAAGGTAGTATTTTTAAAGGTAGTTGTTGATCAATTTGCCCTCAAATGAATAAATTAGGTATAACAAAGTACCTTGTATTGAAATTATTTTTAAGAACCATATAAAAACTTATCAGTAACTTGTTGATGAGGAGACATGAAATTTTGAAAGATAGTCTGAGTACAAACAAAAGTGGAGTAGTGTTGTTATATTAGAGTGCTAATGCTTTATCTCTCTCTCTCTCTCCCTAAGTTATATATATATATATATAGATAGATTTTTCTTTAGGACTCTGAGGAATAGTCTTGTCCTTTATGTCAGGGAATGGCTTCTTCCTGGTTAGAAAGGAGGGAAGGAATAGTCAAATGACTTAAGCCTTCTTGGGAAATTGTTGCTAGCAGTCTAGGAAACCTCCAAGTAATGACTACAGCTAGTAGACTCCTTTAATAAAGGGTTTACACTCTTCAGTAGAGAACTTTGGATTCTTGATAGAATTCTTTGGAACTGTATTATAGGGAGGAGCTACTGCAGTTAGGCCTGTGTCTAACTACCTGTGGCTCTACTCCCTCTTGAGTATTCAGCAGGAGGTACTTTTTCTGCTGTAGGTGGTTTACTCTTGTGCTTGTGGTTCAGGGGAAAAGATGAAATCAAGTAAAGGTTACCAACATTATGAATGACCCTTGTTTACTTCCACTTGATTCAAAATACACTATTGATCAGATATCTTATTGATAAGAAATCCTCAATGTTGTGCTTTATTGTGTAATTCCAGTGGTTGTGGTATAAAAGTTTAGGAGGGAGCTTCTTCTGGTGTTGAGATGGAGGGTTTTTATACTCTGTCCTCAGGCCTGTCCCTCAGTATTAGAATAATGGGCCTACTTATGGTTCTAGGATTATCCTGGTAACCTTTTAAACCTTTTTTGTGGTTATATACATATCACAAGTCTATTTATTTAGTCTTGTCATAAGTATCATTTACATATGACTCTTGGTACTTGAGCCTGAGTTGTACTTATTACTTATGTTATTATTACATATCCAATCTTAATATTACATGTCAAGTAGGAGTGTAATTTACTTGTTACATTGTATTTACTTTGAATCATGATGGATCAATATATGTAATTATTGTTGAGATGAATATCTCTGTAGAGGTCTGTGCTACATGATCTGTCACATTTCACACATGTGTCTCTTTCCTTCTCTCTAGTTGTAAACCCTGGAACAGTCATGTGGAAGGACCTCACTGCCAAGATATTTGTATCGGATGGGCCTATCCGATGTTCTATCACCCCGAGATATGCGATGCAGTGTCAGTAGGATTAGGTGCGATGGAATTACACTGCAATATGGTGTCAGAGCATTAGATACCAATAGT